>LR749524.1:1400885-1600383 GCA_902729485.2 Mus minutoides
AGAGGCAGAGGCAGAGGCAGAGGCAGAGGCAGAGGCAGAGGCAGAGGCAGAGGCAGAGGCAGAGGCAGAGGCAGAGGCAGAGGATCTCGGAGTCTGACATCTGCTTGGTCTGAGTGAGTTCCAAGAGAACTAGGGCTAATCAAAGAAACCCTGTCTTGAAAAAAAAAACCTAAACTAAAACAAAAATTTTTATTAACATAGGTTATAATTACAGAACCATTTGTATTTGCAGGGTTAAAAGCTAAAGGAGAAATTAAAAACATTCACTAGTTAAGTTTAAAACAACAGTAATAAACATGTTAATATAAATAGCATATTTATAAAAATAGCTATGGTTTTCCCAAACAAAAATTGTTTTACATTTTTTAGAACATATTTAATATTTATCTTGGCAGTAGAAAGCTGAACTGTCAAATATCCTTCTGTATTCATCCCTTTGTAATATTTGGCTTCCACTAAAGTATATAAAGAGAATCTGGCATCATATAAATACACAGTAACAAAACAGAGTAGCATTGTAGTCCCCTTTTTAGGTGATCATAGAACAATAGTACTAAATGTGAAATAGAGACAGTATCTTTGAAGCCTGAAGATTTGGCTGATGGAACTGCATCTCAGTAGGGGTTGGAGAGGCCAGAGGAAGGTCCATGGGAAGGACACCATCTCCTGCCTCCCTGCTCCATTTTCATCTCACAATTCTTAAGACAAGATAGGATCAAGAGAGAATTTAAGTTTCTACTGACTGATACTAAGTTCTGAATGAAGATCCTTTATGACTGGAATTTTCTGGAGAGGAAATTCTGAAGGTTCCTGGCTGTCTACAGTAAACTTCGAGCCTGCACACTCTCTTCCCTCCACTAAGTTTCCAGGACATATCTGGCACCTGTGCTTTGTTTAATGTAGATCTCATATCTTTCTAATTTTCCAGGACTGATTACAGTAGCATCAAGACATTAAGTCCTGTGCTGTGAGGGTAGGTCTTCCATATTAACAGATTCCCTCTTAATCAGGCTCACAGTCCAGAGTTCTTGAACCTGATCTTTCTAGACACATTCATTTTATCAGTTCCTGGCATTGAGGAACTCAGGCAAACAAAGTGGTTCCTGGGACCCTGTGGCAACTCAGAATAAAGAGATAAGAATAAGCTGTTATCTATAGTAGTATTATTTAAACACCAGAACAATATGTACTAATTCTTTACCACTGTTGACACCAAGGACTGACAGGAAAGTCTAAGCCTGATGGTCTGAATCACAGGATTTGAGAGGTTGTCACATTTGAAAATGGCTTCTACTCTACTGTTTTATTTTACTCCATACAATTGTCATGAACATCCTTACAAAGGTCCTGAGCATGTCCAAGTGTTATTGTATAAATATTCACAGTGTTCTTTCACTTTGCACGTTGGCATTCTCCTCCAAAGCATTATCAAACAGTAGAGAGATTTCAATGCTGGGGGAATTCTATGGAATTCTGTGGTAATATTTAATAAAAAAAGGAATATTGTTTCTTTTTTATACTCTCTTCTCCCTTTTCCCTTTTATTCTTTGGATCCCATATCTAATGGTCAGTCTTGGTTCTGTATACAATCCACTGTAGCCACATTTCCCCTTACATTTGCTTTTTTTCGGGAACCATCCATCTTTGGATCACAAGGGCACTTCCAGCATGCATTTAGGGATTCTAGTTAGTATGCTGTGGAGCAGATTGGAAAACAGACGAATTTCCAGATTTCTGACTTTTAAATACTTTTTAAGACTCTCTCCCCTAGAGAGAAGTAATTCTTTTGGGGAACATATGCTGGCTGCTACAATTGTGAATTTTTAGTCTAAGTCAAAAGGAAAATAAAAGAAAGAAAAATGAGTAACCAAACTTTTGTCTTGGAGAAGTTTTCCCCTAACACTAAACAAAATCAACATCTCACTGTAATGCCGTGCTACTTACTGTCTCTCTCCTGGGGCTGTAATAACAAAGCAGCAAAGTTTGGTCTCTTAGAGAATAAAATTTTGTTCTGAAGGCAAGACATCTAAGATAAAGATGTGAACAGGGTTGGCTCATGTTGAGAACAAGATTTCTTATTCTTGGAGACAGTCATCTTTTTCCTGTATTCTCGTTTGGCCTATCTGTGTTCCAGTCTTCTCTTAGAAGGACCTAGTTACCCTGTGTCAGGGTCTATCTTCATGCTGTCATTTTTAACTTAATTAGCCACACATTCAACAAAGATGTTCTTTCTCTGGGAGACTGGGTGTTGATTTCAGTCTCCTCAGATTATGCTGAGAAAAAGTTTTTGTATGACTCTATGATATATTCCAATGTTTTAAAATTTTACACAAAGAAGGTCTACTTCCTAGAAGAGGAATGAATTTCATACGTAAAACAACAGAAAAGTTCTGAAAGACATGGAGACAGTTGAACCAGCAAGGGAGCTCTATACCTCTGGAATGACATAAAAAAGGGTTTCCCGGGTTATTTGTTTGTTTGCTTGCTTATTTTGGCTTGTATAGTAATCCTTCACTATGTGTGAATATTATATTAAAGAAAAAAAATCCTAAAAGATGTCTGAGACCAGCACTGACAGTATATATACTACGCTTTTTCCTGTGTGTGTGTGTATTATTTCTGTGTTAGACACAGTAAGAAAATAACAGCAACAATAAAATAGAAAAATTATAATGATACATTATAATAAAAGTTATGTAAATGGGGTTTCTCAAGATCTTATACTTTTACTTTGCACTTGAAACATCTGATGGCTTCTCTCTTACATGTCTGCATTGTCAACATCACTATTCATGTACTTTGTGGCCATTATTTTGTAAACACAAGATCAGATCAGTTGAAAACAAGTTATGTGATGCTTTGACAGTCTGAAAATCATGCTGGCTCATAAGTGTATAATGGATCTATACAGCTTGGATCTGCTGGACAAACAAATGATTCATACCCTAGATAGGCTGAGCAAGATGTTACCTTATACTACATATCAGCATCAAATAGTTCAAACGAACTGTGAGCAGAGGAACACTCCTGTAGTTCAGATTCCTTGTAGACTGAGGCAGGAAAGTCCCTGGGTAACATAATTGGATCCTGTTACTTTAAAAATAGTTCAGCATCATGTGGTGCCCTGAGTTCATTCCCTTAAACCCATGTGATAGAAGTTGAGAATCAACTCCTCAGAGTTGTCCTCTGACCTCCACATATGAGCCATAGCTCACTACCCACATATTAAATAAATAAAAACACTGAAAAAAATTAAATTCAGGGGGCTGGTGTGCTCCTCACTCATGTAATAAATGCATAAATGCAAACATTGAAACATATAAAATTAAGAGTGGTTCAGCAGTGAAGAGTGGTATAGCTCTTGTAGAGAACCTAAGTTCAATTCCTAGCACCCATGTCAGCTAGTTCCAGGGAAGTTAATCAGAGCCTCTGACCTCCAAGAGAACCTGAACATACTTCTTCCCCAACACACACACACACACAATATAAATATAAATACTTTAAAATTTAAATAAAAAAGAACAACTTTCTTTCTCCTGGAATTTCATACTTAATATATCAACCCAGCCTATCATAGGTAACCAGATCCATGAAGTGAAAATTTGGATGAGAGGTGTTTTGTACATACCAAACAGATCCTGGATGAGAAGAGGTGATTTATACATGCCAGAAAGGATCCTGGTGAGGCTAACAACACATAATGTCAATGAGCTCTGAAAACAAAATCTCTCAAGCAAAGTTTCATTGTTTTAGTCAATGATCAAAAAAAGATTAGTGAAACAGTGCAGAAAGCTTGTCCTAACCCAGCCAAACACCATAGTGTGTGTGTGTGTGTGTGTGTGTGTGTGTGTGTGTGTTTCCATTCTCGACCTTCTAAGAACTACTAGAAGGAAACAGACACAAAGAAATCCATACCACTTAGTAAAAGAAATATCTTAGAATATCATGAATAAATAGCAACAACAGCAACAACAACAACCTCAAAAACAAACAAACAAACAAACAAACAAACTCCCTTTAGGCCTGGAGAGATGACTCAGTGGCTAACTACTTGTTTAGAGGATTGTGTTCAGTTCTTTTTTTTTTTTTTTTTTTTTTTTTTTCGGTTTTTCGAGACAGGGTTTCTCTGTGTGCCCTGGCTGTCCTGGAACTCACTCTGTAGACCAGGCTGGCCTCTGCCTCCCAAGTGCTGGGATCAAAGGTGTGCACTACCACGCCCGGCTAAAAAATTTTTATTTAATCCTATTAAGTAAAGTTTTCCAGATAATAACTAAGTGGATGGTTGATAGATTGGATAGGTAGACAGATATGCTATATTACTTTTTTGTGTGGTTTTGAAAGACTTTTATATAGATGGGCAGTGCTCTAGTATCAAACCAGATTCTCATAGATATTTGAAAGAATTAGCTTGCACAATAGGCAGGCAAGCTGTCAACTTTGACATTTCAGAAGTTGCTGTTAATATCAGAGGTCTTACCAGTGAGCTAGTGCTCCTGATGTGTAGTTACTTCCTCAGAACTGAAATGTTGCCCCTCTGGAGAGAAGAGGATGACTTAAGACTGAAGAAATAGAATTTCCAGGTAACCAACAAGCTCCTGGATGGAACAGAATTCACAAGGATCATTATATAAGCCTTTACTGGGGAAAGGAGACTCTGCCCAGCATAACCTGCCTGTATACAGGTAATCCAGGGAGCCACAAAGACAAGATTTTGTTGTTGTTGTTGTTGTTGTTGTTGTTGTTGTTGTTGTTTTGTCCTATATCATGCTGACATCCTGGGCTTTTTAGTGATGTGTGTTTTGGAATCATCTGTAGGTAACCTCTCACCCATATAATTGTAAGTAACACCATAGAGTCCCTATTTCACTAAGCTTGTCTTGAGTGGAATCTTGTCTCTAGGCTGTCATCAGTATCCTATCCAGAGCAAGAAGAGATACTTCTCTTCCAGAAAAAAAATCCCATAACAGCACAGGTCCTTGAACCACCAGAGACCTTGTGGGCAGAGACTTCTGCCTTCTTGGGATGGTAGAAATTAGGCCATGCCTCCTAGGCCCCTGGTTCCTGTTGCAGCTACAACCTCCCACAGCCCCATCCTCCCAACCACCGCCCCCCCCCCCCCGCAGAGAGGTGTGTGGCCATCAGTCACACAAAAGCCCTCCCACATGCAAAGATTTCCCCAAAGCTCTCAGACCAAGTCAATGAGAAGTACCTGTTGTGACCCCAGAGCTGTATATAAGAATCCTAAGGATTATAGGTATGCGAGAACTACGCTGTCCTCCAAGAGCTTCTGTCATAAGAGCTGTAACACTTAAGCCGGGCGTGGTGTCGCATGCCTTTAATCCCAGCACTCGGGAGGCAGAGGCAGGTGGATTTCTGAGTTCGAGGCCAGCCTGGTCTACAAAGTGAGTTCCAGGACAACCAGGGCTATACAGAGAAACCTTTCTCAAAAAACAAAAAACAAAAACAAAAACAAACAAACAAAAAAAGAGCTTTAACACTTGGGATAAGATCTGCTCTCCCGATAAGCCACCTGATGCTCCACCGCACTCCTCACTGGCTAATTGGCCTCTAGTTGGACCAGCCCAACCCGACTCAGGGCAGGGCTGCACTGAGTAACAGAGTAACTGGGAAGGCAAGGCAGAGACTGAGGAGGAGCCAACTACACTCACCTCCCTGCCCGCCCTCACTTCCCTTCACAGAAATGCTCGCACCACTCTGGAGGCAGAGGCAGGAGGATTTCTGAGTTCAAGGCCAGCCTGGTCTACAAAGTGAGTTCCAGGACAGCCAGAGCAATACAGAGAAACCCTGTCTCGAAAAAAAAAACAAAAACAAAAACAAAAACAAAAAGGAAATGCTCCCACCAGGCTGAGCCAGAGATCTCTGTGGAAAGCCTCTGGTACACAGGCCCACAACCTCTTATCATTTGTCCCACAAATGAATAATTAGGCTAATCTGTGCCAGTTATTCAGAGCAGCAATTGTTAAAATATGTAAACAAACAAATGTCTATTTATGAGTTAATAATTAATCTATCTCCATAGAATACCACTATTGATTAGAATCAATACTATGTATACTACTTAGCAGAAAAAGAAAATACTATTAAACACAAAAATTGTTTAGATTTAAAGAGCTTTATGCTAAGTAAACAACCATCTCAGTAGGTAACATACAATCTGATCTCATTTGCATGTTTACGTGATGGTCTGTAAATGAACCAATTATGGGGATGGAAGGGATTAATGGCTGTCCAGGACAGCTATAATGAGGAAGAAAAGGGTAAATGTGTGTATGTGCTGTAAAGACACACCACAGGTAAGAACTTTGCAGTGACAAACTCATTTTGTATTTTGACAGAAGTAGTGCTTTTATGAATGTACTTTTCCAGTTAAATTGTATAGAAGTATCCACATATGTCCTGACGTTGAATCTCTAGTTTTGTTTGTTTGTTTGTTTGTTTGTTTGTTTTTTCGAGACAGGGTTTCTCTGTATAGCTCTGGCTGTCCTGGAACTCACTTTGTAGACCAGGCTGGCCTCGAACTCAGAAATCTGCCTGCCTCTGCCTCCCAAATGCTGGGATTAAAGGCGTGCGCCACCACGCCCGGCTCAAGTTTTGATATTACACTTTACAGATGTAAAATATCACCATTGCATATGTTAGATATCCCCACTGAGTAGAGCTGGGAGGAAGGGGCATGGGACTTCTGTACAATTTCTGTAATTATTTTTAATTTTAGTTATTTCTGTTAAATAGCTTAAAGACATGGCTAACCCTGATTAGGCAAAATGCTAGTTATGAAGTGAACTCACTTCCTTGTTTCATTGCCCAACTATTTCAAGAGAAGCAATGATTAGATCAGAACTAGCAATGAGAGATGCAGATGACCACTGAGCAACTAAGAGGATGAGTCCTCAGTCAATCAGAAGGTCTTCATTCAGGGCTAACCCAGACATGAATATGCAAAAGAAATATTAAACTGTTGGGCCAGGAGTCACTTCACAAACCACACGAAAACTGATCTCAGTCAGACAGGGATAGTTTATTGAGCATACACCCCATGAATGACTGCTCATGGCCACCATTCAGGCTCAGGAGCTGAACTGTGACAATGAGTTAAGATACTTCATGGCCTTTTAAGCCTGATATCTACAAAGATCTGTGCCAAGTTATTCCACCAATCAGGATTTAGGTATAGGGGATTTCCTTAGGAACATGTCTTTGTTGTACAGTTTTCCTGGTTCCCTGGTTGGGGACGACTTGCCTTGTCTAACATTCATTTTTAACTTGCCAACCAGGATGTGAATTACCCATGTATATGACTCTGCCAAGTAGGATGTTAGTTCTCAGAGAGATCTTAAGAACTCAAACTTTATCAGACCTCTATTCAAAGTGGAAATCTTATTTATGTTGATCTAATTTACATTTATACAATAATCTTATATTGCTGCAGGTGTCTCTCTTATGTTGTGGTCCATCCCAAAGCAGCTTATAAAAGCAAATACCATAAAAGCTTATACACAGGTGCAGGAAGTGCTGAGTCATTGGTTTGGGTCCAAGCATATTGTGAGTAACTATACAAGACAGTTCTACTGACTTCTATTGGTTTCCAAGGTCACAGAACATAACAGAATATACAATCAACTTGGGCATGAGAAAGTTTCCTAGTAATGGCAGAAACAACATATAAGAAAGTTTCCTTATAATATTAGTGACAGCATAAAATGACAGGCTAGCCATTTACCTAGGCCTTGACATTTTACCTAGGACTTAGCATTCCATCTAGGACTCAATATTTTATCTGGACCTTAACAAAAACTTAAATACAATATAATCACTTGTTGATGTAAATCTTTATCCTCAAACTATGAATTATTAAATTACAGAATGAAACCTATCAATCAAAAACTTGCAACTAGTCACCTGCATTTCCATTTATTCCAGTTTTTACCAATGGTTTGCTCACCAAGTTGTGTCACTAATATTGTGCCTGGTAGGAATATTGTCATGGTTCCAAAGATTATGGTGAGATTAAAGATTTACCCGACTATTGTTCATTTTTTCTTTATTCCATATGCTTTAAAATTAGTGGCTCACTTCATATTTGTTTTTGGTGAGAATTTTCTGATTTTGGAAGCTGCTGCCCGCCTGGGCTTATGCACTCAGGAAGAACCCAGAGCAGACACTAGGATGCTGGCTGTCCCATCTCACCTGCTTACTCAGTTGAGTGACTTTTGAGTCTCTCGAAACTCACTTAAAAAAAAAAAATCATCTGTAAAGTGGGTTTATACTCTTTTTTTATGATACAGCTGTGATATGGGTTGTCTGTAAAGCCATAAAATGACTAATTTCATGAAAGGGAAGAATTTATGAAGAGGAACAAAGAGAAGTTTGACACAGCCCAAGAAATTTCTAATTGTTTGGTCATACATAAGAAGAGGATCCAGTCAAGAATCTAAATCATGTTCAGAGAGCTCTAGGAAACTTTGAGAAATCAGGCATTCATTAATTGAATCACAGCCCACAGACAAGTGGAAGAGAGTAAAATGAAATGAAGATATTTTTGGACTGTTTTTGAGGTTACTAATGATCACTCAGAGAGAACAAAAAACAAAACCACATCACATTGATTCTGTGGTACTAAGAGACAGCTATTTCTGTGAAGATGCATCAAAGAAAGGCATGGCAGGATGCTGATGGGAAGGTGAGACAGAATATAAAACTTCCACCTGTCTAAATCTGCTTGATTCACCTTATTCCTCTGCTGAAGGGGGAAGAACACAGTTCAGTATCAGACTCTAACTGCAGGTTTCATAGTGTTGGTACCTGGAACGTTCTCCTTCAGGTCTTTCACTACTACTAGCACTGCGGATTTCAGTAAGAATGTTTACAGTTAGGGAAATGTCACTTGTGGGCTCATGCATCACTTACAGCTTGAAATAAGTGTTTCTTGTACATGAGTAATTTAAAGTCTTTTAGTTGACTCACATGAAAAGTATTTATTCTACTGTGTCTTGTGTCTAAGATGATAAAAAGTATCTTATTGCTCTTAATCTAAATTCTAAATTTTATTTCTTTGGACAAGTTTTACTTCCTGTGAGTGAAAACAAGGATATCAGAAAGACACCAATAATCTAAATTAGGTGATATTTTCGTGATTGAGTTGGAACAAAGAAATATGGGCAAAGAAGACATTATATATCACAGAAAGCTCAGACCAGGTAACATATTAAACAGGAAAAGCACCTCTAAGGACAATGAGAACATTTATAAAAGACAGGGCAAGAAGAAGTTAGCAACGTTTGAAAAAAAGCAATAAACTTCATTTACTTATTTACCATAAACACTGAAAGCAAATTCCTTCTGTGTTTATGAATGCTTCCTCTGTACTAACTGATGAAGGGGTATGAGAAAGTTTTTATGAAGCTTTAATAATTTCTATAGCTTTGTGTGCTTTAAAATTGTACTGAATAGATAGATGGTGTAGGATTTTAACACCAGCTCTGCAAGACATGTGTTTTCCATACCACAGCAGGAATTTTTAAAGGTAGAGGGTAAGCCAATTTGAAGGCATTTATGTATGAATAAGAAATCATTAATTCACCTCCAGTATGAAGTATGCATACAATGTGGATATTGTGCCTTGTGCCTTGACTTATTTTTTTCTAAAATGTTGTCTTTAAGACCAATTTGGTCACACTTTAATTTTCAGAACTTTAAAGTATACTTTTTGATTCTACATCTATATACTTATTAACTCAGAATTGCTATTGGATGCCAACCATATGTTAGAGATTATCTGGTACTTGGAATGTATAGTGAGAAAAAAGATTAAAATTAGTTTTCATAGAGCGTAGGTTTCAGCAGAGGATGACAATGAGGAGTACTTATACATAAGGTGTGAGTGTGTTAGATGTTCTGCTAGGAGCAAGGAAGGAGGGATGAAAAACAGTGGGAAAAGGAGTGGGCTCAAGAGTTCCAGGGAATGATCATGAGAGGCCTGATATTGTAGATCTGACACTTGAGCAAAAATTCTAGGGGGAATAAAGTCATCTCACAGGATAGCTAGGAGCAGAGCATGCAGGAGAGAGTGAGGGTGACATCATTGTCTTACTGTTCTATAGCTGTGAAGAGACACCATGTCCAAAGCAACTCTCATTTTAAAATTTTAATTGGGTCCTTGGTTAGAGTTTTGAGGGTTAGTCCATGATCATCATGGTAAGCATCAGATAAGCAGGTGGGGCAAGGGTGCAGACAGACAGACAGACAGACAGACAGACAGACAGAGAAAGAGACACACAGACACACAAACACACAGAGACAGGGACACCCAAAGAAACAGACAGAGACAGAGGCTGAGACCTCAAGGCCTATTCCCAGTGATACATCTCCTCCAACAAATCCACACCCACTAATTTTTACCAAAAGTTTCACTAACTGGTATCAAAGAGTCAAATAAGTGAGCCTATGGGAACATTCTCATTCTAATCATCATAGTGTCTAAGGTGATAATGTGCTCATCTGTTGCCAGAAGCAGCAAAGAGGCTGGAACAGAGGGCACAAAGATGTCCTGTGCTGAGGAAATATGTGTAAGTACTCAAAAGACTTGTGTGCTGATCTACAGTGATGAGTATTACTGGATAAATTAGGGCATTCCCATATGAAGGAGTATCATATATTCCATACCCATGATGAATATTTAATGATCTAATAAAATGCTCATAACTAAGTGGCAACTGAGACAAGTGCGATAAAGTGCAATATACAAACATAGATTGGAATGGAGTAATTTAGAGCTGAAGGCAAGCTTGGTAGAGTAGTTATTGCTTATTTGGCCTAGAGGTTTGTTCCCTAGTACTGTTACAAAAAAAATAAGAATATATTTATTGATTTATATGTAGTCATATAAAATCTAAAATTGATCATTTGCTGTTTATGCTATTAGGGGTCAGTTTTATACTTTCATTTGTACTATATTTTTAATTACTAATACATGATTTTATTTTGTAAAGAAAATAATTTCTAATCTAGAAATCTTTCCCTAGAGAAAGGAAGAAGAGGTGGGGGAAGTAAGAAGGAAATAGAAAAAAAGACGAGGAAGCAGGGAAGAAAGTGACAGAACCGTCTCAATTTATCATTTGCATACAGGGACCCTGATTTTGTACTCACATACCTAAGTGGATGAGTTTATGATAATTTTGTTAGTGTCCAGAAAGCTTCACATTACAGGTGAGGTATAATCCATCAATCTCATGATGTTGAGTTTGACCTTGTGGCTTGCCTTGATCAAATAATGCTAGTAGTCATGAGGTGTGCAGAGACTTTGAATATGCTCAGTTCTCAATTTGGCTTGGTGCTGGCATGCTATGAAAAAAAAGAACATATTTTAGGTAGAACAGTGTGTATACACCACACCTGCAGCTAACCCATTCTCGGAAGTAGAGTCATCTAGCAGAACCCCGTTCAAATAAGCAGATCTGTCGTTGACCCAGACCCTGGAGCAGAACATTTCTGTAAGCCATTGAGTTTGGTTGTTCTTTTATGCAGCATCATTGCAGCAGCAACTGATATGGAGACAGCACTTTTGTTATTATTGAAACGGGCTCTTACATGTTTCAGGCTGGCTTCCTGTTCTCTGTATATGGGAAGATGACTGTGAACTACCAAGTTACTTGTTTTCATCTTCCCAGTGCTGTGATTACTGTAGTCCACCACCACACCTAGTTTCATGCAGTGCCCAGGCACGTCTTTTATCATCTCAACCACAACCCCAGGTCATAATTTTTTTTGAATAACATATAAAAACACGCACAAAAAACTACAATTTTAAAAAACACAGGAGATTGGGGAGAAAAGATTAAAAAAACAGATAAAAGATTAATGATTCATATGGGTCAGGATGTGAATTATGATTTGTTCACTCATTGTTTACCCAAAAGAAGTAGATAGTGATCTAATTCCAAAGAAAATTCTGGTTGCAAATTAGTGGGTTAGATTTAGTTAGGATAAAGGCATAGGGAACATACAGTGCTCTTGAGATTATTTCCCAAAAACTGTTTGCAAATCTCCATCTCATGTGTATTTTCCAAGAGGAATGAATTAAGATAATGAACTATATGTGGAATATTATCTTTTAAATAGCTGGGGTTTTTTTTTTTTTGCTTGACCTTTAATTAATTAATTAATTGGATATTTTCTTTATTTACATTTCAAATGTTATTTCCTTTCCAGGTCCCCCCCAGAAACACCTTATCCCATCCCTCCCTCCCCTGCTTTTATGAGGGTGTTCCTTCACCCACCCATCCTCTCCTGCCTTCCTGCCCTGTCATTCCCCTACACTGGGACATCAAGCCTTCTCAGGACTAAGGACCTCTCCTCCCACTGATGCCTGAAAAAGCCATCCTCTGCTACATATGAGGCTGGAGCCATGGGTCCTTCCATGTGTACTCTTTCTTGGTGTTTTAGTCCCTGGGAGCTCTGGGGGGTCTGGTTGGTTGATATTGTTGTTCTTCCTATGGAGTTTCAAACCCCTTCAGCTTCTTTCTCCAACTCCCCCACTGGGGACCTCGTGCTCAGTACAATGGTTTATTGTGGTTATTGTGAGCATCTGCCTCTGTGCTTATCAGGCTCTGGCAGAGCCTCTCAGGAGACAGCTATATCAGGCTCCTGTCAGCAAGCACTTCTTTGCACCCACAATAGTGTCTGGGCTTGGTGACTGTATATTAAAAACAATAACTTCATGAAATTCTTAGGCAAATGGATGGAACTAAAAAATATCATCCTGAATGAGGTACCCAGTCACAAAAGAACACACATGGTATGCACTCACTGATAAGTGGACATTAGCCCAAAAGCTCAGAATACCCAAAATACCATTCACAGACCACATGAAGCTCAAGAAGAAGGAAGACCAAAGTTTGGATGTTTCAGTCCTTCTTAGAAGGGGGAACAAAATACTCATAGTAGGAAATACGAAGACAAGGTGTGGAGCAGAGACAGAAGGAAAGGCCATCCAGAGACTGTCCCACCTGGGGATCCATCCAATAGCTTTTTTTTTAAAGTTCTTATCAACTTATTTATGGAATTATGTATTACTTGATTAAAGTTCTACTTCCAGTATGCCACCATGAAAATATATATGTTAAAACGTTATCAGTAGCCAGCATTAATATTTTGAATATAAATTTTAGTCCTGAAACTATGCAGCATGCAGAAGCACAGATTACATTATGTATTGCATAACTTAACAGATTGTTAGTGATTTAATGTCAAATCACCTTGGTCATTAGATCAAAAGCTTTTTCTCTTAGGGTATAGCTGCCCACATCCTTGCTTTGTGCAGGAGCTGAACTCATGGAAAGTCACAAGTAAACAGAATTTTGAAAACTTTGGATTATTGGCTTTACCTTATAAGGAGATTCATGATATAATAAAACTATAGAAAAAATGTTACAGTCTATGAGTAACTATCATTGAGAGGATTTACTTTCTCTTGATACCTTTTTTGAAAATTTCTGAGTTTACATTTTCTAGTAATAAAAACTTTTAAAAGATTCGTAAAAGATTAAAACAAATATGTCATTAAAAAAAGCTCTTCTAGGCTCTAGTAAGGTAGAGGGCCATCAGAAGAAGTACCAACCATAAATGAGCCAGCTTTGCCAAGGAAGTAGTCTTAAGTTGTACAAAAATCCCTTAATAATTTGCCAGCAAATATATGTCTCAGTTTCTTTTCATTTTGTTGCAACACAATATCCTGGCAAAAGAAGCTCAAAGGAGAATCTGTTTATTCTGCCCACAGTTCAGGGACACTGTCCGTCATGATGGGAATAGCAAGGCTGCAGGAGCTTAAAGTAGTTGATGCTGCATCCAAAGTCAAGATGCTGGGCAGTGAATTCATGCACTCAGTCCCTTTCTTCACTTATGCAAGACAAGTTCCAAGTCAGGGGATAATGGGGCAGTGCCACCCACTGTAGGCAGGAATTCAGATAGTCCTCCACAGCAAGTCCAGAATCCCATCTACTGGATAATTCTGCCTAGCTGTAGACACGTTAGCATTCTCATGATTCCCAAGGATATAATTCTAAATACATATGTAAGATATAGCATATACAAGTTTTTAAGTAGTATTTTTTGTTTTAATGTTACAGAACAATATAAAGATGTTAAACAATGAGAAAAAGTTCAAAAATATTTAAAAGTTACTGTAAACTCACACAGAAGAAATTTTACTTCATAAATCTGTCTACTATCTATCTATCTATCTATCTATCTATCTATCTATCTATCATTTATCTATCTATCATTTATCTATCTCTGCATAGACCCAGATGGAAACATAGATTTATAAACTGGTGAGAGTAATTTTAACAAGATCACATTCTAAATAAGGATTATATATCTAAATGCATTTGAGTTCAAGGCAGATATAAGTAGAAGTGGATTGTGTTCCAAAAGATTTCACTTACTTATAAAGAAAGGGGCAGTGAAAACCATTAAGGAGTAGAACTTGTCTTAGTTGGGCAATGGTGGCACATGCCCAACTCAGCACTGAGGAGTCAGAGGCAGATGGATCTCTGAGTACTCCACAGAGGGAGTTCTGGAACAGCCAGGGCTACTCAGAGAAACCTTCCCTCAAAAACCAGAAAAACAAAACAAAACAAAACCCTTCTGAAAAATCACCTATCCTTTCCCCCCTTCCCCTGCTCCCCAACCCACACGCTCCCACTTCCTGGCCCTCAAATTCCCCTATAATGGGGCATAGAACCTTCACAGGACCAAGGGCCTCTCCTCCCATTGATGACCGACTAGGCCATCCTCTGCTACATATGCAGCTAGAGCCATGCATCCCACCATGTGTTTTCTTTGATTGGTGGTTTAGTTCCAAGGAGCTCTGGGGGTATTGATTAGTTTATATTGATGTTCCTTCTATGGGGCTTCAGACCCCTTCAGCTCCTTGAGTACTTTCTCTATCTCCTTCATTGGGAACCTTGTGCTCTGTCCTATGGATGATTGTGAGCATCTACTTCTGTAATTGCCAGGCACTGACAAAGGCCCTCAGGAGACAGTTATATCAGGCTCCTGTCAGCAGGCTCTTGGCATCTGGCACAGTGTCTGGGTTTGGTGGCTGTTTATGGAATGGATAGTACTTGAAGTTCTAGCCAGAGCATTAGACAACAAAAGGAGATCAAGGGGATACAATTGGAAAGGAAGAAGTCAAAATATCACTATTTGCAGATGATATGATAGTATATATAAGTGACTCCCAAAATTCCACCACAGAACTCCTAAACCTGATAAACAAATTCAGAGAAGTAGCTGGCTATAAAATTAACTAAAAAAAAAAAATCAGTGGCCTTTCTGTACACAAAGGATAAACAGGCTGAGAAAGAAATTAAGGAAACAACACCCTTCACAATAGTCACAAATAATAGAAAATACCTTGGTGTGAATCTAACTAAGGAAGTGAAAGATTTGTATGATAAGAACTTCAAGTCTTTGAAGAAAGAAATCAAAGAAGATCTCAGAAGATGGAAAGATCTCCCATGCTCTTGGATTGGCAGAATTAATATAGTAAAAATGGCTATCTTGCCAAAAGCAATCCCTATCAAAATTCCAACTAAATTCTTCACAGAGTGTTAGTTCTTTCTTTTTTTCTCCAATTTTTTATTAGATATTTTCTTAATTTACATTTCAATTGCTATCCCGAAAGTCCCCTCCCCCACCCCGCCCTGCTCCCCTCCCCACCCATTCCCATTTCTTGGCCCTGGCGTTCCCCTGTATTAGGGCATATAAAGATTGCAATACCAAGGGGCCTCTCCTCCCCGTGATGGCCGACTAGGCCATCTTCTGCTCCATATGGAGTTAGAGACAGGAGTTCTGGGGGTTCTGGTTAGTTCATATTGTTGTTCATCTTCTAGGGTTGCAGACCCCTTCAGCTCCTGGGGTTCTTTCTATCTCTAGCTTCTCCATTGTGTGGCCCTGTGTTCCATCTTATAGATGACTGTGAGCATCCACTTCTGTACAAGACAGCTATATCAGGGTCCCTTTCAGTAAACACTTACTGTCCTGTGCAATAGTATCTGAGTTTAGTGACTAATTATGGGATGGATCCCCCAGTGGGGTAGTCTCTGTATGGTCCATCCTTTCATCTTAGTTCTAAACTTTGTCTCTGTAACTCCTTTCATGGGTATTTTGATTCCTATTCAAAGGAGGAATGAAGTATCCACGCGCTGGTCTTCCTTCTTGATTTTCTTGTGTTTGCAAATTGTATCTTGGATATTGTGTTAGTTCTTTGTTATTGAACGTGTTTTGCCTATCACTCATTTCTATGACAAAGGTATGATAATTTGTTTTATTTTAACCCAAAATCTTAAAAGCAGAATAACAGAGAATTCTGGGGAATTTTTTTGACTCTGCAGAAAGGAGTAAGTCCTAACATTTCAAGATATCCTGTAACATCTTTGAGCCTTACCATATCCTAACACCCCGACTGTGAATTCTATAGCTCTTCACAGACATTGTCATCATGGAGGTCTCCTCACCTAGTCAATGACTCTTTCATCTAGACCAGACGAATCCCTACTCGGTCTTCCACTCATGGATATTTCTTCTATGTCAGCTTGCGAAATTGTTGAAACAAACAAACCACATCTTCAAGTGGGAAGCCAGAGGCAGCCCATCCCTTTGTACCAAGCCTGAATCCTCTCCACTGCAGCTCTTGCTGCCTTGTTTTCTTCCTGCTATAGTCTCATTAGTTCATGAGGTACACTGAGTTTTCTTCCCTGACCCATGAGTGCAAGTGACTAACAAACCGCTGGTGTTCTCCTCTGTGCAGTGGTGGGTGTATACATTTGCACAGGCTGTACTATGGTGAGATATTTTCTCCATCAAAACAAGAGAGTTAAGGGGCCTTAGCACACTGCATTACCTAACTTTGTTTCTACATTTTGTTTTTTTTTTTTCTCATAACTTTTGTTAGAAACATATTAGCTGGTATATAGCATAAATGTTATAGAAAGACAGTTTTGGAGTAATTTAGTTTTGTCCTAAAGCGTTTTCCAATTATTTTGTAGAAAATAATGGATGAACAATGTATAGATGTGTTTAAGAGCTGCCAGAACCTGTTCTTAAGCCAGCATAGGAATAATAAACAAGAGAAGGAGCATACGGCCAGTGATCTACTCTGCAGACAAAAGTGCGTGGAAAACAGTCCAGATAGCCTGGACTCAATCCCTGGACTTATGGAGGAAGCTGATTAAAGAGAGTTGTTCTCTAACCTCCAAAGGTACTCTGTGTCACATGCGCACATGCACACACACACACACACACACACACACACACACACACACACACACACACACATCACCACCACCACCCAGAAACTTTAAAGTAAGAAAGAGGCTAGTCGCAAAGTGACATTTAAAATGGAATAAAAATAACTGATAAGCCATAAAAGTAGACTCAGAGAGCTATTAAAGAGCTTAAACTGCATGACGTCATTTTAGTTTTATTATGCTGAAATTCTCATTATTTTATGAGAAACCAGTAACTTTTCCTTCAATGATAAACTACAGCTACTGAGCTCTAGAGCAACCCTATTCCCAAGGAGGCTCTATTTTATGGCTTACCTCTACTTTTAAAGTTTAAAACATCTTCATTAAAAAACTTTTATATTGAACAAAATAAAATTACATTATCTTTGTGTGTGTGTGTGTGTGTGTGTGTGTGTGTGTGTGTGTGTGTGACAACTAACTGTGGGAGTTACTCACCTAATCATGATGGTCCCAGAAATTGAATTCAGTTCATAAGGCTTGGCAGCAAGCACCTTTACCTCAAGCTGCCATCTAATTGGTGGCTTTCTTTTTTTTTTTTTTTTTTTAGATTTTAAAAAATGCAACCTAAGTCCTTTTAGAATGTCTTAATTTCTACCACTAAAGTAGTCCTTACTTTTTTCTTTCAATTCTGCTTAGTCTCAAACTCTAGATCTTCCTGCT
Organism: Mus minutoides; assembly: GCA_902729485.2. Taxonomy (NCBI): domain Eukaryota; kingdom Metazoa; phylum Chordata; class Mammalia; order Rodentia; family Muridae; genus Mus; species Mus minutoides. Next base: position 1,418,876 of record LR749524.1, read on the forward strand.
TCTGCCTCCTCCGTGCTGGGGCTTTGCTTTCATATACATCTCAGTGACAAACTAGCTTCATTAGTGATCTTCTGTCTCTACATACTGTTCTCAAGTTGGCAATTATAACAACTTTCTTTTTACCTCTACCTAGTGATTGGTATTAAACTTGATAACATGCCCTATACACCTTCCATGTCTAAATCTCCTTTCATCAGCTACAAGACCTGTTTTGTTTTGTTTTGTTTTGTTTGTTTTGTTTTGTTTTGTTTTTTGTTTTTTCAAAACAGGGTCTCTCTGTGTAGCTCTGGCTGTCCTGGAACTCACTCTGTAGACCAGGCTGGCTTTGAACACAGAAATCTGCCTGCCTCTGCCTCCCGAGTGCTGGGATTAAGGGTGTGTGCCACCACTGCCCGGCTTCTAAGGACCTTTTTACTCATTTCTCATCAAGGTTGTATGACTACAAATATGACTATGGATATGACTTCTGAGATATGTTTCCTCTCCTTTCACTACTCTGTATTATTCATCTTTGTCTTTCTCCTGTTAGTCAGGCTTCCTTCATCTTCAACAGTTTGCTTTTAACTTTCCTTTAGTGATTCTCTCTATATCACAAGGTCAATAAACCTCAGAAAATATTACCATATCCATTGATTCAGTGAATGATTTTAGATTATCTATTCAGTTAGGTTTTTGTGTCCCTGTGACCAAATGCACATGGAAAATAGTTTATGGGAATAAAGATTTTTCATGGTTTTAGAGTGTTTATCACAGTAGGGAGGGCAGGACAAAGAGAGTCTCTTTGTGGCAGAGAGGAATCATTAGAAAAATAGGGTTATAGGCAGAATTGAAGGCAAATTATAACCCCAAGAACATCTCTCCAATGACTCCTCTAAATAAACCCCAATTCCTACTCTTAACCATCACTTAATAAGGATAACATATTACAAATTATCAAGGGATTGATCTATTGAGAAGAGTGAGAACTTACAGTCAAGTTGCCTTTGAATATCTGTTCCAGACACTCCAATGCTTGTCAGCATTCTCCTAGTCATTTCTTAATCCAGTAGGATTGACAGTTAAGATTAACTACTATGTCAGAAAACCAAGGCAGTTATTGAGTTTCCAGAGACTATAACTGTATAACTAGACTTTAAAATGTTCAGCAGAGATTGTCTTATAATTCTCTTCCCCCTTCAGCTTTTTAATGAGATATATGTGAGCTTCATATGTAGCTCCACATGAGCACGGCTCTGGGTTTAGTCCTTAGGAACACACACACACACACACACACACACACACACACACACACAAACATTCACATACACATAAACACACACATAAACACACACACAAACACAAACATTCACACACACATAAACACACACACACACATTCATACACACACCAAACTTCTCAAAATCTACTTTAATAACTAATGTATTTGTGTAGCAGCCACTTAGTGACAAGCTCTCTGGGGACTATGCTTGATATGATGACTATGAGAATAAAGAAATAAGTTACTTCCTTCAAAAAAACTCATGATCCAATGGAAATTTAGTAAACAGATAAGAGATTGGCCTGATGGTATAGTTCAGTGCTAGAATATCTTCCCAAATTGCGTTATCCAGTGTGTTGTGAATGGTCCAGGGCCAATCACGAAGAGCTTGGTGCCTTACAGTTAGCATTGGCAGAGGCTTGGTAGGTGTGTTACACTTGTCAGTAGTGTTATCACTCTGAGGTTTACTCTCTCAAAAATTCCAAGATCTCTCTCCTTTTCTCCATCCCTTTGTCTCTCCATCTCTCCACCCCAACCTGTCCCCTCCGTCCCCTCTATCCCCTCCGTCCCCTCTATCCCCTCCGTCCCCTCTGTCCCCTCTGTCTCCTCCCCCTCTCTCTTTCTCTCTCTGCTCTTTTTCCATCAAGTAGTGAATATAATTAACTGAAAGAACCATAAGAACCACACAGAGGTTATGAAAAAAAAAACCTCCTAGGGCAGGTTCTAAATCTATACTCATTAGCCAAGTGATCTTAGATTAGCTAGCTAACTTCTCAGAGGCTCATAGCTTGTACTTCTTTAAAATATATTTAAATGTTATCTTGTTATTTAATTTAATTATATAATATAATTATATATCAATTAGTATATAAATAGAATTTATATATCTAATTTTAATTTATATATATTTAGAAAAAAATATGTGTGTGTTTTAAAGAAAAGGTCTTGCTATATTGCCTTGGTTAGCCTGAGACTTTCTGTAGCTTAGGCTAGCACTGAACTCATAAATATCTGCTTGCCTCCACCCCTGCTGAGATCAAGAGTGTATGCTGCCAGTCATCACTCATACTTTTTAAGCTTTTGTACTAATTAAGGTCTTACATTCTCCATGTTTTCCCTGCTTTGCTTCCAGCATAGCCCTATGATATAGTCTTCATTTTGCTACCTTCTTTAGTATGTACATTCTATGAAAGCAAAAATATCACCTACTTTCTTTGTTGTTATAACCTATGTTTAACAATATTGTTTGGCACATAGTAGTTGAACATAGTAATATAGGACAACATAGTAAACCTGCTATATTCTGTCTATGACATAGCCATATGTTTTATGGATTTATGGGACCCTTTCCCACTCTGAGATTGCTTACCTGTGTTGCTCCAAGGATAATCTGAGTCACTACCTGTAACTCATAATCCTACTGCATTCAGGAGGCTAGATGATTGGAAGTATGGATCCTGATACATGCCTTCTGAGATCATAGCCTGCATTAAATTTTGCTTTACAACTTGATATTCCTCCATTGTTGGGTCATTAGCTCATCTGTTGTTTTCTGTAGCATCAGAGAAATATGCAGCGATGCTTTAAGGCGCTTCATTGTAAACCATACTCTATCACTGGCATGTTCACAATAAATCATGCCACTGTTCATGCAACTATACTGTTTTCCCCCCAGTGGGATATCTGTTTTTACTAGTAACATTCTTTAAATTATATTTCATAGTGTTCATTTGAAGATTACAGATTTATAGTTATCATCAAGTGTTATGCAATGTATGTGATGAATAGATACAGAAATAGGAAACTGTAAAAACAACAGCAACTTCTTAAGCATATTCCAAACAAAGGCACAATTCATATAAGACAAAAGTGCTAAAAAATGCAGTAGTACCTTTATTTCCAGGATAAAATGCCAGATAAATATTTATAAATTCAGAAGAAGTATATTAAAGATTGACATTGTTTTATTTAAGTTTTGTCATATTTTACTCTTTCTATGTGTGTGTGTGTGTGTGTGTACATGTGTAGTGCTTGTGCAGAGGTGACAGTACAAATTGCAGGGGTTGATTCTCCTACCATCTGGGCTCTGGAATTAAGACAAATAATTGATAAAAGGGATCTCATGAAAATAAAGGCAAAGACAATCACTCTAGTAAAAAGGTAGTCTATAGTACTGGAGAAATATTCCCAGCTATACATATGACAGAGGGATAGTATCTAGACTATGTGTATAATTAAACCAAAACTGAAAAATAAAAACAAAAAGTAACCTTAAAAAAATAAAACAACAACCCAATTTTAAAAGTGGGACATAGAGCTAAACAGAGTTCTCTAAAGATGAAATATAAATGCCGAGAGACTTTAAAAATATTATACATCTATAGCCACCAAGGATACTTAAATTAAAACTACTTTGAGATTTCATCTTACCCCAGTCAAAATGACTAGACTTAAAAGGCTGGAGAGATGGCTCAGTGTTCAAGAACACTGACTACTCTTCCAGAAAATCTGGATTTGACACCGAGATTAAAATGTCAGTGTTTAAGGGCACTGACTGCTCTTCCAGAAAACCTCATGTTTACTGGATTCTTGGAAGACACCCAGAAGAGTGAGACAAGAAAACCTAGGGGACATGAGAAGAGAAAGGAGCCCCCTCACACTGGAGTCTTGGGAAGCAAGATTTCACTATGATTAATATTTGCTCTGAAGGTTGCTGACAAAAAGAATATTTCTTTCATATATAAATAGCTTATGTTCTGGTAACAGAAACGTGGACCTCATTCCACCCAGACATTTTCTGGGAATCTCAAACATGATTTCTGTCACAGCATCATCGGACAACTTGACAAAATCCCAAGTCACCTGGGAAGAAGGAGATTAAACTGAGGAACTGCCTGGATCAGGTTGGACTGTGACCATACCTGTGAGACATTTTCTTAATTACTGATTAGTGTATGAGCACGAATAACTGTGAGCAGTGCCTTTCCTGGCAAGTGGACCTGGGCTGTATGAGACAGGTAGTTGAGCAAGCTGGCATTACTGCATGATTTCGGCTTCAGTTCCTAACTCAAGGTTTCTGCCTTGATCTCCCACCCTGGACTCCATTGACGATGGACTGCAATCTGTATGCCAAATGAACCTTTTCCTCCCGTAGTTGCTTTGGTCAGTGTTTTATTGATGTAACAGAGGGCAAGCTAGAACAACTATTAACTTTGTTGGCATTAAGATGGCCTAGTTGGCCATCACTGGGAAGAGAGAGGCACCTTGGACTTGCAAACTTTATATGCCCTAATACAGGGGAACACCAGGGCCAAGAAGTGGGAGTGGGTGGGTAGGGAGTAGGACGGGGAGGGGTGTTATAGGGTACTTTCTGGATAGTATTTGAAATCTAAATAAAGAAAATATCTAATAAAAAAAGATTTAAAAAAAAGATATCTTACTTTCCTTTGTCTCCATGATCTAGAATTTACCATGGGAACTATAACCTTCAGGAACTACTCTATGATCTCGTTTAGTTTTCTCAGCAATCTATTGAAGACAGCAGCTCAAAACACCCTAGATACTGTATATGACAGTTGTAAAGGCAATGAAGCACTAGTCTGTCTTAGAGAAGCTCACATCTGTGCTTTGTAATGTATTTTATTTTCTTCCAGGGGTTTCTCATTCTCTTAGCGCTGGCACTTGAAATCTATTTTAAAGCATAGCTAATAAACCTCCACCTCTGCCAGTCTTCTAATCCTGAAAGTGTCCCATCTTTTCTGTGTTGAAGCCAAGAACCCAGCTTTACTTGAGCAGAAATCCCTAAAGTGACTGCTTGACTTCCTGGAACTATCTCCATTCCTGTTGCCAACTGACAAGCCCACACCCAAATATGTATACGCTCATGCCTTAAGTCTAGTTTATTACTATTTTAATATTTGTTATTTGAAAATATTTCCATATAAAAGAAACATCTTCTCTTTGTTGGCAACATTCACAGCAAATGTTGCTAGTTGGGCCATATTCTTGATTCTCAGCTTGCAGGGAGCTTTGAGTAGACTGATTATGTTGCCATAATTTTCCCTGTTTATTGTTTCAGTAACACATTATCATTTGTAGAATTTGCGTGATGATTATAAACACAGTTTTAAATACTCTGTTTCCCTCCCTTTCAATCCCTTTTCCCTTTCTTCCCCTCTTCTTTTCCAATTTTTATTCCCTCCCTTCCTAGTTATCTATCTTGGCAGGGCCACTCTATATGTAGTTCCTACTAGCCTGTAACTTTCCAAGTTGAAATTGAACTAACCCTCCTTCTTCTGCCTTTTTTTTCTTTTCTTTTTCTTTTTCCTTTTTTGGTTTTTTGTTTGTTTGTTTGTTTTGTTTTGTTTTGTTTTTTGTTTTTCAACTTTTATTAGATATTTTCTTCATTTACATTTCAAGTGTTATCCAGAAAGTTCCCTATACCCTCCCCCCTCCCGGCCCTGCTCCCCTACCCATCCGCTCCCACTTCTTGGCCCTGGCGTTCCCCTGTATTGGGGCATATAAAGTCTGCATGACCAAGGGGCCTCTCTTCCCTTGATGGACAAATAGGCCATCCTCTTCTATATATGCAGCTAGAGTCATGAGCTCAGGGGGTACTAGTTAGTTCATGGTTATTCTTCCACCTAGAGGGTTGAAGACCCCTTCAGCTCCTTGGGTACTTTTTCTAGCTCCTTCTTCCTTGGGAACCCTGTGTTCCATCTACTAGCTGACTGTGAGCTTCCACCTCCATGTTTGCCAGGCATTGGTATATTTTCCCCCGAGACAGCTACATCCGGGCCCTTTCAGCACCATCTTGCTGGCATATGTTATAGTGTCTATGTTTGGTGGCTGATTGTGGGGATGGATCCCTGGCAGCCACAGTCGTTGAGTCCATCCTTTGGATTCAGCTTCACACATAATCTCTTTAACTCTTTCAGTGTGTGCTTTGTTCTTAATTCTAGGAAGGGGTGACGTGTCCACATTTTGATCTTCCTTCTTCTTGAGTATCATGTGTTTAGTAAATTGTATCTTGGGTAGTCTAGGTTTCTGGGCTAATATCCACATATCAGTGAGTACATGTTATGTGAGTTCTTTTGTGAATGGGTTACTTCACTCAGGTGATGGCCTCCAGATCCGTGCATTTGCCTAGGAATTTCATATATTTATTGTTTTTAATAGCTGAGTAGTACTCCATTGTGTAAATATACCAAATTTTTTGTATCCATTCCTCTGTTGAGGGACATCTGGGTTCTTTCCAGTTTCTGGCTATTATGAATAAGGCTGCTATGAACATAGTGGAACATGTGTCCTTGTTACCAGATGGAATATCTTCTGGNCACCCTTCACAATAGTCACTAACAATATAAAATATCTTGGTGTGACTCTTACGAAGGAAGTGAAAGATTTGTATGACAAGAACTTCAAGTCTCTGAAGAAAGAAATTGAGGAAGATCTCAGAAGATGGAAGGATCTCCCATGCTCATGGATTGGCAGAACCAATATAGTAAAAATGGCTATCGTGCCAAAAGCTATCTACAGATTCAATGCAATCCCCATCAAAATTCCAACTCAATTCTTCAAGGATCTAGAAAAGACAATTAGCAAGTTCATCTGGAATTACAAAAAACCTAGACTAGCAAAAACTCTTCTCAACAATAAAAGAACCTCTGGTGGAATCACCATGCCTGACCTCAAGCTGTACTACAGAGCAATCGTAACAAAAACTTCATGGTACTGGTACAGCAACAGACAGGTAGATCAATGGAATAGGATCGAAGACCCAGAAATGAATCCACACACCTATGGTCACCTGATCTTTTTTTTTTTTTTTGTAACTTTTGTTTTGAAATTTCCTTAAGGTTTTCTCAAGTTGTCTTAATTAGCTTTTTTTTTTTTTTTTTTTTTTTTTTTTTTTTTTGGTGCAGCCATTTCTTCTGAATTGAAACATCTCACTCATAGAGGTGATATAGACTCACTCATAGGACACAAGAAGCCTCAGGATGCTTCAAAAGTTATGATTCCCAAGACTCCTCTCCAAGGTTGTAACTACAGTCAGAAATTGCTGGGGAGAGACTATCTGGTAGGGCTGAATGAGAATCTGGCAGGGAGGTCTATGGATGCAGCTTTTCAGAATCATAGCTTATATTGGTGGGTTATTTGGGGATGGCCTTGCCTTCAAGTCACTGACACACCTGTGCATATGAGTCTACGGCCCTATAAGCAGTCTTAGTAATTTCATTGGTTCATTAGTCTAGGGTCAGATGGAATTGTTTCTTTGTTCTGTTTGTTGATATCCTACTTGGTTTTAACAAACGTTTATATCTTCTCAGGAAAAGTCACATGATACAATTGGTGTCCAAAAAGGACCAAATGACAGAACCAAACACAAGTTGTAGAAGATATTTTCATAGCATTTATGATGAGATATATAACACATGAAACTGAGGCTGAACAGAGGCAATCACAATATGGCTACATCTTTCCCCATGTGAATGTGATATAAGACAGTGTCTCTTTGTAGAGGCAGTTGAATGTTTTCTGTGGATTGGAATTCCTGAGACCAGAATATGCTTGGAGAGAATCTCAGGTGTCATTCATACTCTATGTGGTGTCATATCTCCTTTATAAATTGGGGTCATTTCACAAAATGGGGATGCTTCCCCAAATTATCGATGGATTAAAGAATGCATTTCAATCCTTGAAAGTAGCACATGAGTGATAGAATTGTAATTAGGTGGGGTTGGTTCTTGTTTGGACTTCGCTGTGGGAGTCACATGTACTTAAGGCCTTGCTGTCTGAATTTGTTCATGTAAGGAAAGAATACAAGGAAGAAAATACATGCAGATGCTGTTTTCTTCATTCACCTCTGTTTTGCCATGAAAATTGGAAAAGGGGGAAGATGACATGGATACAAATATTAGCTCATAATTTCTTATTAATGGCAAAGATGCGAAGAAAAGTACAAATTCAGAGTCTGAGGATATAGCTCAGTAGGAGTGTACTTCCCTAGCATGGACAAGGCCCCAAGTTTGATTCCAAGTACCTCAAAAACAAAGAAACAAAACAAGAAACAAACAAACAAAGGACCATTAGGATGGTGCAAATTTGGTCTGTGTGGAATAACCCTACAGGGGAAAAATTCAGAAACTGAGTGTTTTAGTGTTTCCATTGCTGTAAAGAGACACCATGACCAAGACAACTCTTATAAAAGACAACATTTAATTGGGGCTAGCTTATAGGTTCAGAAGTTCAGTCTATTATCACCAAGGCAGGAAGTATGGCAGCATCCAGGCAGGCATGGGGCAGGAGGAGCTGAGAGTTCTACATCTTGTTCCAAAGGCAGACAAGAGAAGAATGGCTTCCATGCAACTAGAAGGAAGGTCTCCAAGTCTAGCCCCACAGTGACACACTTCCTCCAACCAGACCACATCTACTCCAACAAGGATACACCTCCTAATAATGCAACTCCCTGGGCCAAATGTATTCAAATCAGCACACCTTATGAAGAATTGCACAGCAAACAAAGAAGAGAGACAGACATACAGAAGATGCTTCCCACCTCCAACTTTTAATACAGAAGAAAGGAAAGTCAAGGGTGCAATGTGAGTGTAAGGGCATTAATAACAGCACAGAGCAGGAATATATGATCGTTAGGGATACTCTATCTGAGCTCCTTAAATTGGGGAAGACATTTCTATCAGGACTGAAAGAGCCTCTCATAGCCCAGTTCATAAGACCGTAAGACATAGGGGCAGATAGAGCAAATCTGAATGCTCTAGAAGCAGAGAAATGGAACATTGTAATGGCTCAGATTCATCTTTGAGTTCAAAAAATGCATAATCTGAGGAAATACAAGGCAATCTGTTGCCTGATGGGTCATCTCACACAGATCATCAGAAACACTTGGTAACTACTGACTGAGGTCCCCAATGAATACAAGAAAGACAATAAGAGTGTGGCCCATGACTGACAGACTAGCTGTGGGGATAGGTGGTGTTGAGGTCCAGTTCATTGAGCAGATAGAATTGTATTCATGGAGTTAAAAAGGATTTTGATTTGTGAGAGACTGAAGGACTTAGTCTAGTTTTTTATGCAAACCTGAGTGGCATGATGGTATGTGATCTTTATAAGATAGGGCACACATTCCGGCAGATATGAATGACTTCAACTGGCTTGTAAATCATATTCATAAAATACTAAAGCAATGAACAGGTAATAGGACAAGGGTAAAGTGAACAAAGGGGTCCTTTTGGGTCACTTGAAAGAAGGTTTTGGGTTAAACTGGAGATCCTTAAGGGGAAAAATTAAAAGATAACTGAGTACTGTACTAGTGAGCTTCTGAAAAATCTTTGAAGCTTGAACAATCTTTTATGCAAGGCAAATGATAAAACAGTACAAATAAAAAGGCTTAAGCTTGTCCTAGGATTAGGCAGCTATTCTCTCATAGTATACAGTGTATATATTTCCCCCACAAGATAGTTTATTGAGGGTTGAGAGTGTTCCTAGTTCCTGAGCTCTTTCAGCAGACAGCCCTCTCTCTAATCAGGATTAGTTCCTCTAGCAACAGCCTGATCCTCCACATCATTTGTTTGCATAGACTCAGTTAATGTTGAAAAGAGCTTCTCCTACTTAAAAGAAAAAGATGGTCTTCTCACTTGTATCACTTAGGATGCCCCAAGTCCTTTAGAAGTACTTGTGTCACCACAAATGTAAACAAACATGCTTCTTTTCTCATAGGCATCACTTGGTCTCTCAGAGCTTTGGGGCAGAGGGTAGACAATCACTTCTTATTATGGTACACTTTGTCATGCATCTGTTGTGAGGATCTAGCAAGTTAGTATATACAGCACCCAATTTCACACTCAGCCCTAGTACTTAAATTGACTGTCATTGTAATTCCAAAATGAAGTTTCTGAGCTCCAGATGCTTGAGAGAGAAAAATGCCCACTATGTTGCTTTGATCATCAGTGTGATAAAATACCTGACAAGATATCTTAAGGGATTAAGGATATACTCTGGCTCATTGTACAGAGAGTATAGTTGATGATGGGTGTAATCAAGGCATGATAGGCATGAGATAGCACTGCTACATGTCCTCTGTGGTGATGCCTGGGCAGAGGGCCACTTTGTATTAGCAGACAGAAAGCAGAGATCTGGAGCTGGGACCAAGACTGGTCTATAAGTCACATGTCTAAGTGGCTCATATCAGCCACCTACCCTACATGCTACAGGTTTCACAACCCCCCAAACAGTGCCAACTTCTGAGGACCAGTTATTCAAACAAAGATGTGAGGTTGAGGCAAAGGTTTTATGATCAAATCTTAACAGTTATGCAATAAGAACCAAAGCTAGGTTTATCATTTCCTACACTCTCTCCAGCATTTGTTTTCATTTGATCTTGGGGGCTCAGAGAAATGGTTCAGTGGGTAAAGGTTAAAGGTTCTTGCCACACAAAGCTACTTCATGAATTATGCTTAGATGTAAATTATATCCTCCGAATAATGTAACATTAAAAGCCACAAAATCAAGTGTGTGTGTGTGTGTGTGTGTGTGTGTGTGTTGTCAATACACTTAGCCATGATTCTCTTGAGCAATACATACATCCTTTTAAATAGGTGTAATTGTTCCTTTCTTAAACATCTTTTAATATCATTGATAAAGTAAAGCTTGTACTAACTTTTTCTTTATAAGACCAACCTTTGTTTCACATTAATTAAATCCTTCAAGTGTTTTCTGCCATATAAGTCAAGGTCATGGCTGTACTTTAATAGAGGTCTCTGGAAAGAACTCTTTGAGCTGCACACTTTACAACATCTAGCTGCATCTTCTGTTGCCAGCGACAAGACTCTAATATTTTAGATCAATTTTCTATAAAAGTCTACCATACAACTTCATGGTGAGAATTAATATCTTCATTTTATACATAAAGCATTTGAAGCAGAAACATTAAATTTCCCAGAGTTACATAGTTAATACCTTTGAAACAGAAAAAGAACACAGAAAGTACATTCTAGAGTCTATACGATTTCTGATGGGTTTGGGGGTCAGAAAGAATGACTTGTATCTTGAGTCTCATTTGGAGCTATGAAAGAATAGAAGCTTGATGATATTCATATGAATGCTACCCTCAAAGACACCCATAATGATGTCCTACTTCTGATGCTAATATCCTTATGTGGTCTTCTTGCTCAGTGCATGCCGGCATGGTAGATGTGATGGGAGATAATATCTAAACTTTAGAATCTAAAGCTTGTTCTTGAAAGATAATGTGACTTCTCTGTGCTGTTTGTCTGGTGAGGAGGAAGCTAGCTGCCTTCAGTAGCTTGGGAGAGAAGCCCACAGGTGAGGATTTGTGACCTTTGGTCAGTTGCCAGTGAGAACTTTGTGTGCTTGGAACTTGACCTTCCAGTGGCTTCTAGACTTTCAAATAACCATAGTCTTGACTGACATTTTAATTGAAACCTCATAAAAGGCCTAAACTAGAACCACCTAGTTGAATTCCTTCTGAATTCCTGAGTAGCAAAATAGATCATCCATGTTAATCATTTTAAACTACTGGTATTAGGCTAATGTGTTATGGAGTGATAGTTAACAATACAGAACAAACAAAAGGTGGCTTTAATATAAAAAATGCTGTTTGAGTAAAATGAGCAGGAAGTAGTCAGCCCCTCAATCTAACTCCTCCTGGCTAAGAATGAAGATGTGCCAGGGAATCCCAGGGCTAAGCTTAGGGAATCCAGTAACAGGATCTTTAAGTAACACTCTTAATAGGTTTGTGGAAAAAAAGCTCTGTTCTTAGAAGCTTCAAAAGGCATGGCTTCATGTATGCCAATGAAGGAGATTATTAATAGTGAAAGGAAGAGTCAGAATATCTAATTCATATGGCCACATTGAGAAATACAGATAATAGGATTCAGTGTCTGTATGTCTGTCTATTTTCAGCGTACTGACATTAGCTTCAGGTTTACATAGAGAGAAATTGGGCAGGGGCAAAAAGTATGCATAATTCAACAGTCTTGGTCATGGGTTGATCTGGTTGATCATTTTCTCAGCTCTGATTCTGCAAGGTGGTTTGAGAAAGTCCTTTTTGCTTGAGGAGAGCAGTCTGGTTCCTGTATTGTTCTACAGTACAGCATTGCTATCCTAGATAATTATCTTGATTTGAGTAGTGCTTGTCCTTTGAGGCTGGCATTGCTTGAGGGTACTTTTTTGTCCCTTATTATGACAATGTCTGCCAATCAGATTTATTGCTGCAATCAGTGGTAACTTGAGATTTAAGGACAAAGAGGAGAACTTTAGGTGCCTTTAGTTTTCTGAATTAAGACATTGTAAATAAAAACAAAACAAAACAAAACAAAAGATATAGAAAAGTGACATAAAATGCCAGGCTTTTGCCACTGTTTCTCCCCTCATGAGGCAAGTGATATATTTTTTTGATTGTTTGCTTGTTTTTGCAAAGCAGTTTCTATCCACTCATTACAGGACAACTTGTACCAAGGTAATAGATTATTTTAACAGCAGGGGTCTGTTTTGGGAGGTATAAAGAAAGGCCAAGTACTGAGTCCAGGCACTTAGAACTCCACGAGAGATCCAACTAAGCCAGAGAAAAGACAGAAACACAGATCCTTCATCACCCACAAAGATAAGTGGCTCTAAAACCTAGAAAAATCTGAGGAATTTTATTTAAGTGAAATGAGGAGAGAAAAGAAAGTTACATGTCTGGGTTTTATAAACAGTAAGTGACTAAGATACTTTGAATAGGAGAGAACAAATTTTCAGCACAGATAGAAATTTGAGGTAAAGAACAAAATTTATTTCCGGTATAGAGAAGTGAAATTATTTTTAAAAATTTGCCCATCTAATATTTGCAGCCATAATCTTCATACTTATTATTCCAGGTCTTATAGAGACCTCTTTATACTAGAGCAAGGGAAAAGAAATAGATCAATGATGACATAAGCAGTAATGTCAATTTTCTTTTATTAGAAGTTGTAGCTTTACTTTCTTTAGAATGTATGGATATAAGCCGTTTTATAAGACAGGATCTTTTCATTGCACTAATGGTGCTGAATCCTGTGGATGTATTCTCAGTGTCCCAGGGAATGTTTCTTACCATTTCCAAACTATTAATCTCATTTGGTTCTCACAGCAAATCTATGGAGTGCTGAGTACCATCAATGCCATTTCAAATAAAACAACTAACACACATTGAAAATGGTGGCATGTGTCATAGACAGTCTGGCTCTAGAACCCATGAACTTAAGAACTTCCTTCTCAGGAGAGCTCAGATGATATGTTATATTTTAAATATTTCATTTCCCATAACTCAAATTCATCCAGAAGACCATTACTACAGTGAAAATGTGTTATATAACATTTGGAAGCAGGTTTCATATACATTCCCTAAGAACATGAGAGAAAAATCTACATGTATAATAATTCTGGTGATTATTCTGTTCTACGTGGCCTCTCCTTTCAAATGTGACTGGCACTGGCTGTGACATCGGCTGTCTTGGCTGTGGAGTGGGAGACTTGTAAATATGTAATTGGAAGAGCTGGTGTCATCTGAGAATCAGGAGCAGGTTTTAAATAGCTCTGAGGGACCAAGCCGATCCTTTCAAGGCCAAGTTATCAAAAATAGTTTCTTGGTTTGTGTGTTTGACCTTTCTTGATCTCAGAGGTTGAGCTTTGAAGGCCACTTTACTTTTGACTCTCTCTGGAGGCAGAAGCAAACAAGCTTATGCAATTCTTATATATGAACTACAAATGAAACAATCTACATAACATCAAATATGATGGTTGCAGAGTCTTGGAGGCCAATGAGTTTCCATGAATTTGAGAGAATTACCTTTTCTACCAAATCTCACTGCAAAGCAGGACCTTAGAGCCACCTCCTACCTTTCCCAAAACATTCAGCCAGAAACTGTTGGCTCTGCTTCTTTCTTTCTATTAAGCCCAATTTGAAATTTTCTTTTCTTGTTTTGTTTTGTTTTGTTTTGTTTTGTTTTGTTTTGTTTTTCGAGACAGGGTTTCTCTGTGTAGCCCTGCCTGTCCTGGAACTCACTTTGTAGACCAGGCTGGCCTCAAACTCAGAAATCCACCTGCCTCTGCCTCCAAAGTGCTGGGATTAAAGGCGTGTGCCACCATGCCCGGCTCAATTTGAAATTTTCTAAATCTATTTAATGAAGTTTCATTTAAGAAAATAATCAACTCCTGTATATAAAGCCCGTAGGGAAGAAGAGAAGTGATTTCGATGTAGTGATTTTTATTTTTACCTGTTCTTACGTGGGAATGTTTTGACCTGTGAAAAGTGAATTAATTTAGCTAGTTAGTGTACATTCAATATAATATGGGAACCAAATTTTAGCATGACTTTCCACTTAAGAAATTGAGTACTTGGCCTAGAGGGTCCTGTGGAAATTCTCAAACAACCCAAACAATTGCTAATACAGAAGATTTTCTCCAAAAATTGACAGCAAGGCCCCTGTTGCCAAGGACAGGCCCTAGACAACTCATTGATCATGGAGAAGTCCACATGGTGCCTCTCACCCTACATTCTAATCTCTTTTGTGTGAGAAGATATATGTGTATATACGTATATACATATATATACATATCTCTCTCTCTCTCTATCTCTCTCTATCTCTCTCTCTATCTCTATCTATCTATCTATCTATCTATCTATCTATCTATCTATCTATCTATCTGTCATATCTATCATTCTATCTATCTATCTATCTATCTATCCATCTATCATATCTATCTATCTATCTATCTATCTATCTATCTATCTATCATCTATCTATCCATCTATCCATATCTTATAGCTACTAGTTAGTATTTTTATAGAAGTTCTGACTGATGACCAATGGGGTCTCTGACTCTTGTATTTTTATAGAAGTTCTGACTGACGACCAATGGGGTCTCTGACTCCTGTGCCTGCTCTTGGGACTCTTTTCCTTCTGTTGTGTTGCTATGTCCAACTTCAATATGATAGTTTTTGCTTCATGTTCTTATATTTAATTTTGTCATGTTAGGCTGTTAGCTCTTAGAAGCTTGTTCTTTTCTATTGAGAGACAGAAAGGGAGTGAATCTGGAAGAGAGGTGGGGAATACTTGGAGGAGTAGAAAGAAAAACTATAACTGGAATATATTGTACAAGTAAAGAGTCCATTTTCAATAAAGGAAGAAAAACGTTTAAAAAACCAAAACCAAAACCAAAAACAACGAACAAAACACCTCCACAAGCCAAATGTAGCAAGAACAAACAACAGAGTCTGTTCTGCAGCACCCACAGAGCAGTCTTAGGCTTTTGTTCTACCTAGAACTCAGCTAAGTTTATTTTGTTTAAAGATATAGATAAAGAGTAAAGGTGATGTTATAAGTTCTAAAATGTTAACCTGTTGCATAACATTATCAATATAAATAGAATATATCTATACCATGAATCACTATATGCAAATAGTATAAATGTGGATCCTCTAGTTCTTTAAGTTTCTATTTTTTAACTGTAGGATATAAAAATAATATTGGTTTTAAATATGTGCCTGTCCTGGTATTACTTATATTTTCCTTTTTACTTGACAGCTATGTTAACTCCTTTTTGGCCTTGACAACAATTAAAAAAAATGTTTTATGTCTTAAAAATTCCTTTGTCAGAAATAAGATTTTGTTTGTCTCTTTTGTAAAATTTCTTATATATTAATAATTCACAATTTTCTCATTTAAAAAAAATTCCATGGAATCATTTTATGTAAAGTAAAATTGTCATAGTTTGAAAATGACCCCCATATGCCCACAGGGAGTAGCACTATTAAAAGGTATGGCCTTGGTTAGAGGAAGCATTTTACTTGGGTGGTCTTTGAAGTTTCATATATTCATTACAGGTCCAGTACCCCTTCTTTCTGCTACCCCCTGGATCCATGTGTAGAACTCTTAGCTACCTATGAAGAATCATGTCTGCCTGTGCTACCATGATTCCTGCCATGATGATAATAGACTATACCTCTGAAATTCTTTTTTATTAGATATTTTCTTCATTTACATTTCAAATGCTATCCCAAAAGTCCCCTATACCCTTACCCTGCCCTGCTCCCCAGCCCACCACTTCTGCTCTAAGGCAGCCCCAATTAAATGCTTTCCCTTATAAGAGTTGCCATCATCATGATGTCTCTTCACAGCAATAAAAACCCTAACTAAGACAGAAGTTGGTTACCAGAGTCTTGGACATTGATGTAATAGGTCTGATGGTGTTTTTGTTTAGAGGAAGGTGGACATTGGAACTTTTGATCAGAAAAGTAGCTGAATGTTTTAAGTGGGCCTTAATGGACCATACTAGTAGGAGCATGAAAGTGAAACCTAGGGTGGTTTGAATTGTGGGGGTCTGGATCAAGGGACTTCAGAGAAAAGAATATTATTAGTGTGTGGCCTAAAGACTGCTCTTATGATATTTTGGTGAAGAATGTAGCTGCTTTCCGCCCTTGTCTAAAACATCTGTCTGTGGCTAAACTGAAGAGTTATAGCTTAACAGCTTGGCCAGAAGTCATTTCCAAACAACCTAGTATGAATATTGCTTGGCTATTAATGGTCAGTATTACACACATCTGCTATGAAAAGGAGCAAACTAGACAAGGAAAAAAATACAAAATGTATTGTTGGAGGAGAAAATGAGCACCAGGAGGCATAATCAGAGTATAGAAAAGGCAGATGCTAAGCGGAAAGGGAGCAAGTGGAACACTCTATGCAGACTGAGACCCTGGCCTGCTAAGCTTTCATTTTGTGAAAAGGAATTAGGAAAGGTGAAGAAGAATTAAAGAAAAACTTAGTGCCAGGCATAGTGTGACATACTTCTTAATCCCAGTATTCAGAAGTCAGAGGATGGCAGATCTCTACATTCGAGGCCAGACTGATCTATAGAATGAGTTCCAGGACAGCCAAGTTTAGGCAGTAAAGGAAACAATTGAAAACAGAAAGTTGGTGAAGATATGAATGGGGTCATGTTCCAACCCCAGCATGCAGAACTTGACAGTTTCAGCCACAGTGTTCTGGCTTTATAGTGAAGGACACAAGAAAGGGGCTATGGAATCTCCCTCGGCACCTCAGAAAGCTGCAGAGGCTCTGCATATGTCATGGCTGTTCCTGCATGGAGGCTGAGAGAGGCCATTGTGGGAAGCTGGGAAGGCAAGGCCTGGATTGCCTCAAAACTGACTATGCAATCAAACTCAAAAACAAGCCTCAACAGATACAAGAACATTGAACTAATCCCATGTATTCTATTAGACCACCAAGAACTAAGGCTGGTATGCAATAACAACAAAAACAACAAAATGCCGACATATTCATAGTAGCTGAACAACTATCTACCCAATGATAACTTGGTCAGGGAAGAAATAAAGAAAGAAATGAAAGACTTTTTACAATTTAATGAAAATGAAGGCAAAACATACCCAAATTTATGGGACACAATGAAAGCAGTGCTAAGAGGAAAATTCATAGTTCTGAGTGTCACCATAAATAAATTGGAGACATCATACATTAGCAGCTTAACTACACATTTGAAAAGATCTTGAACAAAAACAAGCAAATTTATCCAAGAGGAGTAGACAGCATGAAATAATCAAACTCAGGCCTGAAATCAACCACGTAGAAACAAAGAGAACTATACAAGGAGTCAGCAAAACTAGGAGCTAGTTCTTTAAGAAAATCAACAAGATAGATAAACCCTCAGCCAAACTAGCTAGAGAGCACAGAAACAGTATCCTGTCTAAAGCAACATAATCAGAAATGAAAAGGGAGACATAACAACAGAAACTGAGGAAATTTTAAAAAATTATCAGATCCTACTACAAAAGCCTATACTCAACACAACGGAAAAATCTAGATAAAATGGATGGTTTTCTAGACAGATATCAGGTACAAAATTTAAATAAGGATCAGATAAACCATCTAAACTATCTCATAAACCCTAAGGAATTAGGAGCACTCATTAAAAGTCTTGCAACCAAATAAAGACCAGGGTGAGATGGGTTAAGTGCAAAATTATATTAGACCTTCAAAGAAGACATAATTCCAATAATTCTCAAACTATTCTACAAAATAAAACAGAGGAAATACTACCTGATTCATTCCATGAAAGCCACAGTTATGCTGTTACCTAAAACACACAAGGACCCAACAAAGAAAGAGAACTTCAGACCAACTTCCCTTATGAATATTAATGGAAAAGTACTCAATAAAATTCTCACAAACTGAATCCAAGAACATATCAAAATGGTCATTCATCATGATCAAGTAGGCCTCATCCCAAGAATGCAAAGATGGTTCAGTATATACAAATCCATCAATGTAATTCACTATGTAAACAATCTCAAAGGGAAAAAATACATGATCATCTCATTAAATGCTGAAAAAGCCTATGACAAAATACAACATCCCTTCATGTTAAAAGTCTTGGAAAGATCAGGAATTCCAGGAACATACCTAAACATAATAAAAAAAGCAACCAATAGCCACTACAGAAAACTAATAGCCAATATCAAACTAAATGGAGAGAAACTTTAGGCAGTCCCTCTAAAATCAGGGACACAAAAAGGATGCCCAGTCTCCTCCTGTGTATTCAAAATAGTACTTGAAGTTATAGCCAGAGCAATTAGAAAACAAAAGGGATAAATATTAGAAAGGATGATGTCAAGATATCACCGTTTTTAGATGATATGATAGTATACATAAGCGAACTCAAAAATTCCCAGAGAACTCTTACAACTGATAAAAAAAAAAACAAACAAAAAAACAAACAAAAAAACTTCACCAAAATTACTGATACTTGGGAACCACACTGCTACTTGAGGCCATAGGATGTGTGTGGTTTGTGTTGCTACTAGTAGCCATGTTGGTATTCATGAACTGTGGTGCCAGCAGAGGACTTGATGTTTGAGGTACTTGATCCTTCCTGAGGCAGTGCTGATGATGCCGGTGGTCTGTAATGTCCTTGAGTACCATGTTGATGTCCATGGTTCATGTAGCCCTCCCTGGTCTGTGCTACCATTAGAGACCACATTTATCTCTATAGCCTGTGCTGGCCCCTGAGACCATGTTGGTGTTTGTGGGCTGTACTATCCCCATAGGACATGTGGATGTCCATGGCCTGGGCTGCTGCCTGAGGTCATGTGGATGTCTGTGTATCATTCTGCCCCAGAGGCCATGTTGATACCTGTAGTCTACTGGAGGCCATGTGGATGCCAACTGTCTTAGTTAGGGTTTCTATTTCTGCACAAACATCATGACCAAGAAGCAAGTTGGGGAGGAAAGGGTTTATTCAGCTTACACTTCCATACTGCTGTTCATCACCAAAGGAAGTCAGGACTGGAACTCAAGCAGGGCAGGAAGCGGGAGCTGATGCAGAGGCCATGGAGGGATGTTCTTTACTGGCTTGCTTCCGCTGGCTTGCTCAGCCTGTTCTCTTATAGAACTCAAGACTACCAGCCCAGGGATGGTCCCACCCACAGCTGGATGTCACGGAAGCACTTCCCCAACTGAAACTCCTTTCTCTGTGATAACTCTAGCTTGTGTCAAGTTGACACGTAAAACCAGCCAATACACCAACTGAGGCCATGATGATGTGAATGACTTGTGCTACTGCCAAGGTTCATGTTGGTGTCTGTGGTCTGTGCTGCTTTTGGAGGCCATAATGAAATTGTTGTTTGGTGTTGCCACTGGCAACCGCATTTAAGTCCTTGTTCCATGCTGCCACCAGAAGCCATTTTAATATCTGTGATCTATACTGCCTCTGGAAACCATGTTGATATCTATGATCAGGGATGCCCAAGAAGAATGCATTGATGTCTATGGTCAGTGTTGCTGCTGGTTCTTATGGGCAAGAATGCTTTTGTTGTAATGGTGTTCTTGACTCTAGACTCATAATTAGGAATGAAAGATATTGAAGGCTTCTTCAACACCACACACACATACACACTAAAAGAAACAGTCTAGACAGGAAGCCATGGGAGAGTCCTTAAAATTGTGATAAAGATGATGAAATATAGCACTTCATAGTGATGGCTTATTTTGCAGGGATGGAAAATGACTCAATTATCATTAAGAGGACAGCTATATGGGAAACACAAATTGGACTGGATACACACACACACACACACACACACACAGAGAGAGAGAGAGAGAGAGAGAGAGAGAGAGAGAGAGAGAGAGAGAGAGAAGGAGAGACATTTGTCAGGAAGGTCACAAGCTAGAGAAGGTGGAAGGAACAGAAGTGAGTATGATTGAGATACATTGTATGAAATTTCAAAACGAGCAATAAAAAGATATGTCTTAGTTTGCGTTATATTGCTGTAAAGAGACACTGTGACCATGCCAACTCTTGTAAAGGAAAACACTTAGTTCAGGCTGGCTTACAGTTTCAGAGGTTTAGTCCATATGGCAGCATACAGACAGATATTGTGCTGGAGGAGCTGAGAGGTCAACATCATTTTATATATATATATATATATATATATATATATATATATATATATATATATATATATACACACACATATATATACATGTATATGTGTATATATGTATACATATATGTATGTATATATAGTGCATCAAAGTGCGCGTCCACAGTGGCTCACTTTCTCAAACAAGGCCACATCTCTTACAATAAAGCTACATTTCCTAATACTCCCAATCCCTATGCCAAGAATTCAAACACGTGAGTCTATGGGGGCCATACCTACTCAAACTACCACATTCTACTACCTGGTCCCCGTAGGCTTGTAGCATATGCGTATATAGAAGCATAATTCAAATATGCACTCAGTCTAACTTCAAAAGTCCCCTTGGTTTATCACAGACTCAACAGTGTTTAAAAGTCCAAAGTTCAAAGTCTCTGCTGAGATTAATATACTTCCAACATATAATGGCACAGGATATACATTACTATTCCAAAAGGGAGGAAAGGGATTAAGATGAAGAAGTCCTGGACCAAAACAAGTCTGAAAACCAGCCAGACAAACTCCAAACAATGCATCTCCATGACTGATGTCAAAACAATCTTGAGACTTCCAAGTCCTTTTGACTGCATCACACTTTTTTTCTCTTGGGCTGGTCCACTCCCTGTTATCAGCTTTCTTTGGTAGGTATCCAATGGGTCTGGCATCTTCAACATCTTGGGGTCTCGAAGGCAATCTAGACTTCATCTTCACAGCTTCATGCAATGGCCTCTCTAGTCCTAAATGCAGGGACACCCCTGCTTCATGCCTGACCCCAGCAACTTTCCTTAGTTGCAGAGGAAGATTCTATACCTTACACACAATGGCTTCTCTGGGCCTCCATGCAGGAACACCCCTGACACATTCCTGGCCTCAGCGACTTTCCGTAGTCTCAGAGGAAAATTCCACAACCAATTTCTTCTATCCTTTATTCTAGAGTCAGAACCACAGGGCTGAAGCTGCTAATTTCTGTTGTTTGCTGGGGTTGGAACACAGCCTTCTTGTTCTATTACATCTTCACCAGCTTTCTGTTTTTAATGATTTCCTTCACTGCTTAAGCTTGGCTATCCTGGAACTAACTATGCAGACTGACCTTGAACACAGAGATCTGTATGCCTCTGTTTTCAGAGTGCTTGAATTAAAGGTATGTGTTACCACACCTGGACCTAAACAGTTGTTTTTTTTTTTTCAATTTTCTTATTAGATATTTTCTTAATTTACATTTCAACTGCTATCCTGAAAGTCCCCTCCCCCTCCCTGCTCTCCTGCCCACCCACTCTCACTTCTTGGCCCTGGCGTTCCCCTCTATTGGGACATATAAAGATTGCAGTACCAAGGGGCCTCTCCTCCCAATGATGGTCAACTAGGCCATCTTCTGCTACATATGGAGCTAGAGACACGAGTTCTGGGGGTTCTGGTTAGTTCATATTGTTGTTCCTCTTCTAGGGTTGCAGACCCCTTCAGCTCCTGGGGTTCTATCTCTACTTCTCCAATGTGGGCCCCGTGCTCCCTCTTATGGATGACTGTGAGCATCCACTTCTGTGGGAGTCAGCTATATCAGGGTCCCTTCAGTAAACACTTGCTGTCCTATGCAATAGTGTCTGAGTTTAGTGACTGATTATGGGATGGATCCCCGGTGGGTTAGTCTCTGTATGGTCCATCCTTTCATTTTAGCTCTAAACTTTGTCTATGTAACTCCTTTCATGGGTATTTTGTTTCCTATTCAAAGGAGGAATGAAGTATCCACACGCTGGTCTTCCTTCTTGATTTTCTTGTGTTTTGCAGATTGTATCTTGGGTTTTCTAAGTTTCTGGGCTAATATCCATTTATCAGTGAGTGCATATCCAATTACTTCTTTTGTGATTGGGTTACCTCACTAAGGATTATGTCCTCCAGATTCATCCATTTACCCAAGAATTTCATAAATTCATTTTTTAATAGCAGAATAGTACTCCATTGTGTAAATGTACCACATTTTCTGTATCCATTCCTAAACAGGTTTTTATTTCCTTTTCACAAGGTAGAAGCTTAGCTAGGTAGCCTCTTGCTCTGAGGACACCACCGCGTTTATTTGATCTTTTCTTTAATCTGTTTATTTCCATGAACACAGGACTTAGCTCCATTTTTCCTGGTGCTCATTTCATTATAGTTCTCTGTAAACATGGCTATTAATAACTGCAGGACACAGTCCATACTCGGCTCTTTCGAAATCTCCTCTGCAAATGCAATTAATCCAAAAAACTCTTCACTTTAGCCTCAGGTATATTTTTTGAACAAGGGCAAAAAGCAGCCACATTCCTCATCAAAATGTCACAAGAAAAATCTCTAGGCTACATATTAACATTCTTCTTCTTGGAGATCTCCTGAGTCATGCCCTCACAGTTCAAATCACCCTCAGCACCACTGTCTTCCTTGTTATTTCTAGGATGGCTCATTGAGCAATGCTTAAAGGATTCCACTATTTTCCTAATCCAAAGTTCCAAAATCCACATTCCTCCAAACAAAAGCATGTTTAGTTATCACAGCAATATCCCAAGCCTTGATACCAACTTTTTAGCGTTTTAATGCTGTAAAAAGACATCATGACCAAGGCAACTCTTATAAAGACAAACATTTAATTAGGGCGGCTGGCATAGTTTCAGAGGTTTAGTCCATTATGATCATGATGGACACATGCAGTCAGACATGGTGTTGGAGGATCTGAGAGTGCTACATCTTGATCTGCAGGCAACAGAAGAGGATTGTGGGCCATGCTAGGCATAGTTTGAGCATATATAACCTCAAGCCTGTCTCTACAGTGGTTCACTTGCTCCAACAAGGTCACACCTCCTCCAATAAGGCCACATACCTCCTCATACTGCCACTCTTTATGACCAAGCATTCAAATGCATGAGTCTATGGGGATCATATCTATTCAAACCACAATAACATGTTTTTAAAAAATCCAATAAAAATATAAAAACCATAAACAACAGTCAATATATTATTTATCTGTTTCCATATGTAGAGAGCATTTTGTATTTTAATATTTTATCTGTCAGCTGAATTATATGTATCCACCAATATCTGAAAAATAAGATGGACTTAAACAACATAATTTGGTATGTAATAAATCTTTTTAAATGACAGGATTAGAAAACATGGTTTTTGTTGTAACAAGCATATTGAAAGTAAAATTATAGTCTTTCCTCCACAAGATGGGACACCAAGATGGTATGCAAATGATAGACACAAACTAGAACTTTTTTTTCTTAATCTGGAAAGTTACAACCAAAACCATGAAGGAATGCATTAAAAAATGTTTATTTTCTTGTAGATATCTGAAAAATCTAAATGCACATTATTTAACTAGAGTCCAAAGTTCAGGGCAACTGACAAAAGATCCCCAATTTTAAAAATATTGTTTATTTAAAGTAAATCTGTGCTCTCAACCTGTAAATTATTAAAATAAGTAAATAAGTTCTCCTTGTCAAATCTTCTCATGTGAAATAATTTTTTTCTTTATTCATATTGTCTGGGGCTAGGGATGGATCTTAGTCATGAAGTAGGTGCTTAATATGAACAATGCCTTGGGTTCGATCCCCAGCACAGAATAAAAGCAAACAAGAACAAGAAGAAAAGAAGAGAAGAAAAGGAGAAAAGAGAACATTTTTTTCTCTCCTGGTGAAGGTTTGAACTTTTAAAACTGTTAAATATTTTTGAGATGGGTGGCCTATCCCTCAATGGATGCTTGCAGCCAACCATTGGACAGAGCACAGGGACCTGGATGGAGGAGTTATCCGAAGTACTGAATTAGCTAAAGGGATTTGCAATCCCATTGGAAGAACAACAATGTCAAACAACCAGACCCCTCAAAGCCCCTAGGGTCTAAACAAACAACCAAAGAGTACACATGGAGGGACCCATGACTTCAACCACATATGTAGCAGAGGATAGCTTTGTCAGGCATCAATGAGAGGAGAGGCCCTTGGTCCTGTGAAGGCTTGATGTCCCAGTGTAGAGGAATGCCAGCGTAGGGAGACAGGAGTGGATGGGTGGGTGGAGGAACACCCTCATAGAAGCAGGGGAAGGAGGAATGGGTTAGGAGTTTCTGGGGTGTGTGGGGGGAGACCTGGAAATAAAACAGCATTTGAGTTGTAAATAAAGTTACCAATAAAATAGAAATTTTAAAGAAGACTGCTAAAATAAATAAGCAATAGATGGATTAAAAGGAGAAAAACCCCATGGGTTTATTTATTAAGTCACATGTATACAGGAGCCACACAAAATATGATGCTCCGAGGCCCCCAGTGATTGACTCTTGGGAAAGATGGAGTTGAGGAAGGTATAGGCAAATTTTACTAGGTTAGTAGATGATTTGTAAGGGGAGATGAATGAACTCACAGTGTCCAAGGGCAAATTCCTCTAGGCTCCACGTGAAGGGGTGTTTAATTTTCAATCTCTGTCTGTAGTATGTGTTTAATCTTTCTTGGTTAATGAAATTTCTCATTCTTAGATAGTAACTTAGATTTGTTGTTGCTATGAAGAAAACTAAGTTATTTAGAAGAATTTGGCTCTTGGATCTTGACACTGAGCAGTCTAAGGGCATGGTCTTGCTGTCTGCTCAGCATTTAGTGAGGGTACGCTCACTGTATCATAGCTCTAGAAGAAAGGCAAAATAACCATCCTGGGTATCTCTTCTCTTATGAAGCCACTAACACTGTCATGATAATCCACCTTTACGATCTCACCTAACTCTAACTTCCAGTAGTTCTCTCCAATACCATTGATTGATAACTTTGGAAATTCATTTTTTTTCAGTACATAAACAATTTTAGAGAATATATTCAAATCATAATACTTTCCCAAATATGCATCATAGTCTCAGATAAAGCACATTAATTCAATTCTAATAATCTCAAAGTATTAGCCCATTCTAGCACCAACTCAAAAGATTGACCATACAACTTGAATATGGGTCAGATTCAAGACATGAACCATCCTGGGAAAAATTCATTGCAGTTTTGAACATATAAAATATAAGAAAAATCTACTTCCAAAATGCAGTGTTGGGACCGACATACAACAGAGGAATTAATTCCAAGGGGGCAATAGGCAAATACGAAGGAAACTGTCACAAGTCACACTAAAAACCAAACAGAGTTTTGAAGTTTTAAGCATGGAGAATAATTTTGACTCCCATCTTACCTCCAGGGCACACTGTACAGTGATCCTGTTTGCATAGACATTTTTCTGATGGTGCCACACTGTATTCTTGAGTTCTCACACACTTGGAGAAGCCATCAGTGCTGTGCCTTGAATTGGTCCTTTTGTGTCAGCCTCCTGAGTGGCAGAGATGGAGATTATAGGCACTTTACATCTTGATTCTCTGAAAATGCTCTGTATTCTCCAACATACTTTCATTCTGTTTATTTCCTATTGTCTTCTCTTATTTCCCTGCAAAACGTTGAAATCTGGGTATGGAGATGTGTGCTGACAAAGCAGGGGGAGTGAGCAGGTCTACCCCTGCCTTGTTTATACAGCAAGGCTCAGGGCAGCCAAGGGTATATAGCAAGACCCAGTCACAAACAGACAGACAGACAAATACCCACAGAAAAATTTAGTTCTTTCTCAGTTTTGAAATTTCTTCTGCCTCATATCTAAGCTTGTGACTGAGTAGCCCACTTAATCATTCAATTGTCCTCAGATGACAAATTCTTTGCAACTTTAACAAGAATGCTCTTTATTCCCATTTCCAAACTTTGGTTCCTTTAAAATTCCCTTTCAACTGAATGACTTATTCTGATAATTATTAAAAGAAGGGTCAAACTAAGCCCTTACAGGTAATCTATTTTATCTCAATTAAAGGTGTCACACCTACTTTGTTAATTATTGGACATAGACCATATTTAATACAAGTGGAACAAAAAGGACCACACATTTCAAAGCTTCCACAAACCTAAAGGCAGATTTTATTATTATACTCTATATTCACAGAGTATAATTTTGTGAATGTAAACTTCTCTCAATGGCAATGGATTCAAAGAAGGAAATCTGTCTTAAGAGAGAACTTGGATATTTCTGGGGGACAAATTTTTTAATTATTAATATAATTGGTGCAGGAATATTTGTGTCCCCCAAGGGAGTGTTAGAGCACTCTTCCATGAATGTTGGAGTTTCCTTGTGTGTTTGGGCTGTCTGTGCAGTGCTGACTATGACCAGCGCTCTCTGCTATGCAGAGATAGGGATAACCTTCCCATACAGTGGGGCTCACTATTATTTTTTAAAACGATGCTTCAGCCCTTTCGTGGCATTCCTGAGGCTTTGGACTTCCTTGTTTCTCGCCCCAGGCATAATTGCTAGCCAAGCTCTGCTACTGGCTGAGTATGGCATTCAGCCTTTCTATCCCAGCTGCTCTGCCCCGACTCTACCAAAAAAATGTCTGGCCCTGGCGATGCTGTGGATTGTGGGGATTCTGAATTCTCGTGGTGTAAAAGAGCTGTCATGGCTTCAGACCATGAGCACAGTGCTGAAGATAGGCATTCTCAGCGTCATTTCCCTCAGCGGCTTGTTCTTGCTGGTGAGAGGGAGGAAGGAGAATGTGCGAAGGCTTCAGAATGCGTTTGATGCCGACTTCCCAGAGGTCTCTCAGTTAATAGAAGCTGTTTTCCAAGGATACTTTGCATTTTCTGGAGGGGGATGCTTTACATATATAGCAGGTAATTATCAATCTGGGGGGGAAAAACCCATGGCTGATAAGTTGCGTTGTGAGGTGAGCATCTTTCATTATGTCAATAGACTATCATCTTACATAAACTATTTAGTGTTCTACTTTGAATTCCTAAATCTCCCACTTTTAATTTTTCTCCCCGTTCAATCCATTCCAAACGTCTATGAGAACAAACAAACAAACAAACAAACAAAACCCTTCTCTTTTCATCTTATTTTCCTGGGACCAGAAATATGAGACCTCCTGACTTAATGCAGTTTTCTTTCTGTTAATGTATTAATGCTCAGATGGTGGAAAAATTCCCTCCTGTGAAACCGTGGATCTGAGAATGACATAAAAGCAGACTGTACTGGTGTTTCGAGTGGCTGTGATACACATTGGCTCTTCACTATTTTCATTTATTTATTTATTTTGAATCGTGGCTTTTTATTATGAACATTTCTTCTTTCATGGATGAATGTTTTGCTAAAGGTTCATAGAAAATTAATCTTGGGAAATGGGGTGAGGCCATAGATCGGTAGTAGAGCATTTACCTAGCATGTCTGAGTCCCTAGATTTGATTCCTAGAACAAGAAAAATAAATAAAGTTTTGGATTACTGCCTGTATCAACGGTTGCCTGAGAGAGGTTTCCTGTTCCTCACCCCTCAGCCTGGCCCTCCGGAGCTCCTGCAGCGTCCAGACCTCTTGCTTACCACAGCAGTACAGAGCTGCTGGAGTTTCTTGTAGGGCACGGCTTCCTTGTTTGCTCAGAGCCTTAGAGCAGAGCCTTAGGAAAGGGGCTTTGCTTTGTATCTGCACTAGGTTCTTTAGGTTTTTTTTTTTTTTTAGACATTTTCTTAATTTACATTTCAACTGCTATCCTGAAAATCCCCTCCCCCCTCCCTGCTCCCCTGCCCACCCACTCCAGCTTCTTGGCCCTGGCGTTCCCCAGCGTGTGGATACTTCATTCCTCCTTTGAATAGGGTTTTTTAACACAAGGGAATCATAGCTGTCTTGACAGCTCTCAGACAAGACTTAATACCCTCCCTTTCAATAACATGTGGCTTCTGTCCTTAAACTCTGCACTTCTCCCTTCTTACCTCCAGGGTCTCTTCACTTTCATTTCTGTTACTTCCCCTCAACTTACAAGTTCTTTGTTACCTCTCCTTTTTTATGTTAAAGATGAATGGAATTGCCTCTTTTCTTTTTAAATTTATTTATTTTATGTATATGAGTGTTCTCTCTTCATGTACACTGCAGGGCCAGAAGAAGGCATCAGAATTCATTAGATGGTTGTGAGGACCACGTGGTTGCTGGGGGTTGAACTGCTTCTAGAAGAGCAGCCAGTGCACTTAACTGCTGAGCCATATCTCCAGCCAAGAATTGACTCTTGAATAAACCTCCCTTTAATTTCACGGAATCTTCCAGCTTCCTAATTATAGCAAGTATTTTCTCCTCCCTACACTTGGTCTTTTAATCTCTAAAATGGTTATCACAATTTAAGATCAGTAAACTTTTTTGTCTAAAAACAAATAATTATATATGGTATTTAATACTCACCATAAAGAAATAATGCAATCACTATGTAATTTCAGTAAAAGAAAAGATCAGTTTTCATTGTTCTTATCTTCAAATGACCAGGAATTTAAATAGACTAAAATGTTTTTACCCAGAGAGGAACAGAACCAGAAACACAGAGAGCACATGTAAGGCACTACAGGGAATCAGACCATAAAACTGCATTCATTTGATGGCTAATGGCCTTGGTGATGGAGTGGAAGGGATGTTAAAGCAGGTGTACAAAGGAAGAGCGTAGGGCTGAGATAAATGACTGGATAGTGTATACTTTTCTGCAGTAGGTAGAAACGTAGATCCAGTAAGAAAGCAGAGACAGCATAAAGAATCATAAAGATAAGTCCTCATGTGTTTCCAGAAGTGGAGCATCCACAGGCTAAAGGTTTCAGTAGTGGAGGGGTCTGAGAAGACAGCAGAAGGGTCTTCCTTGGTTAAGTGATATTTTAGTGACGAGCTTTGTGGTTAAAAGTTAGCTTTACACTGGGCCAAAAGGTGAGGAATAAAGAAAAAAAAGTCTGGGATAATTCTCCTGAAGTTTGTGTCTTGAAGTGAGTCTTTATGTCTGTGAGTGTGTATGTGTGTATGCGTGTGTATGCGCGCGTGTGTGTGTGTGTGTGTGTGTGTGTGTGTGTGTGTGTGTGCGCGCGCGCACATACATGTAACATGTGCATGTACACGTGTGTGCACATACCTCAGAAGAGAGGTACTTTGAAGTAATTATATCTTGTTCTGGTGCTGGAGATGCTTCATTTTTATGTCATTATTTCTGGTTAAGAAAAATCTATAACATTTAATAATCTGTAAACTAATATAGAAGTCCTCTCAAGCTGCTGATAGTATACAAAAGACTGAGGATATTTCAATATGTCCTGTTCCTATACTCCACAAAACCAGGTGTCATGTATTACACCTATAATACTATGACTCAGGAGGTACGAGAGGGGGATCAGGAATTCAAGGCCAGTTTGGGTACATAATGGGTTCGAGACACTGTTCTCAAAGCATACACACTCACAGACATAAAGACTCACTTCAAATAAAAAACCATTAACTCTTCCCTAGAAAGTTAGTAGTTAGGATTTGTCATTATCTTAATTTGTACTGTGGTAGTTAATTCACTAAATAAGTTTTAAGATGCCTAAATAACACTTCTACTTACAAAATGTGATTTATTGGCATCTGATAAATAGTGTTAGAAAAATTTGACTTTCTAGATCAAGACCCAAGGATATACACTGCCTGTCATTGTGTTATTATAAACTGTTATAATAATAGCCTCTTATTATATAAGCTGCTTATAAATTAAATTATAATCTTTGTCACCTTGCTACTAACCAAATATGTAACAAGAATAAGTAAAAGCTCAAGAAGAAAGTGTAGTTAATTTTAAAAAGTTGCCCTCTTGCTTGTTTCAAGGTTTTAACTAATAACCATAGCTATTAAAATAACCCGTGTGAGTTAGGCCCATGAGTATGCTGGGGATCAAATTTTCTCTTTGTACATGGTAGGCAAGCATTCTACCACTGACATATAACCTAGCCCAACAACCACATGAAAAGGTTTTAAAGACACTGGGATTAGAGTTTTATTGTACCATCATTTCTTCCTTTGGTGGTTTGAAAGAGATTAGTCCCCATAGGCTGATACACTTGAATGCTCAATCACAGGCAGTGAAACCATTTGAAAGGATAAGTAGGATCAAGAGGTGTGGTCTTGTTGGAGGATGCGTGTCACTAAGTGAGCTTTGAGGTTTCAAAAAACCTGTGCCAAGCCCAGTCTCTGTCTCTGTCTCTCTCTTGCCTTGATGATAATTGACAAACCCTCAGAAACTGTAACCCCACCCCCCAGTTAAATGCTTTCCTTTATAAGATCCACCATGACCATGTGTCACTTTACAACAATACAACAGTGACTAAGACACTTCTGACACACAACTCAGCAATATGAGTCCCACAAGCAGTAAGTGGTGGTGAGAATTAACATTAGGTCTGCTAATTCTTTATTCCTTTTATGCTTCATCTGTTCATATCAGTTCCAGGATAGACAAGCACTTGATTAGTGAGCTATATCTCTAAGCTTGTTCTTTTTTTAATAAAAAGATGGTTTAATGGCTTAAAAATCATTAAAACAACACCAACAAACCAACACTAACAAAGAGAGGGAAGCTAACTCCTTTCAGTACTTGCCTCAAGAACATATTCATGAGATGATCTTGCTAGCCAGGAAGTCTCCTCTCTTACTTTCTCAGAGGTAATGATTTTGCAGAGTTGAAGGAGAAGCAGTAGCCAAGTTGTCAGCTAGGAAAAAAAGAATGTTTCACATAAAAGAACAGGGACTTTAGCAAGAACAGGCATGATGTGTCTTTTTTTTTTTTTTAATGGCCAGGTCACCAGTTAGACAGAAGTAATAAAAGGGCCCATCAACCTATCACCTGGCCTGTCTCCACAGCTCTTGCTTTTGCTCACATTCACTTAACATACTCATGATTTTCACTTTCATCTATGTGATTGCCTAATGTGGAGCTCCTCTTCTTGACATTAAATCTCATGAAATTTCTGTTTAACATTCTATTCCTATGATTTGAGCACATTGCCTACTTCCTACTCAAGGAGGGTGGAGAATGGGGAAGGCTGCAAATGGTCCAGGCACCTTAACCCCAACTCTAGTGTCTGAAGAAATGCAACAGTGTGCAGTAGTGGTTTGCCTCTGAGTATGCGGGGGTGCCATGGCAGAACGAACGGAAAGAAGGTCATCTGATATATGACATATGTACAACTTTAAAAATAAGTTGAAGAATTTATTTCCCAAGTCTGATGTTGCTGTTTTATGTGTTATAGGAGAGCTGAAGAAACCCAGTAAAACAATTCCTAGATGCATCTTTACAGGACTGCCTCTGGTAACTGTGGTGTACTTACTGGCTAATATTTCCTACCTGACAGTCCTGACACCCCGGGAAATGCTCTCTTCAGGTTGGTATACATAAAGAGCAAGGCTGTAAATAAAGCATAGTTCTTCTGATATAGCTGTGCCACATTGCCAGTCAGCGTGGCTGTGCACTGTTCAATTCATGATGTTCTAATAACAGGGTGGTGAGATTCATTTCAAGCACAGCTATGTACATTCTGATTATGTGGAAAAGTTATGGAGTGACGCAGATTCAAAATACTAGTTATTGTTTGCATGATCTCAGGCAAATAATCACTAACTATGTCTTTTAACACCTGGAAACATTTGATTTTCAGTAGTCTATGTGACACAGAGAGTGGCAAGTTTGAAATGAGGGACATTAACAGATGAATAAGCAAACACTAATGGCTAGTTGATGGCTATATTCAATATTATTAGTATATAAAATAGATACTTATCTTAAATAACTATAAATATTGTGCTGACAAATGGCCCTAAATATATTGAAATTTTGATTCAAACCACAACTGAAGAATAAAGAATTAAAGAATATAGGGATATTTCTAGTGTCTTAAGACTTATATTTCCTACCTGGTAGTTCTGACACCCAAGAAGGTTCTCTCTTCAGGTTTGTATACTCAAATAACAAGACAGAAATAAAATACAATCCTTTCAGAACAGTTGTGCCACATTGCCAGTTAGATGGCTGTGCACTGTTCCTTATTATGTAGACTCAGCTCATGGTGTTCTAGTAATAGGCTGGTGAGAATGTGCCTATGATCTAGAGCATGCTAGAGGCTTGGAAATCTGAGGCTGAAGGATCTCTAGGTTAGGGAGACCCTTTTTAGAAAAGAAAAGAAGAGAGAGAGAGAGACAGAGAGATACACAGAAAGAGAAACTTTCAAAGAGAGATGAACAATTATTTAAAGATGAGTAGCAGATTCAAGAGGTAAAAGGAAATTTGAAATAAAGAAAGGAAAATGGAAGATTGGCGGTTTCCCAGCACCACACCTCAAGTCGTCACCTCCTGAGATAAACCTGTCACTCAGTAACTTTGGACTAAGCAGTATTGGGAAACTCTTCTTGGTTTGGTGAGTATTTGAGGATTGGAGTTAAGTTTCTTTACTGATCCAGAACCAAACATATTTATAAGGTATCATATAGTAACTCATTATAGTATATACAGTGTGCAATGGCAAAATCAGGGTGTTCTGGATTCCCAACTCCTTAATCATTTCTTTGCTTGGGGAGACTTCAAACCTCAGGGTAGGTTTAATATAAAAGCCCCATGGAATTTCCTCCACTGCAATATGAAAACACCATAGAATACTGCCAAGTGGTGTGCCCCAGAAGAGTTGGTTCACTATGGGTCTAGGTATACTTGGCATGAGAGATGAGATAGAAGCAAGCTTCTGTGGGAACAGAGTAAATGCAACTCTAGGCAGATAAGACTGACTCATGAACTTCCCAAGCTGTGTCAGGGGTCATTTATAACACTAGATCTCAACCTTCCTAATGCAGCAAGCCTATCACACAGTTCCTCATGTTGAAGTGACCCCAATATAAAATTATTTTTGTTGCTACTTCATAATTGTCATTTTGCTACTGTTATGAACTATAATGTAAATATCTGATATTCAAGATATTTGATATATGAACCCTATGAAAAGGTTTTTTAGTTAGGGTTTTTATTCTTGCAATGAAACACTATAACCAAAGACCAAGTTTGGGAGGAAAAGGTTTATTCAGATTTCACTCCCACATTGCTGTTCATCAGTGAGGGAAGTTAGGACATGAATTCAAACGGGGCAGAAACCCGGAGGCAAGAGCTGCAGAGGTCATGGAGGAATGCTGCTTAATGGCTTGCTCCTCATTGCTTGCCTGGCCTACCTTCTTATAGAGCTCAGGACCGTAAGTCCAGCAATGGCACTGCTTACAATAGGCTGGGCCCTCCCCTATGGACCACTAATTGAGAAAATGGATCTCATAGAGATCTTTTCTTTTCTTTTCTTTTTTTTAATGTTTGCCTTTGGATCTATTTTTTTCCAACTTTTATTAGATATTTTCTTCATTTACATTTCAAGTGTTATCCAGAAAGTTTAGAGATATTTTCTTAACTGAAGCTCTTTCCTCCATGATGACTCTAACTTGTGTTCAGTTGATACAGAAAGCCAGCCAGTACAGGGTCATTTGGCCACTAAAGGGGTTATGACCCACAGATTGAGAACTACTGATTTATAATGTCAGCTATGGATGTAGCCAGGGCTACTGGCCAGTAAGCACTGAGGATATGACTCACTGTATTTGACATTCTTTGTGACTATGTGACTATAGGAAGTGCTCTGGCTATATTGGCTACTGGAGAACTGTAAAATCTTCTCTGGAATAGCTTAGAAATTGCAATAATTTTATAGGTAGCCCAGTAGTTTGGACTTGTGTAGAAAAGTCAGGAAGCTTTTAACTGTTATTTGTAATTTGTGTTTTTAAATTTTTTTATTAGTTATTTTATTTATTTACATTTCAAATGCTGTTCTCCTTCTTGTTTCCCCTCTGATAACCCCTTATCTTACCTTCCTGTGTCTATGAGGATGCTCTCCCACCCACCCACCACTCCTGCTTCACCATCCTAACATTCCCCTTACTCTGGGGCATCAAGCCTTCACAGGACCAAGGGCCTCTCCTCCCATTGATGCCAGACAAGCCCATCCTCTGTTTCATATGCAGCTGGAGCCACAGGTCCCTCCATGTATATTCTTTGGTTGGTGGTTTAGTCCCTAGGAGCTCTGGGGTGTCTAGTTGGTTGATATTGTTGTTCTTTCTATGGGGTTACAAACCCCTTCAGCTCCTTCAGTCTTTCCCTTAACTCCTCCACTGGGGTTCCAGTGCTCAGTCTGATGGTTGGCTGCAAGCATCTACATCTGAATCAGTAATTTGATGGTTTTTTTCATCACTGCCTCTTCAGGCTTATGAACTTCAGACGTAATTTAAAAATCTGAATTATTACTTTAAAATTTTAATACATATACTTTTACTGCATTAGAATTTCAAGCTGAGAAAACAATCAGAACAATGTATTAAAACGTGTACATTTAGGGAAGACTATCATCTCATCAGTTATGGTAGCACAAAATTAAAGATCACCAAAATATTCAAAATGTTTCAAATAAATAGCTTATGTAAGACTATATAATATAAACTATCCTGGGTTTTTGGTTAAATATTTAAATTGCACATATTTGCTTATTTTATGTGTGTGCACGTGTGCTCTGTTGTGCATATGAGGGTCAAAGGACAGCGTGCAGGAGTTGATTCTCTTCTTCTACCAGGTGGGAATGGGACTCAGGGCTTCAGGTGTGGCAGCATCTTTACCTATAGAGCCCTCTCATTGAGCCCATGAGGTTTTTAGAAGTTCATATTGTTGATGGACACTTAAGAGGAGAGTAGTTATGCTGTGTTAATGACATAATGAAAAGGCTCTACATTTTCATGCAAATAAAAAAGGAGCTAGGGAACAATTTTTACTTGCTTTATGAAGTACATGATTTATATAACTACAGATATGGTTATAAACAAATGAGGTAAACTATTAGGAGTTGTGAACTTGAGGGTTGAAGGTGTGCTTTCAATCAAGTATATAGAAATATTTCAAAGGAGTATGGAATTATCAGAATGTAGTGTAAATTAATGTTACATTTTTTTCTTTTTTCTTTTTTCTTTTTTCTTTTTGGTTTTTTGACACAGCGTTTCTTTGTATAGCCCTGGCTGTCCTGGCACTCACTTTGTAGACCAGGCTGGCCTCGAACTCAGAAATCCGCCTGCCTCTGCCTCCCAAGTGCTGGGATTAAAGGCGTGCGCCACCACATTTTTTTTCTTGAAGCACATTGGAATCTATGATAATAGTAGTTTCTACAGTTTCTACAGAAAAGATCACAGGCAGTCAAGTCACGTGTATGGTGCTTAATCTGTAGATGTAAGATCTCTGTAATGTTTCCATACTTACTGTCTCTTAAGGGAAAAAAATGCTTTTTTAAAAGAAAAATCTTATTTTAAGGTTTTTGTTTACTTTTATTTCATGTGCATTGGTATTTTTCCTGCATGTATGTCTGCATAAGGCTGTTGAGTGAACAGGAACTGGAGTTACAGACAGGTGTGAGCTGCCATGTGGGGGCTGGAAACTGAACCTGGGTTATCTGGAAGAGTAGCCAGAGCTCTTAACCATTGAGCNTCTTCTTCTTCTTCTTCTTCTTCTTCTTCTTCTTCTTCTTCTTCTTCTTCTTCTTCTTCTCCTCTTCCTCCTCTTCCTCCTCCTCCTTTTTCTCTCCCTCTCTCTCTGTATGTGAGTTTCCTATATGCATAGTAATAATAATGATAATAATTATTATAATAATTAGAAAAACATTGTATGGTCACAAATCCCACTTCTAAGAATGTACTCTGAACAGAATTATATAACTAATAATAATTTAAGGCACAGAAGCCTGGCATGGCTGGTCTACCTAGGTAGTTCTGTGTCATCCAGAGCTACATGATGAGAACCTATTTCAAAGTAAATGAAAAATAATAAATAAAAAATTAATTTTTATGAGAAATTTTTGACATTTTAAAGTAATTTCTTGTTATGGTCAATAGACAGGTATGTCATGCATTAAATTATTTCACATTCTGTTTTTGCATGTTTTTTATTAAAGTACATTTTTCTTTCGGGGGCATAGAATCTAGCTAAATAGCCCATGCTGGTTTGAAACATTGGTTTTCTTTTGAGCCTTCATTTTTCAGAGACATTGCTATGAGACTCTGGTTTAAAGTACATTTTCCATGAATAAAAAACTGAAGGCCGGGCGTGGTGGCGCATGCCTTTAATCCCAGCACTCGGGAGGCAGAGGCAGGCAGATTTCTGAGTTCGAGGCCAGCCTGGTCTACAAAGTGAGTTCCAGAACAGCCAGGGCTATACAAAGAAACCCTGTCTCAAAAAACCAAAAAACAAACAAACAAACAAACAAACAAACAAACAAAAAACCGAAAACAGTCCATAAATCTATCAATACAGAATAAATGGATAATTTATGATTATATAACAGAGTACTGAAAAGTACCTAATATAATTATATGGATGTATGTGTACCAATATGACCAAGATACACAGGAAGTGAACAAGAGCAAATG
This sequence comes from Mus minutoides, assembly GCA_902729485.2. Lineage (NCBI taxonomy): Eukaryota > Metazoa > Chordata > Mammalia > Rodentia > Muridae > Mus > Mus minutoides. Next base: position 1,455,957 of record LR749524.1, read on the forward strand.
TAAACATTCAGTCACATGAGAACCTCCACACTCACATATGTGCACACACACAACTCAAGCATAAAACCCTCATAGGCTAATATAAAATATAACATAATGTAATATAATATAATATATAATTATAGAGAAATGCAGGAAAAGGAAACAGCCAGATGTTAGCAGCATTTACATCTGGAATACACGAATAAGAAATTGATGAGGACAGGGACGTTTTTACCTTATAGGCTTCACTGTTATTCATTTTACTGTACATATATATATATATATATATATATATATATATATAGTACATATATGAGTTAAAAATTAGACAAAAACTTGTAGGATAGTGCTAAAGATCATATAGAAGTATGATCGTTAAGTTTTATTAAAATATTTTTACTTTTTGAGACCCAGTGTGGGCAGAGCTACAGGAAATCTTCTGGTTGTAAGGAATCAGGGTTGGAGAATGTTGACCGAGAAACTGAAGATTTCCTGCAGGATGGGAAGGAAGTATTTCCAAATATACCTGAAAGGATGTAGTGTTTTGAGGTCTGGGTGTCCAACAGCAAGACCTTATTTGGAATGAGAAAGAACTGCAACAGTATATTTTTAAGTAACACACAATAGTGTAAGATAACACTCAGAAGCAGGTGATGTGGGTTAATAGCTGAACATGGCAGTGCATACCTATAATCCCAATATTTAGAAACTGAGACAAGCCGATTGTACATTTGTAGCCAGCTTGGGATACATGGAGGATATTGTTTCTAAAGTAGCAAACTAACACTAGTTAAGAAGTAAGATTGTGGGGGGGCATGATGGTACATGCCTTTAATCCCAGCACATAGGAGGCATTGGCAGGCAGATATTTCAGTTTGAGGGCAGCCTGGTCTACATAGCCAGTTCCAGGACAGCCAGGGACAGAAAAAGAAATCCTGTCTCAACAAAAAAATTGAGATCTTAAGGACAAGATCCATTGATAATATTTTAATTTGGTTACATTCAAAAAGTCTTATTGTTTATTATACATTAAAATACTGATGCAATGGTGACTTATCTGGAAACCTGTGAACAAAATTAAGAGCCTAGAGCACACCCACCTCCCAGGGACTTAGGCTCTGCTCTGCTCAGTTCACAGAAAATACAACTTAATTCTTTGTGATGGGAATATCTACCTTATCACATATTTTCATAGCTCAAATTGGACTAAAAAGAATTTTCATGAGCAATGACTATTTTTGTCTATTGCTGAATTCTTTAAGCAATATTTTTCTTTATTCGTTGAAATTTCCATGCATGTTTGCAATGTATTTGATCATCTTCATTCCCTCATTTCCATCTTTCAAATCTCCTTGGATTCCATCTATTGGTAGTTTTTATACTGACTGTAATATTGATTTAGTGTTCCTAAGATATTTATTTTTAATATTGGCCCTCAAACACACATAACAATTTCAGAATATGCTCAAATGCTTTCTTTAATGTAAGGTTTCTAAATTTCAATACACCAACATTTTGGACGACTTTGTTTTGGAGTGGTCAGTATTGAACCCAGAGCCTCACATAGGATAAAAAAGCACATTGCTGTAGGTTTTGATTTTTCAAAACTTACTTTAATAAGGGTTCTTAAATACTTCAAACTCCCTTCTAGCCTACCTAAAAGAGGTAGGTGAAATGAAAGATTAATAGGAAATGTGGATGTGGACCTATTTAGAAGTAGTACGTTGGGGCAATTCCAATCGTTGTTGTCAGGATATCAGCAGTGTAGTCCAAATCATCAAACATGAATCAGTAGTAGTAGCTTGATCCAGAAGAAACTGAGAGGCTCCAATGAATCATCAAGAATCCACAAAAGCTGCAAGAAGTAACCAGAATATCACATGGTACATTTCTCTCTACAAAGTCATGACAAGTGAAGATTAGTGAAGACCAGAGAAGCATTGTAAGGTGAACAAATGCAAGAGCATCTCTCACTGTCGGTGGTGTTATATTTGTGTTCTTTCTAAATAAGCATCATGCCCCCTCTCAAGTGTCTGCTCCAGCAAAATATCATATGCCTTCTCACAAAGACAGCTTCCAGAAAAACATGTGCTGACATGTATATTCTCACCAAAACATCCTCTCACATGTCTGGTTCAGCAAAAACATCCTTTCACAAAACAGCTTCCAGAAAAACATCATATGCCATAACTAAGTCTCTAAAGAAACCGGAAAGTCCCACTTCACATCACCATTGCACTACATCCCAAGTCCTAGACCACATAGTTCTTTAAAACTGTCCTGAGCATCGCAAAGATGTTTATTGGCATCTCTGGCTCTGGCCCAACTAGGATGTCAACAGCAAATGCCTACTCCTCCAGGTATGGAAAATTAGACATTTCTCCAGACATTGTCACATGACTTCTGTAGAACAAAGTTACTTGCAGCTGCGATCCATTGGTCTATAGCTTAGAAAAGTCTTTAGCATCACAAATATTTTTGACCTGTGTGTAGTTTATGCTCATTTTGTACATTTTACAATGTGCTATGGTTATGGTGAGTCTCAGACTCTGTCGCCAGTGCTGCGTTTTGCTTTTGCTGACACTGGCTAAGTGTGTCAGCATTCTCTCTGCTAGTTGTCATTCATACACATGCTTTCAATTGCCTCAACACAACTAATGCATTTCTCAACTATTTGTTGAAAACTCATTAGTACAATGTCTGTCTGTGAGTAATTACTGACGTTATAGACAAGTCACGAGGGGGTCTTTGCCTTCAAAAAGTTCCTGATCTTTTCAGAAAGACATAAACTCAACTATTCATGGTGCAGTATTGTGAACGAAAATACTGAAGTGTGAAAAAGGAAATAACAAGGTTCTCCTTGTAGATGGTTTTTTTTTTTTAGATTTTGTGTTTTGTCTGTGAAATATTTGTGTAAAGGTTTATCATTAGCTTCTCTTTCTTAACACAGATCTTTTTGTGTATTTTTTTTCTCTGCAGATGCTGTTGCTCTTACATGGACAGACAGGGTCATTCCCCAATTCACATGGGCTGTTCCTTTGCTATTTCTGCTTCACTGTTTAGCAACCTTGTGATTAATGTACTTGAGACATCAAGAGTATCATATCTTGCAAGCGAGAATGGCCAGCTGCCCTTGTTGTTTAGTACCCTGAATGTCCACTCCTCTCCCTTTATAGCTGTGCTGCTAAATGTCAGTATGGCATCCATTGCAATTGTCTTAACAAACCTAATTGAACTGATAAACTATCTCTATTTTGTTGTTTCCATTTGGACTGCCTTATCAATAATAGGAATCTTGAAACTGAGGTACCAGGAGCCCAATCTACACAGACCATATAAGGTAAAGGTGCACTGGGTAAATTTGCTTCTTACATTCAGCCATCACTAAACTCTTGGATATTTGTGAACACACTAGAATGTGACTATATTGCAAGTGCCTCGCCACAGTCTCTTCTCTTGGTACAGAAATAAATGAGGCGTGGCCCCCATGCTTAGGCAGGTTATCATCTCTCCGGACACTCACTGAATGCCAAGTGATTCCCTAACAGTAACATCCAGAGGATTATCAGAGAACCTCCAGGTGTATTCAGTGTATGGCTGATGTACCTCTTGGAGTGTTCTCTCCTCCTACTCTCATATCTCTATCTTTTAAAATCTGTTGCGTCATTGCTGTTTTATGACTCACAATTATATCACTGACTGGGTACAATTGAAATGAAGTTATGAATTGCTGATAGAGTTTCAAAACATCAGGAAATACAAGGTAGTCATTAAGGGTTGGACTCAGGCTTATATCACTGATTAGGTACAATTGAAAGGAAGTTATCAATTGTTGATAGAATTCCAATGCATCAGGAAATGCAAGATAATTAAGAGTTTGGGCTTATATCTAGTTCCTACCTTCTTTCACTGTTGACATATCATTCATAACTTATTTCACTGTTGACATATCATTCATAACTTATTTCACTGTTGACATATCATTCATAACTTCAATGGACATAGTCAGTCCTTGCCCCCTAAGAATCTTGGCTGGATTATATAAGCAAAGACATTCAAAAATTCAGTGTATAACATTAACATCTATCATTGTACTATTATTTGACTTACTTTTGCTTTTAAAAAGGTAAGGGCAACCTTATGTACAAATGGTTAAATTTTTTTTTGCCTGCCCTCATGAATACTCAAATCCTTTGTTCAATTATTTGATAAAAATACTGATCGGCAAGATAGTGAGTTTTGTTTCCTACAGGCCTATAAACAATTAAGAGGTGGCTGTTACTTAGGACTCAAACGAATTACCCACTCATTAAAAAGTTTAATCATTTCAACCACTATATCATACCATTAGAGTATAGTTCATGTCTTCATGTTTATATCTCAAAATTGGTTGTCTAGAGCTAGGTGGTTTATGTCTATAATTCAAGGCATTGGGAGGTTGAGGCAGGAAAAATATGATTTCAAAGATGACCTGAGCTACTTTGTGAGACCCTCAAGGGAAAAAAATCAAGAGTAATGTTGAAATATTAAGTGTGGGATGTTTATATTTCTAGCACAATCCTGGTACCAAGAATGAATCTTTAATATTTTGTCAAAAAAAAACCCTGAAATTATCTGAAGACAAGGAATTTTCTGCCTTAATATATTCCTTTTTTAGTATGTGAAACTATAATCCTAATATTTAACTCTTGATATTAACTTGATTAACAGAGGGTAAAAGTAGTTTTTCTCTTAACTTGATCAGTGATTTGAAATATTTCCTATGGAAGATTACCCGGACCCCCATCCCTACCCCAGCGGGCCTAGACACTTCTTTTGAATAAGGTCATTCCACTTAGGCCTACAGGTGGTCATAATAATCAGCATATGCTTAGGACCACCTCTACTCATGCAGAGTCCAAGCTAGCTTCTGATGCCCCCTCAACCAGCACCTTCTCTGAGGAATCTCCAGAATTGTCTTTCACTGTGACATTATGAGACCTGAGACCATTGATCTAACTCAAAAGCTGAAGTAGTAGCTCTCCATCATCAGCTTCCCATTACTTTTACTTATGGGAATATTTGGCCACCACACATGGATTTTCACATCTAACGACTTTCTCCAATTTTGTCTTTTCAGGTGTTTTTACCGTTCACATTCATAGCATTGGGCATCAGCCTGAGTCTGGTTTTGATCCCGCTTGTCAAGTCTCCAAAGATGCATTATATTTACGTGTTCCTCTTCGTTCTCAGTGGGCTGCTGTTTTACGTGCCATTGATACACTTTAAATTGAAGTTGGTTTGGTTTCAGAAGTTGACTTGCTATCTGCAGTTACTGTTTAATATTTGCATCCCTGATGTGTCTGATGAGCACATACATGAAGAAAGTTGAGAAAGAATAGCCTTTGTAACCATAGCGTGTTCCAGATAAAGGTTAAGTGTAGGTTAGAATAGTAATGATGGCAACTCTAGAAATGGAAGTGGTATATAGAAAAGTACCCGGGAAATTTCTAGTTTTTAAAATGTCAAAGGAAGTGGCTGGAGAGATGGCTCTGCTGTTAAGGGCACCAGTTGCCCTGCCAGAGGACTGAAGTTCAATTCACAGGCCTCACATAGAAGTTCATAACTATCTGTAACTCTAGTCACAGAGGATCCAATATCCTCTACTAGAGTCTACCAGCACTGCATGCATCTGGTGTAGAGACATACATGCAGGCACCCATGGACATTTACAGAAAGAAAGAAAGAAAGAAAGAAAGAAAGAAAGAAAGAAAGAAAGAAAGAAAGAAAGAAAGAAAGGAAGGAAGGAAGAAAGGAGGAAAGAAAGACAGTAAAGAAAGTATTACAAATAACTAAACTCTTTTTAATAAAAAATAAAATTTCTGGCTTGTATAGTAGTAATGTAGTCATGTAGTAAGAATATCTTTCTCATTCTTCTGTTTGTTTATCTCATCGATTTTCTACTGAATATATTCTTATAATAAAAGTTACTGATTGATATTGAAAATTCTCTTAAGAGTTTTTCTCTTTTAGGAACATAATGAAAACAAAAACAAACACAAAACCCCAAAACACAGGAGTAACAAAAGAAAAAAAAACCCTTATCTGTATTTTCCTTGTTGTTTTGTTTATTTTGAAGAGAGGTTCTCACTCTGTACCCAAGTCAGCTTCCACTCAGTGTACTGCTTGCCCTGCCTCGTTAGCACTGGATTTACAGACGGAGTCTGTTTCAGTTCCTGCCTTAGCTCCCCAATGATGTGCTTTAACCTGTTACTTAGAATAAACCCCTTTCTTCTCCTAGTTGATTTTGGCCAGGCTTTATCACAGCAACAGAGAAAACTAGTACAGATTAGTACACATACACATTTACCAGCTTTTCACCTTCAACCCAAGGCATGTTAATCAGGAAAAGTGGTCAAATGAAGTGTTCTTAGGGACTGTGTTAGTTATCTTTCCTGTTATTGTGATAAAATACCCTGACAAATGTAGTTTATGGGAGAAAGGGTTTATTTTGGCTAGTGCCAGAAGGACATATTTCATTGGTCAGGAAGACAAGGCAGCAGGCAGGAAAGGCATGGTGGCAGGAAGAAGATGCTGGCTGTCACAGTCTGCTGTCCAGGAAGCAGAATGTGAACAGAAGCCAGGTCATCTGATGAAGCCTAAAAGCTGGTCCCCATCAACCCACATTATCCAGCAAGATGCTACCTTTTACAGGCTCCACCTGATTCCCAAGCGGTTCTTCCAGCTTGGAACCAGGCTTGCAAACATTTGAGCCTGTGGGGGCCGCTTCCCACTCAAACCTCAACGGTGATGAAAGTTAACAACCATTCCCTTTAAAGCCAGTTAAACACTCTTGAGTTGTGTTGGTGCCTTTCTTTTTGGACTGATTCTCACTGTGAACCCTCGGTTGTTCTCAGAACACTGCTGTCTCAGCTTCCCAAGGTCTGAGACTACAGTCACGGCCCTAGCTATGAATAGGCGTTCTTAAAGTGAAAATTAAATGAAATCATAGACTAAAATATAGTTAGTGATTGACACATGGTAAATGCCAAATATTATGTTAAACTAAAATCCCTATGTTATTTTATTTTTTAAACAACCATATTTAACATGATTTAGCTTGTGGAGGTTATGCAAATTAGAGACCTTCATAAATATAAAAGAATGTTCTACAAATTTGAAAAACAAAACAAAACAAAACAGGTAAACAGTAGATGTAGAACAAGCCTTTATCAAATGACTGGGTCAAGTGGATGGACAAGGGAAGTCACATGTGTCAAGGGTATGTAGTGACGATTTATTATTCTAAATTGCTAGAAGAAACAGGGATAGTACCCAAATGAATGCTGTTGAAAACTCAACATCTTAAGGTAGCATGGAGAATGGCAGGATATAAACTTTCCACAGAACACTGCACGTGTTCCTGCTGACAAAGTGTTCTGTTGTACCCTGGGAAGTCCCTAGAGCCCCTTGTAAGAAAGTTCTTTGCATTGGATTAATGTTAGTGTTTGTTTCACCTTGCCTAGAATTTTATCTAATAATATTACATATTCAATATCAAATTTCAATTATGTAATATGCATTCAGTGCATTGCCATAAACAGAACTCATTAAAACAAACGAAATGTACCAGAACAAGTTGTTCCTCATAAAAGTCAGTCAGTGGCTCTGTAATTCTCCTTCCTTTCTGAATTCTCAAGGCTCTTACTCAGTCGAAACATAATTCCACCTAGAATTTCATTGACTGCTGATTCCAATCTTATCACAACAGCTCTGTATTTTTAAAGGAAAATGTATCATTGAAAGATAATATTTTCTTTTGCTCACAGGAAACATGCACAGTGTTTTTCACTGAAAGATTCTGGCTTACATACTTTCTGACGTCACACCTGCCCTCAAAGCCCATTCTCCTTTTGAGGTTTTTAAAAGCTGGATGGCACGTTCTGCGGATGTTGTACTTTACAAAGCAGAGCCCGACTGCCGTGAGATTATATCCCCTGGAAATGGCAGGCAAGTTTCACCCATGATAGCTCAGCAACATGGCTCCCTAAACAAGTCCTGAGCAAGTACAACAGCAACAGACAAGCTAACTAGAAGAGGGAACTCTCATGGAGTGCAACTCCCTAGAAGAAGAACTACAGGAGGATAAGCGGTGCTGAGAACCAGACAAACTGTTTTCCCTAGGAAGAGTCCCCTAATTATTATTTTATACCTACTCATCAGCTCTGAAATCATTTCTGTACCAGTAACAATAAAGAGATAGAATAGGCTGTATTTATATGTCCAGGCACACCTGTCTGTCTGTCTGTCTGTCTATCTGTCTATTATCTACCTACCTGTCTATTTATAAAGAAAGAGCGGCCATGAGTTTGAAAGGGATCGTGGGAGGCACAGTGGAGGGGCTGAAAGGAAGAAAGATCATACCACTACATTTTATTAAAACAAACAATAGCTGGAATCACTGTGACGTTTTCCATTCTTAGTCGGTCAGTTTCTTCAAATGACATAAAGCAATTACTGTATCTGTAGGAAACCTTCTGGAAAGAAGTAAACGAGTTCTGTTTAAATATTTTGAGCTGAAGGCTGAATCTTACAGGTAGGGCTTTGAAGGAATTAAGGGTGTAGCTCCTTTTATTGCTCTTCAGGAAACCTGTTGAAAGACTGTGGGCACATGACTATGTTTGAGAGGGAAGCTGCTCATAGAACACTGTTATTAAAAAGGCACAGTCATTGACTGTGTCCCAAGGGTTTTCTCTTCTCTCTCTCTCTTTCTGAGACAAGGCTTTGCTCTGTTTCCCAGGGTCCTATGGTATAAGAAAGGGTACCCACTCTCTCCACTCTTATTCAATGTGTTGTTTTTAGTACATTTTAAAATAGATATTCACGAGATGGATAACTTATTCATAATGGTAAAATGTCCCTCTTTTACCACTCAAATCACAGTCATCCAAATCTTACTTTTCAAGGAATTTCTTCCCGCAATCTTCTTGAAAATTCCACAAGGTGAAATAAAAACCACAAGGTACATGATGTCACAGTGAGGACGGGTCTTCTGAGGAAGCAGGCCCTTCATCTGCATGTGTGGCGATGGAAGAATGTACCTGCCATGTCAAGGGTGTTTAACCACAAAGGTGCACTCTGTCCAAGAGACAGCTCCCAAGATAAAGCTGCAGTTTTCCTTGGTACCGTGTAGCTGATACCTTGTCTACCCATTCTTGACATCTGCATCAAAAATAAGCAAACTGATAAATTATGAAATGTAGACAAACTGTCCCAGAAAACAATTACTCGTTCATCTTTTGTCCTGTTCTGATAAATAACAGTGTCTTCTTTCTGGTCTGAAATTTGACAACTTGTATCTATGCATGCATGCGTGTGTGTGTGTGTGTGTGTGTCTGTGTGTCTGTGTGTGTCTCTGTGGTGTATAGGTATGTATCACCATGTTATAATTAATCACTCCATCTTATATATTTATTTGTAACATTGCCACCTGGAATGCTCTGTCTCTGTTACCAAAAGGTAGCAGTTGGAGTCCATTCTTCAAATCTTCTCTCTAAGCAGTAATATTCCTGTCAAATAAATTCAGTCAAGTTGAAAGCTGATTCAGTCCAAACATGTAAATATATGTGGCATATATGTCTATGTTCTTATAAGATTCTACAATGAAGGTTTGCATTTTGTCATAATTTTCAAAATGGTAAAAACTATGCATCTTACACAATGTAAAATGAGTGTATATTAAAGATTATACTTATATCATCAGCTATTTGGAAAATAGGTAAGATGTTAAAACTTATTCAAAATGCGTGTGTTTCCTGAAACTGGGTCTTATTTTTCAGTCTAGGCTCTATTTAAACTCACTGTCCTATTGACTATGCATCTTAAGCTCTAGGATTTCGAGTGTATATTATTGTGACTCTTGAGCTTAGAATACAAAGTGTAATAAAATGAATTTGGATTGATATAGTATTACTCCATTTTTTTATTACTGCAGTAAAATATCTGAAGCAGGCCATCTATAAACAAGAGAATATTTATTATAGCTTGTAATTCTGGAAACTCAAGAGGGTCCACATCTGGTGATAGCTTTTTTAATTGGTAGAGGCTACAGGTGGTACAGGACAGTGTGTGTGAGGGAGAGCAACTATGCATTTCTCTCTCTCTCTCTCTCTCTCTCTCTCTCTCTGTTTGTCTGTCTCTGTTTCTATCTGTTTCTCTGTCTGTTTCTGTCTGTCTCTTTTTGTCTCTCTGTGTCTCTGTGTCTCTGTTGCTCTCAGTTTCTGTTTCTGTCTCTCTCTGTGTGTCTCTCTGTCTGTCTGTCTGTCTCTGTTTCTTTCTGTATCTCTCTCTCTCTATCTGTCTCTCTTCCCACCAGGATTGAAACATGAATGATACACCCTGATGAGCTTATTCAGTTCTAAGCACCATTCAAAGCCCCCCCCACACACACACAGACATGCACACCTCTAAACACCATGGTCAACCAAGTTCCTATCCTTTTTATATTTAACAATAGGAACATACTCAGATTACAACTCTAATACAGTGGCCATGAGCAAAGTAAATATAGAATTTTCTATCATCCATGAGTCTATCCAACCAGAGTTATAAAAAGCTTAGACAATCAAATAACCAAAAATTTTAGTAAGTTTCTCCTAATACATATGGATAGGGTAGGCTTTCCAAATTGTGTTTAACTTCCTCACTGAAAGAATTACTGTGATGTCAAATGTCTTTTAGAGGCTGACAGATAAGATAAAGTTCAACTTTTCCCCACTTTTTATGAATCATTTGGGAGAAGATTGTTTGGGTTATATAAGTACTACCAAATGTTCCTCAAATATGACTTTTCCTAACATTCAGAGAAGGGGAGAAGGGGGAAAGGGGAGGGGGAGGGGCAGGGAGAGGGAGAGGGAGAGAGAGAGGAAGGAGGAGTAGAAGGAGAGGAGAAGTGAAATGCAGTAAGACCCCCACCTTGGGCCTGTCCGTGTCTTGAATCTATCTCCATCTACCCCATGCTTCTCATTCTGACTTCAAAGGACAGCAGATTTGTATTTGGTCTTGGAGTTCCCAGACACAGAACTACAAGACATGTTATTTCATTGTTTATATGTCATATGGTTTCATGACTTTTCATGAAATAACCTCAGACACAATAAGATATGACTCACATTGCTTATCTAGAGCATGATCTCTTCCATATTCCATTCTTCTCTGTGGCAATACTTTTCCCAACTGTGTCATTTATTTTGAAGGAACATTCTTAGGGAGGGTGGGAAAGGCTGAACGAGGTGCAAAATGATCCTTGCTGGCACTCCCTAAGTAGCTCTGCCAAGTTCCGGTTGCACATGAGTGTTCCTGGATGGAAAGCACTGAAAGTTGAGGAATTGGCACTTCCTTTGCCTCCACATAGTGGGGTCCTGCATGCACACATATGTTCACCATGTAAAACCAGGCATTAGTTTTGACAGTGAAATTCAGTTCTGTAATAAACAAAGAAAATGTGCATATCCATAAATGAATTACTATGTTTTATTTGTTTTTTGTTTTAATCTAAGCCAGGACATTGTCTTTTTCTCTTTGCCTTATATTTCCAAATGTTCCTGTTAATGGTAAATTTCTGTTCTCCCCCAAAGCCCTCCAGGGGTGGTGGAGAGAGGAGGAGTATTAGTTTGTGTCTTAGTCTGTTGCTGTGAAAAGACACCATGACCATGGCAGCTCTCATAAAGGAAAGCATTTAATTGAGGCTAGTTTATAATTTCAGAAGTTTAATCCATTATCATCATGAACAAAAGCATGACAGTATGCAGGCAGACTGTTGCTAGAGAGGTGGATGAGCACTCTACATCTAGATTAGCAGGCAAGAGAGAGAGAGAGAGAGAGAGAGAGAGAGGAGAGAGAGAGAAAACACTCTGGTCCTGGCCTAGGTCCTTGAAACCTCAAAGGTCATCCCCAGTGAAACACTTCCTTTAACAAGGCTATACCTACTCCAGTCATGTCCTACCTCTTAGTCTCTGACAAGGAGTGCTACTCTGTAATGGCTAAGCATCCAAATGTATGTGCCTATGGAAGCCATCCCTAGTCAGATGACCACAGCCTAGTTCTGAAGAATTACTCATCTCCCCAGCACTTACTTATCCATGTGTTCATGTATTCAATAGCATCTATTGACTATTACTGTGTGCTACTTGGTGCTTCAAGGAAATAGAAATATAGTAACTATATATACTCAGTCTATAAATACCTCACAAAATAACTAGCTTTAATACTATGTGGAAAATGTCAAAGAGAGTCAGGCAGAGACAAAGACCAGCACACATGGTTGTCGACTTCCAGTGACTTTGGTTGGGGTCAAGATTCTTCCTCCCGCTCCCCCCCCCCCCCGCCCCAGCCAGATTTGCTAGCTCCTCCTCCTAGTTCTTCGACTTCTTTGCCTATTCACATGAAGCCACTTACTGACACCTCTATAAATTTGGATGTCTAAACCAGCAAGCCCATAACTACACTACAAGAGGCAATGAAGGAAGCAGAGAGGAGCACTTCGGAGCCCAAAAGCAAAGAAGGAGCACTTCGGACTCCCAAATCCTGGCTTTCCAGAGACTCCTGCTCTCTTCAGAGGAAGAAAGCTGAAAACTTCAGAGCCTAGCTCCTAGGTGACTCACTCAATGCAGAGACTTTCTGGGGACAGACTCTCTAGAACTCCACCAGAGAGATTCTTTCCTGTCTTAGCCTCTAAGAGTCCCTACTTGGCTGCAAAGGGGAACTCATCACTGCAGATACTCCCAGCCTGAAAGGCCTGCTGCTACTGTGACCTTCAATGTCCCTGCTTGGAGTTGGCCCTCCTGTTCCAGAAGTTCTCAGCAGGCATCACAAAGCACCTGAGAGCTCTTGAGTTAAAACACTTTTTCAGAAAGCATCTCACTGCTACTGGGAACTCAAAACTGTTTCTTTTAAATCCTGAGTGGCAGTCCTGTCACTTGAAAGCCTGTTAATCCTGAATTGACAAATAAAATAGCTCCTGTTTGTACTCCTTGCTGTCTGTGCAGTCCACTCTTTGTGGGGGGTGGGGGGGTGGATGAGGACCTGTAGGAGTCAGAAGGTCTCCACTGACCACCTCAGTTTGAGAAACCTTGGTGCTAAATTTTTTAAAGGTCTGATAGAGTTTAAATCTCTCTCAATCTGGACTTTTTAGATGTGATATTTTTAATTTATTTTTTTCTTCAATCTTGTTACATGTTATGGATCTGTTTAAACTATCTTGTCTCTGGTTAATTTTGACAGATCATAGCCACCTAGAAATCTATTTTTTTTAGCTTTCCCAATTTAGTCTAATGTTTAAAAAAGAAAAAAGGTATGTCCTAAACTTTTCTCAATTTCTTTCATGTCTGTTATAATGCTAACCTTTCCATATTTAATTTTATAAGTTTGGGTCTTTTTTCTGTTTTAGTTAATTTTATAAATGGTTTGTTGATCTTGTTTCAATAATTCAATATTTTCAATAATTTTTTGGAGTTTGTTTTATTTCATTAATTTCTCCCATGATCTTAATTATTTCTTTTTGTTTACTGGTTGTAGATTTGTTTTGCTCATTTTTTTTCAAGGCCATTGCTGGCATTCCTTCTAAACTCTGCCCAACAGATACCTGGCTATTGCCAGGTAAATCTGTCTCGAGATGAAAGGGGCTGCTTGGTTCCCCTTGTTCTCTTTCTCTGTCTCTTCTTTGACACCTTTCTCCCTCTCTCCCCTTCCCCTCCCACCTCTCTGTCTTTCTCTGTCTCTACTCCCTTTTCAACTCCCCTTCCCATGCCCTAAATAAACTCTATTCTACACTATATGCCCTCTTCATCTTCCTATGACTGGTAACTTAGGGGGAAGGGCTGCCTCAGCATGGGCCCACTGAGTCACCCCTCCCACCTCACCATACCTGCCTCTACCAAAACACATCCTGGCTCCCTTTTTATAGAACACAACAGCCATAATATGTACTGTTATTTATTTGAGCCCCAACTCCTACCCATCTCTTAAAGACAGGGGCTTGCATCTATAAATGTCTTTCTTAGACGGCTTCCCCAGCATTGCATCGGTTTCAGTTAGCTGTTTTCATTCTTAGTTGATTGTCGTATTTTCTTAAAATTCTCTCATTGGTTCTTTCAATGACTCATCAGCATTGGAGAGACTGTCATTCAATCTCCATCACTTTACACACATTCTTCATTTTACCTAGATGTTGATTTCTATTTTTATTCCATCGTGGTTAGATAGACTATCTTCTTTTAAAAAAAATAGTTTTATTATATCTGTCAAGACTTACTTTATGTCCTTTATGTGATCTATTTTTAGACAGTTCCATAAGCTGCTGAGGAGAGAGTGAGAAGAAGGTTCTGTTGGTATCTCTTGTGTTCATTCAATCTATGACGCCATTTAACTGAGATGGTTCTCTGTTGATTTGTTGTTGTTGTTGTTGTGGTGGTGGTGGTGGTGGTGATTTGTCTATTGGTGAGAGTTGGGTTGATGTCTCTCATCTTTGATGTATTAGAGTGAATCTGTATTTCTATCCTTATTTGATTAAGAAAATGGGTGTACCCATATTTATGTTTACAACTATAATGGTCTCTTTATGGACTGATGTCTGAATAATGTGAACTGAGCTTCTGCATCTCTTTTTGATAATTTTGGCTTGAAGTCTTATCTTAGTCAGGATTGCTACTATCTCTGGATGAAACAGCATGTGGACAGCAACCTGGAGAGTGAGGGCTTATTTGGCTCATACTATTAATCATGGAAGGAAGTCAGAGCAGGAACTCAAACAGGGCAGGAACCTGGAATCAAGAGCAGATGCAGAGGTCATGGAGAAAGGAACGCTGCTTACTAGCTTGCCCTTTATGGCTTGCCCCGTCTACTTTCTTTTTGAACTCAGGTCCACCAGCTGGGCCCACCCACAATGACTGGGCCATTCCACAGCAACCACTAATTAAGAAAATTCCCCACAGGATTGCCTGAAGCTTGATCTTATGAAAACATCTTATCAATTGGGGTTGCCTCTCAGATTATTATAGATTATATCAAGTTGACATAAAGCTAGCCAGCATAAATCTCACTTGTCACATGTTAGAACAAAGACTCTTGCTTACTTTCTAGTCTTTTCAAGGACTTGGATATAGAACTCAGGCCAGGTTCTCTGACCAATATTAAAGTCTTATAGTTTCAGCTTCCGGGCTATTGATTATGGGTTAGGAGCCCAGGCCCAGTGCCATTCAAACCTCCTTACATATAACTAGGTGTTTATTGGAATCCATTTACCTCTTCTCCCTTAGTGAAACAGAGCTGCCTATACTTCCTAGCCTCTGTTGACTGCATCTGAAGCCCAGGGTGAAGTGCTGCTAATTAATTGTAAGTAAAAGAGCTATATAAGGATCTTTAAAGGGATTTTTGCACTTTTTACACATGGGTTGGATCTTCACAAACTCTTAGCTTAAGATGCACAGTAGAATGTAAAAGAATTAGATAATAATGGAGCCTGATTCAGGGACTAGCAGATTAACTCTACACGTATTTTATGAGAGTGTAAGACCCAGAGGGAATCCCCCCACACGAGTCTCGGGACAGTGTACACCCAAGGAATTATGAGAGACCATCTTGATGCAAAAACACATGAGGCCGGTTATTTAAGGAGCTCTGGGCCGATAGGTATCTTCCGCAGGGAGACAGAGGGATTGACCTCGAGGCTTGAAAGCTAGGGGTTTATATAGAGGAAGGGTCGGGGGAAGGGTAGAAATTGACGTGGTTACACATGATTAATCAATTTAAATATCAGCAGTTTACGTTGTAGTACGTCCAGGTGTCAGCAGTCTGAAGGGAGGGGGCTGTTCATCTGGGGAAGTAGAGCAGCATCTGGCTAATCTTAACCAAACCATATAAGGAAGACAAAGAAGGCAAAGAGGCGTCAGCTGAGGAGTTAACAGCTTTTATGTAGGCATGTCCCTACTTTGCCCTACACCTGTAACTCATCAGGCTTTCCAGCACAGATTTTGAATTCAATTTTAATTTTCTTTTCTTACAAGAGAAGGGACTACCACCTCTTGCTATATCTAATTGTAGCTGGTGGATACACTTTTGAAACCCCCTTTCCATTCCTCTGCTTACTTCTGTGAGTCTACTCCTCACTATCCTTTGTATTATTCTTGATTTTCCAACTCATTTTTCTTTTATCTATCCCATATTGTTGGCTCCAAGGATCCTTCCACCATCTGTGCTTACTCTAAGTATCGTACATCAGTGCCCACTCTTTGGACAGCTATAGTGTACATGTGATTCAGAAATACAAAATTCTATCTTTCCTTTCTTGACTACTACAAACTCACTCACATACTTGGCCTGTGATTGGGTTGATCATTTTCTGTGTTTCTTCAACTGCATTGTGCACTATGCAGTCTTTTACCTCAGAGAGAGTATTGAAGATCTCTTTTCTCCATTTATTTCTTCTTCTTTTTCTTCATTTATTCAAACACTCTTCTTCTACATCGCTGCTGCTATGGTTATTTCAAAACTAGTCTTGATCATATCACTTCCCCAGGTCTTAAACCCTGCAAGGGCTTTGCACTGTCTAGAACATCACGCCCATTCATTTTCATGTTGCATAATATAAACTTCAGGAACTGTTTCATGTCTCCCCTCTAGGCTCATGGTTTATAATCAGATTTCAAAGCCTCCGGAAGTACTGAATTACTTGAGGTCCCCAATTCAACTGTCTTTAGGTTGTGCATGCTCTGTAACACACTTTTTCAATAGGTCACACACTCTTTCCATTTCAGAACAAAATCCAAGTATCCTGAACTCAACCCAAACAATTCCCTTTGGAAATTTTCCTCTGAAAAGCCCTTTAAGAATATGCATATTGGGCTGGTGAGATAGCTCAGCAGTGAAGAGAACTGACTGCTCTTCCAGAGACAATGAATTCAAATCCCAGCAACCACAGGGTAGCTCACAATCATCGGAAATGAGAAACAAATAAAGAACCTAGGGCCTGGAGAGAGCAGGCCTGGAGAGAGCGGGCCTGGAGAGAGCAGGGCTGGAACAAGCAGGGCTAGAGCAAGAGGAAGAAAGGGAAGGGGAAAGAAAAAAATTTATAAAAAAATATGCATATTATGCATATTAACCTTTAACATCAAAGGTCCTAATGACTTCTAAAATATGCCAGGCCTCCTATGTCTGCTTTAATGCTCACCACGTTTACTTCTGCTTCTACTTGATTGGGAGCTTGTCTTCTTATGCCAGGAGAACCATCTTCTTCCAATCACAATTATGTTCTTACATAGAATGTTGAAAGTAATCATTTGAAAAGGTGGTGCTATAAGAAAAAAAAAAATTGTTCTGTGTACAGCCACATGCACCCAGAACAGAGTTTATGAGCTCACTAGTAGTTACTAATCCGAATTGGAGCTGCTTTAGGTAGGGTACTATCACTTTCTGACAGGCCTTGTTGATATTGCCTTCCCCTTTAGGCTCTGCTCACGTCCTTGGCATTTAATCCAAGGGCAGAGATGCTAAATGTGTCTGGGCCGATAGGATATTCCCTGCCCAGGCATTTAAAGATGAATTGAGATGTGAAGAAATATAAGGTTTATCTGAGCTGAGTCATCGATGTTCCAAAATATCCAACCCTGATCTTGTCTCTAGATCTTCTTCCCTTTTCCTTCCTTGGCTGCATATCCTGCTTTTAAACAATTTTTGCTTGTTTACTTTTGAGACTGTAATTTTATTACTAAATTTCTTCCCTCTCCTCCTTGCCAGCCCTCCTAAATATGCATCCTCCTCACTTGCCTTCAAATTCATGGCCTCTTTTTCATCATTGTTATTTTCATGTAAATATATATTCCCAAATAGGACCTGTTGAGTTCATATACTGTTGCTTGTATGTATATTTTCAGGGCTGACTGTTTGGAACTGGACATCAATCGTTTTGAAAGCACTCTCTTTTTTTTTTTTTTTTTTGCACACTCCTTCCTTTCCGTGGGTTGAGTTTCTTTGGCTTACAGATAAATCTGTCTTAACCCAAGTGCTAACTATAAAAGGACTCCATGCTGTGAGGATTAGTGTTAGAGTCTTATTAACCTGTAACATGATGCTCTTTGTGTAAAGACAAATTCATTACAGAATTTCCCACACACCACATGGACTCAAGTTGAATTGTTTACCTTTTAAAAAAATTAGGTCTCTGTTCTTATATTTACTATTTCCTTACTTTCACTAACATTAGGTATGGTTTACTCTTTCTCTAGTTTTTTTAAATTTAACTTTTTATTGATTCTTTCTAAATTTCACATCATGCACCCAATCTGCATTCATCTCCTGTCTCTTCATACCCACCCTCTGCCCTTGCCATGCCCCCTCCAAGGAAAACAAAAGATTTTATTGCGGAAGCTATAGTGTGTCACAGTGTATCCATAGTATATCCTTTTGTCCATATTTCTTAGCTCGCAAATGTTCACTGCAATGAGACATTGGTCTGGTTCCAAGCTTCTGACTTCTGCTATACTATCAATACTGGATCCTCACAGGAACTCCTCTCCAATATCCTGTTGTTGTCCTGTGTCATGGAGATCCTGAAGCTGTGGATCTTCAGGACCGGCCTCTTCATGTACACCAGCAATTCATAGATAGGGTACATGTTGGGGTGGGCCAACTCAAAGCCCACAGTGGTAGCTAAGCTGGTCAGCCTGCCAGCTCTTCTGTACCCACACCATGAGGAGGGTGAGCTCTCCAGCATTGCCCCATCTGGCTCACCCAGTGTGGCAGCTGGCAAAGGGCAGAGCCAGCTTTCACACACTTAGACACTCTGGGCCTCCTTGCCTGCCCTTGCCAACAGGACTAGCTCTACTGTGCTGCCCAGGTGAGGTGCAGGGGCAGCTCTCCTGAGTCCTGGGGCTGGTGAGGGGCAGAGTCAGCTCTCCTGCTCTCATGACCCTGAGGCCAGCTCTCCTGCCTCTTGCAGGTAGCAAGGGGTGAAGGGAGAAGAGAGGAGAGTGAATAGTTTATTCTACTGTGGCTACATATCAGAGATCCTGTCCAATAGAATAAAACAAAGATGGAAGGAAAAAAAAAAGATAATAGTAGATTTTCCATTTCAAATTTAGAGTTCCATGTAAACTTAGCAAAGAAGTTGGCTTATATTGTTTCCTCAGTAACAATTAGAACAATTCAGTCTGATTATACAGTTATCTGATGTTTAAGAGTTAGTGCATCCTTCCTTACTAATTAGCTTAGGCGAACACCATACAATTCCTTCTATACAATATGGAGAGGTTATAAAATATGGCTTTTTTTGTAAACATAACCATGTATTATAGTATACTTATTAGTATACTACAAACTAGATTCATCTGGAGATGAGGTAATTTCACTTGAGAATGACTCCACCAGAATGACTTGTAGACAAAATAATGGGGGCATTTTCTTAATTAATAACTGATGTTGGAGGGGCCATGTCACTGGGCACTGCACCACACCTTGGCAAGTAGTCCTGGGTTGTATGGAAAAACAAACTGAATGAGCCATGAGAAGCAAGAATGTGAGCAGCATTCTTCCATGGCCTCTACTCTAGTTCCTCCTTCCAGCTTCCTGCCCTGCTTGAGTTCCTGCCTTGGTTTCCTTCAGTGATTGACAGAGACCCAGGATATATAAGCCAAATAAACTCTTTACTCTCTAAGTTGCTTTTGGTCATGCTCTTTACCACAGCAATATAAAGCAAACTGGGCAAACAGAAAGCTCCAAATGTATCCAAATAAAAGAGAGAGGAAATGCAGTCAGCCAAACTGTGAACTTCAAGCTGAGATTTGGTAGAACATTGGGAAGAAAATATCTTCTACTCTTTTGATACCACTCACGTACTCAGTGGACAGAAGCCATCCAGGATTTTGTAATACAGTTTTCAGAGGAGCATGGCTGGCACTCAAACTTTCTATAGCTTGTCACAAGACATTTCAAATTTAGAGGACACGTCTGTCTGCGGACCCAGCTCCACTGCTTCCTGTCAACAATGATATTATTCCAATCCTTCCCATACTCAGTGGCCACTTAACAAAGTAATTGTAACTCCCAGGAAACAGAATAATCTATGCAGATAAAGAGCTCACTGACAATTCAAAGCACATGACCAAGAACACACACTCCAGCTTGCCCTGATCCCCATTCACTCTGGTTTTAGAAATGATTCTAAACACAGGTCCAATGTTACGGCTCCCAGTAAACAACACCCAAGGGGCTGAAATAGGCAAAGGGTAGGAGAAAACTTACAAATGGTTAACTACCATTACACCAAAGCAGAAATAAAATAAAATAAAACTAAATTAAAATAAAATAAAATAAAATAAAAGTGAGCATCACTGGCTGTGAGTCTGCAGTCATTTAGTCTGCAGCCATGAGCTAGCAGGCATCTTAGAAGCAACCATGTCTTATCTACTATGTGAGTGGAGCACACTGATCTATTAGGAAGACTGTATTCTGGGTAGAGGCTTCTCTTTAAGAAGTTAATGGGATAGGTTGGTAAACTTTCATAAGAGAGACTGAACGATGCTTAGGGGTTAAGAGCCCTTGCTACTCTTTGGAAGATCAAAGTTTGGTTCTCAGCACCCATGTCAGGCAGCTCACATCTGCCTGCTACCCCAGTCACGGAAGATCTTACCCCCTCTGTGTGCACCCACATGCATGTATACTATATACATATATGTTTAGAAAAATCTTACATTTGTATGAGAACACACACTTATTTAAAATTCTATTGGATTTATTTGAGGCATAGAAGGGGAGGAGAGTGAGTGAAAAGGAGCCCTAAGTCCCAGGCAATAAAACAGATGTGACTTAGAGCTTGGTTGTCGTGGTAACACATAGCATCGTGAAGGACTCGGGAGTGCAAAGAGGAAGGGGAGTTGGAAGGTTAAAAAAATTTTTTTTTCAAGAGGAACTCAAATAGCCTGAGGGTATTAGGGAAGGGAGTCCTAGATGGTGAGAGAAGACCTCACTGCGCAAACGCAGTGAGGAGATGTGAGGCAGGAAGATAAGGGAGATGGGGCTCTCCCTGTTCACAGTCTGCAATACCTGTAAGTGAGAAATAACTGGAAATGATTTTAGTCTAAATCAATCAACCAACCAATCCCATACATCTATGTGTCCACTTGCCCTATCAGTATCAAAGTTACCATTTTTCTTAACAGACAGGCATAATTCTTTGAGCAATGCCATGCTGTGAACAAATGGACACACAGACCAGAAAGGAGGCCATGCTCCCTTTCTTGGTGGGATTGCCACATACACACACAAGTCATTGCAATGCAAGGCTGTCCCAAGTGGGTACAAATAGCCCTTTTGTGAGCACCTACTTTATGTCAGGCTGTGTGCTAATCTTAAACATATTATTTAATTTAGATCAGATAGATATCTCAAAGCTATACATACTTAGGTCACTTTCACAGATGATGAACCTAAATCCAAAAAATTCAATAACTTGCCTTAGGTCTCATGGCTGCAGAAATCAGAAACAATACATCCAATTCCTGTGATTCACAAGCTAGCTTTCCTTTCTGTTCTAACCAGTTAATTTGTTAGAGTTTGATTGTATTTGTTTGCTTCATAGCCAACAAGAGTTGAAGTATTTATCTGTAAGGACTTCTGCCTAGCAGAGTGAGGGGAATCTATTTTGGAAGATAGATCAATAAGAGGCTTAGAAGAGAGAGGCTGCTATGAGATGAGATACCTTCTAGGTACCCAAAGTAGACTATGGAGAAAGGTTCTGATCTCTGAAGAAATTAGCACCTTGCTCTTCAAACCTCTGTTAATTTATATATCAAAGAAAACAGGATTTTTAAAAAAGTGTCCTTACTGGGATATTTCTTTATGGCTACCAAGTAGATTCTAGAGAGTACATGAATAGAGATGGTTGAAAAGAGGCAATAAATGAATTAATTGAGTTTCTAATTCACACCTAAAATTCACACTAAAAGGCACACTTACTTGTGGTAAGAACACATCCAAAATACTTTCATCTCTTATTACTTAGACTCTGTTTCACAGGTCTTTCTGTTTATGTGTACCACAGAATTGGAGCTATTGAACTGGTTCATTAGAAAAGTGCTTCCTTGAAGGTCTTGGTTTGCGAAGAGGTGTATCGATCTGGTTTACTCTTCAGTGCTTGAGCTGAGCATGCCCCCGAGAAAACAGTATTGATGCGTGTGTGCTCAAACATTCCTCACCCTGACATAGAACTGCTGCTACAGAGTTCACAGCACTGCACTGATGTGGCTTTCTGCTTGTACTGGAACATTGTTTCTTGATCTCAACCTATGCCGAAATGAGTCCACATTGAAATCTCTCTCTCTTCTCTTCCCTTACCTACCTCGCCCCTTCTTTACCTCCCTCTCTTCCTTCTTACCCAAGAATTCCATATTTAAGTGATGAAAACCGTTCATTGGTTTGTTTCTAGCTGATACATCTTTCTATTGAATGCTGTCTAGCAGTGCAATGTGAAATGTTACTACATACACAGAGCAATCTGGCAATCTTCCCTCCTCTCCCCTAATCACCATGCTTAGTGACTACCGTGCTTAAGGCAGATCTTGGGTCTCACTTTTTCCTCCTTTGGAGCAGTGGTCAGTTGAGGTGCTGACAAAGTTATTGCCCAGATGGGGGTTTGTTCACTCAACAAACCAAAGAACAAAAAAGATTAAATGCTACCTAATAATTAAGACAGATTGGCAGCACACAGTAAACATGAGATTCCCTGAACACTTATTTATGGAGATCTTGATCCATATTCCTCTCGCTCCATAGCATCCTGTCTGTACATCAGTTCCTGATGGGAGAAAAGGTCAGTGACTTTGAGTGGGTCAGAAACGATGGACTAAGCAAGTACAAGGGCTTTGGAATTAACCTTAGATGCTGTTTGCAAAGGTTTGAAATAATTTGTATCCTAATTCATTTCTTATCATCTGTCTTTTGCTCCTTAATATATTCATTAATTGTTACACTGCAAGCATCTACTCCAATCTGCTGATTTGAACACTTTGAGAAAGGTCTCATATAATTAGTTGAATAAACAACCTTTCAGGCAAAATAAATCTCTCATGATAATTCACTCTTCCCTTCCTCTTCTTTTAATGAACTCAGTCACTGGGAGAGTTCACCAGTCATTTATACATTTGAGAGTCCTGTGACTTTTACGGTAGATGTTGAGTGTTTGAACAAGGAAGCAAAGTGGATTGAGTGTCCTTGTCAGTTTTAGATTAGCATTGGCAGGTAGGTGAGGCATCATGAAGCAATCTTAATGAGTTTACCTGTTCTCTCAGTCATTTTCTGCAGATCTGTGTGTTTGTAGATCACTGGAATATGGCTTTGTTTAGTTGACAGTTTCTAGCTAACATGTATTTCTATTGAATCCTGACAGCTAGGGTGATGCTAGATATCACTACAGATGCAGAGTTATCTGCCTCCCCCCTGCCCCGCCCTAACCGCCCAAATCTCTGTACTTAGTCAATACAGTGCTTAAGGCAGATCCTGAGTCCCAGTTTGCCTCCTTTGATGAAGTAGTCATTTGTACTGACAAAGTTATTGACCCAGATGGGATTTGTTCATTCAACAAGCATATGGTGAATTCTTCTTTTGTGTTGAGTTACTTCAGTAACACTGTTAGTCATCAGTAAAGAAAACAGCAAGGTTTGGGGACAAACCACCCTGGGGTCCTGAGGATGTATTTCTGTCTAGGTAGTGAGCAGGGTTGATGGTGTTTGGATTTCAATTCCTTTGTCTTTCCTACATGTGGAGTGCAGGATGTCTGTATGCCAATAGAAATGTAGAGTCAGTTTGCCTAGCTATGCTTTTACCCTTTCTTCCATGATTTAAATTAAACTTTATAGTGGAAATAATATGTTCATTGTTCATTAAAAATATATATTAAATGCTACCAGATACCAGGCTGTGGGCCAAATACTGAAAATTGAGCAGTCATCTAAAAGCTAAACTCTCTTTTCTCAAAGAACCTGGTTAGATGAGCAAGACCAACATTATAAAACAAAAAAAAAATTGTTATGAACTGTGATTGTAGCTATTAGGCAAAGACCCAGTGCTCTGAGAAATGTAAATATGAAGTACCTCACTAAGATTAGAGAACTTTTTGAGAGGACATTGTGTAGTGCTGTTGTGTAATGGAATTCCAAAGATATGAATGGAATCCACTAGAGTTGGGTAGCACGGTAATGCAGAAACACTAAAACCCAAGTGGAGGATGCGGGAGAGGTTTCAGCAGGTTTAAGTACTTGATTACTAAAGTCAAGTAGAAAGTAAAAGTATATAGCTCAAAGTAGAGAAACAATTTTCCAAAGCTGTTCTCTGACCTCCAAACACTTCCCATGGCAAACTTACATGTCCACCCATGCACAGGTATATACATTCACACATACACACACACACACACACACACACACACACACACACACACACACACGTATCCCTTCACAGAACAAACAAGCAAACAAACACCATCAACAACAAAACCTTTAATGTTGGGAGAAAAATGATGAAGAACACATAGGGTGTTCTCAAAATGAGTGTCAGACCTTAGGGGTTGGCAATCCCAGAAAAGACCAGTAAGAGAGAAGTTGTGAACAATGGGGAAGCCAACTGGAAAAGACGACAAATAGGCAGGGAAAGAGCTGACCATTGCTAGCCTTGCTCATAACGATAAATATCTCATTTGATGTTCAAGAAAATGGGGAGCCACGGAAGAATTTTAAATAAGGAACTGACCAAATTTTGGTTTTTAAAAGTTCACTCAGTTGTAGAGGGACAATGTGTTAGAAAGAGAAAGAGTAGATGCTAGTTATAATTCTGTGGCCTGGATTTAGGCAAAAAAAAAAAAAAAAAAAAAAAAAAAGATAAAGGATTGGATTTAGGTAGTAAATTAAATAAATATTTTGGAGTCTGGAAAGATGGCTTAGCAGTGACTGCCCTTGCAGAGGATCTGGGTTCGATCCCCAGAACCCACATGGTAGCTCACTACCATTTATAACTTCAGTTCCAGGTGACTGGATGCTCTCTAGCCTCTGAAGCCACCATACGCACATAGTGCACAGCGATGCGTTGGGCAAATTATCCAACACAAAAAAATAAAAACAGAAAAATAATTTTTAAAAACTATTTTTTTTTTGTTAGTAGAACTGAGAGCCTGGTGGATTTGTTGTTACTGTTCATCAATTTGATACAAGCTACAGTCATCTGGGAAGAGGAAATCTTAATTGAGAAAATCTTTCATTATATTGGCCCATAGACAAGCCTTTTGAATTTTTTTTTTGTTTGTTTTTTTGTTTTTTTGTTTTTTTGTTATTCGACACAAGGTTTCTCTGTGTAGCCCTGGCGGTCCTGGAACTCACTCTGTAGACCAGGCTGGCCTCGAACTCAGAGATCCGCCTGTCTCTGCCTCTCAAGTGCTGGGGTTAAAGGCGTGCGCCACCACCGCCCAGCTGGGACATTTTCTTAATTCATGTTTTGCTGTGAAAGAATGCAGCCCACTGCAGACAGCACCACCCATGAGCAGGTAGTCCTGGGTGCTAAAAAAAAAAAAAAGCAGGCTGAGAAGGCAGTGGGGATAAAGCCAGCAGGCAGCACTCCTCCATGGCCTCTAATTCTGCTCCTGTCTTCAGGTTCCTGTCTTGCTTGAACTTCTATGACTTTCATCAATGATGGGTGTTATAAAATAAACCTTTTCCTTCCCAAATTTGCTTTGGTCATGGTGTTTATTTCATCAATAGAAACCATAATTAAAACATATGTTGAGTGGAAGAGATTCATGTCATAGCATAACTATTACCATTTACAATTTATCATCTCAATAAACCAATTATTTGGTAACTAGCCTCCAAAAGATACCGTGACCAGTGAGAGCATCGCTCTGAACTAGAGGTCTTGTGTTACACTTGGCATACGACCTGGTGCTCAGCAAATGTACAAACATTTGTGAAGTGAATAATTAAAGTTGGCAGTATTCTTACCATTCTTATAATTTGTAATCAAAAGTTAAGAATATATTTTAGCTGTGGGCAGGCACTTGGAGCAGCAGGTGTCCTGGGCATCCTGCTCCGCCTGCCCAGCTCCCAGGGAATCCCAGGCTGGACCGGGCTCCGGGCGCAGACACAAAGCAGGCGGTTCTCTGAGGTCAACATCATGAGGAGCCTGCCGTTCTTCTGCCGCAGCCAGGTAGTGTGTGGCTTCGGCTGCGCCTCCAAGAAACTGGACATCCCCACAGCCAATTTTCCTGAACAAGTTGTAGACAATCTTCCAGCTGATGTGTCCATTGGTGTTTATTATGGTTGGGCCAGTGTTGAGAGAGGAGATGGAAACCCACATCATCCATACCTTCAAAAAGGACTTCTATGGGGAAACTCTCAAGGTGGTCATTGTTGGCTACCTCAGGCCTGAAGAGAACTTTGATCCCTTAGAGTCACTTATTTCTGCGATTCAAATCCCATATTTAAAGGAAGCCTCAATTATCAATAGGTTTATGAAGGGAAGTTAAAACAAACACGGACAGTACAAAGTAGATTTGTGGTGGTTTTTTTTTGTTTGTTTGTTTTGTTTTTTAGTAAGAATAGCTTGCTAATTATATCCTCATTAAGTATATCAACGTTCATGGCTAATGTCATCTCACACTTTGTTAAAGAGTTATTACTTTGGGATTATGTGGTGTGTGGTTTAGGGCTTAGTTAATTCTCTAGACTTCAAAAACTATTATTTATGTATTGTAAGAAATTACAGTGCCACTTTGATTAGTCTGAATGTTTGGAGGCTTTGGAATAAAATTTGACTCTGTTATTTTTTTAAAAAAGAACATATTTTAAACAATTTATCCCGATTTCTTAAATATTAGTGGAATAATCAATAATATAATTGGAAACGCTGATCTGAGATGGCTTTATCAGCCCCATCCAAGGCAAATTCCCATTTTTGTTGCTATGGGACAAAAGGAACTCATTCTCCTGGGCCGAGTCCTAGGTAGACTGTGTACTGGGCCGATGATTAGCTTCCTGATACTTCATGGGAAAGGCAAGGTGGTGAATCTTGGTATTTTGAAGTCTGGGTCCAGCTATGACATGAGAAAATGATTTCCTCTTGTACTTCTGGTTCATCTAATAGGATGTCTTATCTTTCAGAGTTAATGATCTTTTGAAGCTATGACTTACAAATTAATTCTATATTAATAAGGTATTAATATTTATATATGGAAGAGTGAAAACGCTCGACATCTAATTTCATGTTAATTTTTAAAACTCTGTTTATTTTTGTCTAACCTTTCTCTGAATGTTATGTGAAGGTTAAAATAAACCTTCATCCCTTGTGCTGCCTGGTGAAACTGTCCTTTTGGGTGCTCAAGGGCCGAATCCTGGAGGTCAAACAGAATAAAAATATGAGAGTTGTCTTCTTTCCTTGCAAAGATAGGAAGGATCCACTCAGGAGATGACAAAACCCATCTAAAGGAGTCCTAAAATTCTGATTTCACCAGAGAGGCACTAGAGACTCCAGAGGCTCAACCTAACATTGCGTATCCCGAAAAAGAGTCTCTGGAGGGAGAAATGTTCCCTAACCTGTAAGGTAAGCCACACAGTCAGAAAAATGCTGACTCATTCCAGTAAATGGCATGACTGGTAGAGGAAACATTAAATGAGCCAATATAGTTTCCTAACGGTAACTCCCCTTGAAGACTTGACTGATATAGTAACATAATAGGGGGGAAAAAGAATGTTGATTTGGATCCTGTCTTAGTTATTTTTCCATTGCTATAATAAAACACTATGACCAAAGAAAACATTTCACTTGGTGCTCACGTTTCTAAAAGTTAGAGTCATGACCACCATGACGGGGAGCATGGCAGCAGGCAGGAAGGCAGGCACAGTGCTGGAGCTATAGTTCATAGCTCTACAAGCATCAATTAGGGAGAAGTAACTGGGAATGGTGGGGGCTTTCGAAATCTCAAAGGACATCCCAAGTGACATCTTCTTTAACAAAGTCATACCTCCTAGTGTTTCCTAAAAAGTTTCAATAACTGGGGACCAACTATTCAAATATATGAGCCTATGGGTACCATTTTCATTCAAACTACTACACATCTGTCTACATGATCTCTGACCCCTGCCTTGTTACTAGTTCTTTGAGAATTCCATTCAATGTGATTTGATCAAATTCACTCCTCAGTTTCTCCAAGACCCTGCCCCTCCATTTCTAGTTATCCAATTTTGTTTTCTCTCCACCTTACACCCATCAAATTTCATCTATGCTGCCAATATAGTTATTCTTCGATGTGTGTTGTTCCACCTGAGTATAATTCATCTACCAGGGGCTATATTTAAAACAAACAAACAAACAAAACCATATGCATGTGTGTATGTGTATGTGAGAGCAAATGCCTATGGAGGCCAGAGGTGTGTGCTGCCTGATGTGGGATCTGAGAATTGAAAACTGAACTGGGTACTGTACTGAGAGCATTAAATATTCTTAAATTGCTAAGGCATCTCTCCAGCCTCCTAGGGGCTACACTCTTTTTTTTTCACTTTTTTAAAAATTTATTATTAGAGAGTTTCTTCATTTACATTTCAAGTGTTATCCAAAAAGTCCCCTATATCCTCCCCCTGCCCTGCTCCCCTACCCTCCCTCTCCCACTACTTGGCCCTGGCATTCCCCTGTACACTCTTAAAGAAAACTGGCTTTCCCTATCCCAGTAGCTATTGCTAATAGCTTTTCAGCTAAATAGAAGTTCAAATTCATGCCCAGCTCCTTTCTCTATGTTAGAATTTGGTCTGGCTTGAGCACAAGTCTTGTACATGCTGTAAACAACTGCTGTGAGTTTATGTGTGTGTCAGTTTATGTCATGTGTAGCTTTCCTGCTGTGTCTTGGATGATACTGGTTCCTTATGGATGATACTGGTTCCTGGTGGCCATCCTCTGCCTCTGTCTCTTGTATATCTTCTATCCCCACTTCTACATTGATCCCTGAGTTTTGGGGAAGAGTGAGTATATTGTAGGGCTAAGAAGTTTCTTACTGTGTGTACCTAGGTGAGTTGTGGGTCTCACCATCTACTACAAATAGAAGCATTTCTGATGAGAGATGAAAGATGAATTAATTCATGGATGTAATGAAGGATTAGGAGTCTGATTAATACTATGTTCACTTAGCAGAATAATAGTGAGCTCTCTCCTGGGGCCCATGACTTGTCTAGTCACAGATTCTTGGCCCCACAATGGCATCAGGCATCCATCTTGTGGGTTTCATTTTGTGAAGCAGGGCTTAAATTGAATCAGAAAGTGGTTGGTTATTCTCATGATTCTAGTGCCTTTCTTGTACCAGTGGGCTTATCTTACCAGGCTGTAGGGTTATAGGTCCCGTGTCTGCTCTGCTACAGGGCATGGCTGCTGGGGAGGCAGGATGTGGAGAGTCAACTGCGCTTACCCCACGCTGTAGCTGGGTGGGTGTTGGGCCATAGGACAGTCCTGGGACACTGCTCTGAGTTTGGGGAAGGACAGTTTGAGCAGGACATCCTCAGCTGCTTCAGGTGTAGGGGGACAGTGTTGTGGGGAAGGAGCAACTCTGACTGGTTCTGAGGGGAGAAACCTTGGTTTGGCCTGTGGCAATCTTAGGCTTGGGGTTGGTGGAGGCTATGGCTTCAAGCACAGAGAGGCCTTTTATGGGAGACTAGATAGCAACTCTATAGGCAAAGGCCTTCTATGTGCCTCTCCATGGCAGATCCTGATGAAAAGAGACAATCCGTGGTTTTAAGACATTTATTGTCAAGGCAGTAAGTGGACTGTAATACTGTACTCCACTTCTCAGAGTGGGCCTGAGTTAAATACCTTTTACAGGGAGGAGTGCCTGGGAAGGAAAGCTTATTGGCTAAGCCCTTCAGGCCTTTAGGTACCTCATTAAAATGGAGATCTGTCTTGAGCCTATTCGACCACAGGTCACATCTTCTACATGTGGAGGAGCTTGGGACATTGCCCTTATGTGACTGATAGCCACAAATCTATAGAGGGCTGTGGCTAATGACAGGAGCCTGATGTGTCCCTTCAAGATCTACAGGGTTTCGAGCTCATCTGGGAACAAGGCTACCTTTTACAGTCCCACACTAGGCCACTTATCATATGCCATTATGCATTGCAGGGTTCATAACTGGATAAGATTCCTGGTTACTTTTCTTTTCATAGCATGCGTAGCACCTTCCAACACTGCAGAGGCTAGTGATGGCGACGAGGCTTCTCAATCAATACCAGCTTGATTTTCTCCATGTTCTATCTCTCAAGTATATGGCATCTTCAACATTAGGGTCTTATCATTATGTCCTAGAGGATAATCAGTAACACTGACAATAGTCTGCAGTGTCTTTTAGAAGCCAACTCATTCTTTTTGGCTTGTTTGTTTTTCTTTTTCAAGACAGGGTTTTAATGTGTTGTCTTGGCTATCCTGGAATTTGCTTTGTAGAATGGACTGGCCTTGAACTCAGGGATCTGCCTGCTTTTGTCTCCCAAGTGCTGGAATTAAAAACATGTGCTACCATATAGAGCTAAAAGGTAACTCCATTATAACTCTGTCTGTCTGTCTGCCTGTCCATCTGTCTGTCAAACATGGGAACCATAACTGGTTGAAGAGTTACTGAGAGTTGATAGGTGCTGGGAGAAAGGACATCAGTGTTCTTTAAGACCGTAGCCCCTAGGGGTTGGAGAGATGGCTCAGCAGTTAAGAGCACTAAATGCTCTTCTAGAAGACAGGAGTTTGGGTTCTGATATAATATATATGAAGCATCTACCATAGTAGGTAAGTTTCTATGTGACTTTTTTTTTCAAGGCAAGGTTTCTCTGTGTAGCCTTGGATGTTCTGGAACTTGCTCTGTGAACTGTACTGGCCTCTAACTCAGAGATTGGCCTGCCTCTACCCCCCATGTGCTGTGATTAAAAGCATGAGCCACCACCCTTAAGCATCCATATGACTTTTTAAAAAGATATTTTGGATAAGCATCCAGAATAAAAGTATAACCAAAAAGTTAAATAATTTATAATATTACAAAAACCATTCTGCTTCCATCTAATCAGGATTCCAGTCCTGCCTTACTTCAGCCAGACTGGAAATGCCCCATCAGTGGAGGCTTGCGTCACGGAATGAAAAACAATAGCATTGATTTCAACATTACTTTCTCTTCTCTTCCAGAATATTCCTATCAACGTGGTAGGCTGGTCATTTTGCCAAGGACTGTAATCCTCTGGAAGATGCCTGCTATAACTGTGGTAGACATAGCCATATTGCCAAAGACTGCAAACAGCCCAAGAGAGAAGAAAGGTTGCCACAACTGTAGCAAGTCTATCTGTCTGCTTTACAGCCATGACCACTTGGATGAGCAAAAGTGTAAAACTTATGGAGAATTCAAAGTGAAGTGCGATGGGAATGAGGTAACTGATCAAGGAATCATCCATTGCTCTATGCTACCATTGTGGTGAGTTAGGGTACCTTGAACTAGATTGCACAATTGAGACTATAGCCTAATTATTTTCCTTTGTTGCAATCCTCTCTGAGTGGTGATTGTATCTGATCACACTATTTTTACAGAATCCGCTTTGCCGGTTGAAGTTTAATAGAGGGGAGCTTTATTCAAGTTAGTGAACTTGACTTACAATGTAAAAGAAGGAAAGGAAAGGGGGAAGCTGACTTTCCACATCCCACACTCTGTTCCACTGTGAATAGAGATTCCTGAACGGGAAGAGCTGAGTCAGACCAGTAAGCCAGTTCTGTTTCTTGAATATGTTCCCAGGTAGGAGGTAAAGTCAATTGTGAAAATATCTATAGGTTTCTATAAATAACCTAAGTTTAGCATAACAATGGCCTTGGATTGCCTGACTTCTGTATGTATTCAATAAGAATTAACCTCTGCCCTAGATCTGTAAAGGCAATTCAGCTGAGTGGTAGCATATGAATCGGAAAGGCAAACATTCATGAAAATGGCTATGTGAGAGGACCTGTGATCCTTGCAGCCTTGATGGGAGACACACAAATGATGGCAAACGCTTAGCACACACTGTTTCCAAAGACTCAGTCTAAACCCTAGAGTAAACACTGATGCATAAAGCTACTTGGAGCATAATTTGGAGCTACTCAGGAATTGCAGAGAAATGCATTTTCTCAGAAATCGAGATGTTATTTTTGTATACTATATTACTTAGATAACTGTATGTCATTTGCTGTAATCAATTTCTAAAAATCAGATGGAATAAGCAAGTGATGTTCTAGAAAAAAAAAAGGAAAATGTATTCTTAAACTATTCCAATAACATTTAAGTAGGGTAAAGGTGAAAATTCTAAATTGAGCATTGTTAAGTGAAGGATTCTCTACATTTCTAAACATCCATTTGTGCCTATGTTGCATCATCCTAATTCAATTACACAAATTATTTCCTTTGTTATGGAAAATACCAATGAGGAAATAAAGGTGTTGTTTTAGCAAGCTGTATTGAATGAAAAACAAAAAAGATACTTGGAGTAATATACTAAGGTTGTTAGTTCAAGATATGATCATGGAAATAGACTGTTGGATAATAGAAACTTTGACATGTCATGTAGATTGGGCATGGAGAGATGGCTCAGTATTAAGAGCACTTGTTTTTTCTTGCAGAGACCTGGGTTCATTTCTAACAGGTCACATGGCAGCTTACGACTATGTGTAACTTCAGTTCAGAGAGATCTAATGCCCTCTTCTGGCTTCTAGAGACACTGTATACATGTCGTGTACAAGCATATATGTTGGTAAAAACACACATATACATGAAATAAAAATAAATAAATCGACCCTTGCCTAGAGCCACTCAGAAGACACATAGAAGACCCGAGTGCCACTAAGATGAGCAAGTAAGTTGTGGAGAGATAGAAGAGAAAGAGAAGGTGTGTGCACAACGAAGAGATGTAGAACTCAAGACTTGAAGATAGTGAGGAACATCCTGATGTGAGAAGCCTGAGATGCCACCTGAGACCACAGTAATGTCCCAGCCTATGCTGTCTGTGTCACAGACTGAGGGCCATGTCTGCATCTATGGACCTACAGCATCAGGGTGTGGGTGTCTGTGTTGATGGCTATGGACCATGTTACCACCAAAAGCCATGCATGCACAGCCCTGGTCTGTGCAGAGTTGGCCCCACCCCTCACTGGCTGCCACATTTGGGAGGGCTGGTCCCATCCCTCACCAGGACAGCATGGCAGAGCTGGCCCTGAGGGACTGAGAGCAGGTGAGCAGGCCCTGACCCACACTGGCTTGTGCTGAAGAGCTGGCCCTGACCCACACTGGCTTGTGCTGAAGAGCTGGCCCTGACTGCATGAGCATGGGAGAGCTGTCAGGCTGACCAGCTCAGCTACCACCCAGACCCAGATCTACCTAAACATCTACCCCACTGATGAACTGCTGGAGCATGGGAAGGCGCTTGTCCTTCAGAACCCAAACCGCAAGCTCTTCATGACACCAGGCAACAACAGGATATCCAAGAGGAGTCCCAGTGAGGATCCAGTATTGATAGTGTAGCAGAATTTAGACCAATGACTCATTCCAGTGAACATCTGCAAGTAAAGCTGTTTGGGCAAAAGGGCATATTGCATGACACACTGTGCCACAGCTCAGCTTCCACAGCAAAATTTTTTGCTTGTGTGTTTTCTTTTGGGGGGGGGAGTTGCAATGGTGAAGTGTGGAGATGGAGAGATGGGGACATGAGTGGGATTTAGGTGCATGATGCAAATTTCACAAAAAAATCAATTTAAAAAAGGGGCGGGCCAGGGTAAGGCATAGATAGAGATCACCACAACCAGACATGAGCAGGCCTTCATGGATGCAGGGTGGCTGCCTGGGTCTGTGTACCAGAGCATAGAATAGACCGTTCATGCAGTTCTCTAATTAAACGATTTCCTAGACAGAGGTCGGGTGATGACCAGTGTGTAAAGTACTTGCCGTTCAAGCACAAACACCTAAGTTTGGATTCATAGCACTCACATTAGTGTTGCACACAGAGGGGTGCAAATGGGGAAGGGGGGCATAGGTTAACCCTGAGACCTCATTAGCTGGCCTGCCATAGAGCAAACCCCAGGTTCAGGGAGAGAGCTTGTCTCAAAAAACTAGGGAGAGTAATACAAGAATTGGCATTGACCTAGGGCCTCTCTGCACACACACACACACACACACACACACACACACACACACTCCTTACCATGAAAACTGCTAACCTGCAATACTTGGCAGAGGGAAAATATGTCCCAAACTCAGTGTAACAGGATGATACGGGCCGTTTGCTCTGAGGATCTTGGTGGAAAACCCCAGTCTCCAGTTAAGCAGAAAACTTTCCCTTAGCAGCCTCAGGAAACAGATAAAAGTGAGAAGAAGCTGTATTATAGGGAAAAAGGCAGCACTCATGGGATACGTGCCAAACAAAACCTCACAAGTGCCCTGTGTGAATTAACGCCACTGAATTAATAAATTCTGAAACTTAATGAATCTCTTTCTTCTTTGCTGGAAGGACTCATAAACATGTTTCCTATAGCTTTTAGCTACTTATTAGCTATTACAGTTATTAAAATACTATTTTGAAAACTAAATATATTACTCACTTCCTAAGAAGAAATCATGTATGTCAGTTTACACACAGAGATATCTTGTTGGCTTTTAGTTTGGATTTTGCTCTAAGACAAAGAATGCCTCACCTTGATACAGATAATGTGATGGATGCTAATCTCTGAAGAACACACTAATTGTGACAGGTGTTTTGATGTCCAAAAAGGGTAGCATAGAAACATAAAAACGACCTCTGCTGGCCCTGACATCAAGCTCTCGGTGGAAAGCCTTGTAACTCATTTTCTGTTTTGCTTGGTAAAAAGGCTTCGTTGTTTCCCACATCACTGCACATGAATAAAATAACATTGGCACAGCACCGTGGGGTAAGCAGAAATGGTAATTCAAGTTAGAGCATGGGGGGCGGGCATCCTGAGGGCTGCGAGGTGAGCATCTCTTCACTCTGCAACCCACAAGAAAGCTGTGCTTTGACACCGTAGCTGAGAGACTCTGGATTTAAAAATAAATGTGTCATGTATTTTCCCATTCGTGGGCTTTTTTTTTAAAATGAATATCTTAAAAGTCTTTTTTTTTTTAATTTTAATTCTGACTTTGGGCTTACAGTTGACAGCATTACTTCATTCTTAAACGTTAATGGGGTTTTGCAGTGGCGGGGGGGGGGTGTCTAGAAAGAAAAGTCTCAATTTATATTAGTTTATACAATAGATAGACACTTTCTATTTAGAGTGCTGTTCTGTTGTGCCTGCCACCACATCCACAGAGGTGGGAAGCACTTCAGTTAACCCCTGAATCTGAGGCCGCCTTTCTAAGCTCCAGCAGGATGCTCCTGTCCTAGCTGCAGAGCCACAGCCTTTTTGGCTCCTCAGAGGCTGAGCCTGTCACTCTCACAATGGCTGCAAGGTACATTTGAAGGTACCATTCTTTTTTTTTTTTTTTTTTTTTTTTTGTCCTTGAGTCTACTCTCTCCTAATTACATTAAGTGCTTACAGTGTAGCAATTAAGTCCCAGTGGAGAAATATGTAGGGAAAGCCCAGAAACTAAGTAAAGGAAAAGGGGAAAGAGGGAAATTGTTACTATGTAAAATTGACATAAAGGGGACTAAAGAGGGAGTGGTTTTCATTTGACATCAATGAGATTTTTTGTTTTTTAAAAGCCATGCTCTGCTGAGATTTCTTCTGAAGTGAGCTCTCCTTTCTTTTGTTTTTACAGAACCTTGCCTTTTTTCCTTCCTGCTGCTTCCCCACATCTTCAAACCGCTCCTGTGTTTAGCGCAGCCTCTGTGGGGCTCCAGCAAGGTCAGCGGTGTCCAGCTGCTACCGATTTGAGCCAATTACTCTCTCCACAGTCTTTCCTGAAAATTGCCTCACCCAGACCAGCACAGGCCATTTCTTCTGCAGCCTTCTTGGAATGGACAGGATGATCTTTCTGCCTGTCTTACCAGATTTTCAGTGTTTACTAAGGAAGACCCGCGTGTGTCTCGACCACTCTTATTTTCTTCCACTTGAGTCATTTTACTCAGTTTTAAGCAAATCAGTGGCTATAAAATAGAACTGGTTCGTCTCTAGCTTAAATCGAGGGAATATCGGAAAGCAACTTCCTTTTCTTTTTTAACGGACAATAAAGTCTCAAAAGTAATTTTTCCTGATTGATTATTCAGTTCTAGAGCTAGGCTTCAGCATTTATCCTAACCATTTCACAAAAATTTTAACTATTGTTCTTGCAAAAACCAGGACCAGACCGCTGCGTATATCAATTTTAAGAAGCACTTTGTAGACCCTTTGGATTATAATCTCAACTGAGCTGGAGCTCAGAATGGTTGTGACCTCAGTCCCTCTGCCCTCCTCATGACTGACACTTTGTCGGCCGGCCAGGTGTGGACTTCTCCTCCTCGAAGCCTTCTTGTTCTGCTCAGTAGAGTGCCCTTGGAGAAGAAAAGTCTATGGAGCACTTGCCTTTTATTTGTTCTGGGCGTGGGAAAGGGAACAAACTCAGTGCAGGTGTGGGAGTCAGAGAACAGCTGTGGAGTCTATTGCCTTCTGTCACCATGTGGGGCCCCGGGATTCAACTCCACCCTTTACCTGATGAGCTATCTCACAGGCCAATTATGTTAAAACTTTAAATCCTTTCCTGTGTCCCCCTACCCTGAGACTTTCTTCCTCCTCCAGCTTCTGCAATTGAGCTTTCTACCCTAGAGTTCACAAATAGGTCAAAGACTTTATGCAAAATTCCGTGGCCGAGAAGATATTCATTATTGTAAGAGAATGACTTAGTGGTCATTAGATTCCTAAACTACATGTGGATCCATATTATTAAAATTTTAAAAAATTTATTAGATATTTTCTTCATTTACATTTCAAATGCTATTGAAAATGCTATCCCCTATACCCTTCCCCCGCCCTACTTCCCTACCTACTCACTCCCACTTCTTGGCCCTGGTGGTCCCCTGTAATGGGGCATATAAAGTTTGCTAGATCAAGGGGCCTCTCTTCCCAATGATGGCCGACTAGGCCATCTTCTGCGACATATACAGCTAGAGACACGAGCTCTGGGGGTACTGATTAGTTCATATTGTTGTTCCATCTATAGGGTTGCAGACCCCTTCAACTCCTTGGGTACTTTCTCTAGCTCCTCCATTGGGGACCCTGTGTTCTATCCTATAGATTGTGAGCATCCACTTCTGTATTTGCTAGGCACTGGCAAAGCCTCACAGGAGACACCAATATCAGGGTCCCTTCAGCAAAATCTTGCTGGCATATGCAATAGAGTCTGCATTTGGTGGCTGAGTATGGGATGGACCCCCGGGTAGGGTAGTCTCTGGATAGTCCATCCTTTTACCTTAACTCCAAACTTTGTTTCTACAACTCCTTCCATGGGTATTTTTATTCCCTGTTCTAGGGAGGAATGAAGTATTCATGCGTTGGTCTTCCCTTTTGATTTTCTTGTGTTTTGGAAATTGTATCTTGGGTATTCTAGGTTTCTGGGCTAATATCTACTTATCAGTGAGTGCATATCAAGTGATTTCTTTTGTGATTGGGTTACCTCACTCAGGATGATATCCTCCAGATGCATCCATTTGACTAAGAATTTCATTAATTCATTGTTTTTTAATAGCTGAGTTGTACTCGATTGTGTAAATGTACCACATTTTCTGTATCCATTCCTCTGTTGAGGGACATCTGGGTTCTTTCCAGCTTCTGGCTATTATAAATATGGCTTCTATAAACATAGTGGAGCATGTGTCCTTATTACCAGTTGGAACATCTTCTGGATATATGCCCAGGAGAGGTATTGCTGGATCTACTGGTAGTACTGTGTCCAGTTTTCTGAGGAACCACCAGACTGATTTCCAGAGTGATTGTACAAGCTTGCAATCCCACAAGCAATGGAGGAGTGTTCCTCTTTCTCCATATACTCTCCAGCATCTGCTGTCACCTGAATTTTTGATCCTAGCCATTCTGACTGGTGTGAGGTGGAATCTCAGGGTTGTTTCGATTTGCATTTCCTTGATGATTAAGGATGTTGAATGTTTTTTGAAGTGCTTCTCAGCCCTTCAGTGTTCCTCAGTTGAGAATACTTTGTTTAGCTCTGTACCTCATTTTTAATGGGGTTATTTAATTTCTGGAGTTCAGCTTCTTGAGCTCTTTGTATATATTTGATATTAGTCCCCTATCTGAATTAGGATTGGTAAAAATTCTTTCCCAATCTGTTGATGGCCTTTTTGTCTTATTGACAGTATCTTTTGCTCTACAGAAGCTTTGCAATTTTATGAGGTTCCTTTTGTCAATTCTTGATCTTCCAGCACAGGCCATTGCTGTTCTGTTTAGGAATTTTTCCCCTGTGTGCATATCTTTGAGGGTTTTCCCCACTTTCTCCTTTCTAAATTTTAGTGTCCCTGGTTTTATGTGGAGTTCTTTGATCCACTTAGACTTGAGCTTTGTACAAGGAGATAAGAATGGATCAATTCCCATTCTTCTACATGATAACTGCCAGTTGTGCCAGCACCATTTGTTGAAAAATGCTATCATTTTTCCACTGGATGGTTTTAGCTCCGTAGTCAAAGATCAAGTAACCATAGGTGTGTATGGGTTCATTTCTGTGTCTTCAATTCTATTCCATTGATCTACCTGTCTGTCGCTGTAATAGTACCATGCAGTTTTTATTACAATTGCTCTGTAGTACAGCTTGAGGTCAGGCATGGTGATTCCACCAGAGGTACTTTTATTGTTGAGAATAGTTTTTTGCTATCCTAGGTATTTTATTATTCCAGATGAATTTGCAAATTGCCCTTTCGAACTCAGTGAAGAATTGAGTTGGAATTTTGATGGGGATTGCATTGAATCTGTAGATTGCTTTCAGCAGGATAGCCATTTTGACTATATTAATCCTGCCAATCCATGAGCATGGGAGATCTTTCCATCTTCTGAGATCTTCTTTAATTTCTTTCTTCAGAGACTCGAAGTTCTTGTCATACAGATCTTTCACTTCCTTTGTTAGAGTCACACCAAGGTATTTTATAGTATTTGTGACTATTGTGAAGGGTGTTCTTTCCCTAATTTCTTTCTCAGCCCATTTATCCTTTGTGTAGAGAAAGGCCACTAATTTGTTTGAGTTAATTTTATATCCAGCTATTGCACTGAAGCTGTTTGTCAGGTTTAGGAGTTCTCTGGTGGAATTTTTAGGGTCACTTATATATATTATCATATCATCTGCAAACAGTGATATTTTGACTTCTTCCTTTCCAATTTGTATCCCCTTGATTTCTTTTTGTTGTCTAATTGCTCTGGCTAGGACTTCGAGTACTATATTGAATAGGTAGGGAGAAAGTGGGCAGCCTTGTCTAGTCCCTGCCAAATTACTAAACTTATTCTAAGGATTGCTATTAAATGTTCATTGCTAATGTAAGAGTAATGTGTCATAAACTACATCCATCACGGGGAAGAAACTGTGGTGTTAATGCCTTAAAGCACAGTGTATATTTACATGCATGATTTTGCCTACTGTTCCCCCTTGAGATGTTTCTGCTGGCAGGCTTCTGAGTTTCAAAATGATTTACTCAGCATGAACTACAGATATCTCCCCATCATGATAAATCTTCATGCATAGTCACAGGATCTAGAGTGTTGGAGTGAGATTCCTGGTCCTTTAGCTCCCAGGTCAAATATTGTGAAATATGCTAAAGAATTACAAAAAAATCTACTCGTGAATACTACTAAAGTCTATCTGTGGATATAGCTCAGTGGTCTAATGTTCATTCATGGATAAAACTAGCTTGTTCTCCAGTTAGGCAGAAGGAAGACAAAACAAAATAAACAGATAAAAAATCAAAACAAAACAACTTTCCACACTCTTAGGTTGGTTTCCTTTTTAAAGTATTTTTTGACTTAGAGACCTAATGGACAGTTCATGCTGATATCACAGAGATACTCCAAAAGGTATTAGTAAACTTTCTTGAAAAACAAAATTGCTTTAAAGTCTAAATTGAAACAAGCCCAAATGTAAAGCAGACAGCATATTATACAGTGAGTCAGGCAGCTATAAGAGCAAAGTTCAGGTTGGATAATTGGATGCTTTAATTTTAGAAAATCTACAAGAGCAAGTCCTCTCTCCCTCTCCCTCCCCTCTCTCCCTTCCCCCTTTCTCTGTGTGTAAAGGGGGAGTCTTTATAAATGCCATGGCCATTGAAGTAACAATTCTAGTGCATCAAAGAGGAAATTCAGTTCAACACAACTTAGCTGTTGTTGATTCAAATTTCTACAGTCTGATGCCAGGTAGTTTATTTTAGACATATTTAAGCACAGTACAATTTTGAAAAAAAAAGTTTCCTGGTGACAATGACTTCGATTTCATGTGCACAATAAAGCTTAAAGTGTGACATCATTGAAACCCCTTTGCAAGTACATGTGACCTCTTCTGTAAGATGGGTCCTACAGCTTAAGGGCCTAGGCGAAGATCTGGTGTGCTCTTGGTTATACAGATAGCATAGAGGTCACCAACCTATAAAGTACATGTGACATTTTCCCTAAGTATGAGCTCTATTGACTGAGAAGTCATGCTCAAGATAAAAGTTTAGGGAGGAAGAGTCTGGGGTAAACATAATAGTCTGGGGGTTTCTGGAATGGCCTGTTAGACAGATAGCACAGATGACCTATTAACTGTATCCACTCCCAGCCTGCTAGGTAGGAAAAAGGTATCCACATCCTTTCCACTGAGACAAGCCTAGATGTTTAACATTCTTAGATTCCATAGACCTCATGCCTTCTACAAAATAGAAATGTATAAGTTAATGAAAATGTAAAATTGCTGTTCAAAAGTAAGAAGGGTTGGGCTGGTGTGAGTTCGGTGATAGAGCATATGTCTATCATACAATATCAATTCCCAGCACTGACAAAATAAAAGTTGATGACTTTCACTGCTGAGAATCACGATTAGTATTGGTGCCTCTGCTACCATCATAAGAAAGCCACGTGCATGTTACAGTCTGAAGACAGTCTCACTCTCCACTAGTTTATATAGGCTTGAAGGTGCTGAAGTCATCCAAGGTTGTAGAGCTCCTGTGAATCTAAGAGACTTTGTAATACACTGATGCTCACAGTAGCTTATGTGCACCTTTTTACTTATTCTCTTTACTTTCTACAAATAGTTCCAATTCACTTTCCTGAGCATAAACATCCAAGAACCATCCTTGTTGGGACATTCTCTAGTTGGTTGAACTTAGTTAGCAACCATGCCTTCAGTCAGTGGTACAAACTGGAGACTACATCATAGGGTAACTGAGGGACTGAGGGACAGAGGAACAGGTGTGAAATAATTGATGAGATTCCAAGTGGAATAACAAAGATGTGAAGAAGAAATGATTTAGGAAAGAAGATTTGGCCCCTTGTATAAATTTTACACTTTCTTTTTGTGTATACATAGGACATGTTTTATGACCATGCCATCATCCAAAATGACATCTGTTATAAAGTATAAAGGATACAAACAGTTACAACAATGTCCTCTGATAAGGTGGTAAGGTCATGTATACATCCTAGTAGTGTGTGTGTGTGTGTGTGTGTGTGTGTTTGTGTATGTGTGTGTGTGTACTTACACTTTCTGAAGTGGAGAAAAATGATGGTGATGGTAAAATGAATGAGGAGGGAGAATGTGTGAGTAGTCTGTAGTAGATATGAATGGGAGGTCAGACTGGCTAATGACCGGAAGGAATCTGGGGTATGGATCTCACTAAACTATACTGCTCCAAGATGAAATATAGCAATAACAGAGATGGACACAAAAAGTTAATGAGTGTTAGGAGAAAGAAGGGGAAAGAATGGTGGAGGTATCAGCTTCAAAAACAATGAATCAGACTTACTGGCATCTATTTGTAACCTGAATACTAGGAGCCTAAGGAAGGAAGATCAAGGGCAAGCCTTGGCTATATATCAAGACAGTCTCTACACAACAACAAAAATAGAAACAAAAGGTCCACCCTGCCAACCAAAACTCCTCACTTAGACTAGGAAATGAATTCTTGTCTCCTTGTTTGCTGTGGTTCAAAGTCTCTCCTCAAGACTCAAGGCAATGTACCAAATATTAAGCCAGTATAAAAAATATTTTAAAAATCACACTTCCAATATTTAATGGCATGGAATAAATGTTCCCATTTCAAAACAAAAGAACAGAAGGATATAAAAGTAATATTGAAACTCCGGAAGAAAAGTGCCAACCATCATTTCCCCATATTCAGAATAATTTGAACTCCAATGACCTTTGGCATCCCTGCCTCTCCAGATCTGTGGCATCCAGCACCTGTGATCTCTCTCTCTTAGACTGTTTCCCCTCCTTGTCAGTAACTTTTTTCAGGAGATATCCTATAATTCTGGCATCTACAGCATTCTAGGATGTCCATCAGAACTTGATCTTTCCTTTCCTTTCCTTTCCTTTCCTTTCCTTTCCTTTCCTTTCCTTTCCTTTCCTTTCCTTTCCTTTCCTTTCCTTTCACATAATTGTCTCTCAGAACCTTGCTGTGAGGAATATAACCCTTCCTGGAACTGCTTAGCCTAAGTAGGTGTCTAGATTCTTGGGGCAAGATTTCCTGTCTCCATCACTCTTAGATCTTTCATGCATACAAACTAATTTCTGCCGGCTTAAGAAGTATCCTGCCTCCCAACCTCTGGCCCATGTTTGCAGCAGTGTCTTTGTAACTTTGAGACTGAACATACATGTATCAGTTTCCCTGGGAACTGGTTTTCAGCATGAAGTTCCTTCAGTTCTCCTGACATTCTCAAATAAAGCATACTCTTTAAATTAACTTTCATTTTCATAGATTGGATCATTTGAACAGTTGGGTCTTGCCCTTGGGGTGCCCTTCTGATTGTCCCAGTACTGAGTAATTGGGTTCTCTTTAATGGTGTTAATCTTTTTAGCAAATATAGCTGCTTTGTCCACACCTACCTTGTCTGTAATTTCAACTTATTTATACTCTGTTTTATCCTAAATGCACATTTACATGTTGTTATGTACTTGTTGCACTCTCTCATTGTAGACCTTGATAAAAGCAATGAGTAGTAGCCATGGTGTGGCCTGAACTGCTATCCTGTCCAGAAATTTTTTCTACCAAGCAAGCAGTCAATTTCTTTTGAATTCAGCTTCTGTCAAGTTTTTATGTCATAGGCAGAATACAGTCAGATTCTTTGTCAGAATATCACATGGATGGCTTCTGAGTACTTACTAGAGCGCTTCAGAAACTGCAGGAGACTGACTTCCACAGTCTGGATTTCTCTGATCTGTCTGCTTTTCCAAACTCATATCAGAATGGCCTATTTATCATTGCTTTTAAACCCATACCTTCAAATCTTCCATATTTCTCACAGAAACCAACTCTAAAGGGCGTTACAAAATCAAGTTTATTGTAGCAATGGCAGTATCAGTTTTCTGTATTAGTTACTTTGTTGTGTTGCTGCCACAAAATACCTGATGTAACAGTTTAGAAAGGGAAGGGTTTCTTTGGGGTCAGGGTTTGAGAGGACAGTCCACTGTGGCTGAGAAGGTGTGCTGGTCTGGGCAGGACGCAGCTGGGTACATTGCATCTGCAGTCAGGAAACATGCACTTGGCTTTCTTCTTAGTTCAACAAATCATTATTTTTCTTTATACTTATGATTGTTCTACATAAAAATGTTGTGCTTCTTAGTTTATGCATACTATTCTAGACAGCAAGTTTATATAGAGATCCTATAGTAAAAATAGTTCAAATTATTTCTGAGCCCTTCTTTAAAATTCTTTTGTGTGTGTAAGTGGTGGGGTGCATAAGTAAAGGTGAAAGGGTTAAAGGCAATCTTGTAGTTCCTCGTAGTTCCCTCCTTCTACATGTGAGTTCCCAGGAATCGAACTCATGGATTTAGAGTTGACATCAAGCTCTCTTACCTGCTGAGTCATCCTGTTGACTGCACATATTTAATAATTGAAGCATAACAAATATAGACTATACT
The DNA here is from genome assembly GCA_902729485.2 of Mus minutoides. Lineage (NCBI taxonomy): Eukaryota > Metazoa > Chordata > Mammalia > Rodentia > Muridae > Mus > Mus minutoides. The sequence continues at coordinate 1,500,005 of LR749524.1, forward strand.
TAAGAATAGTTTTTCTATTTAAAGAGAAGATTGGAGACACATTTTGCTAATTTCTTTTTCTGAGCAGCCTCTGCATTGGTTTCAGCTTTATGTAGCAACCTTACTACATCTACATCTTCTGAAGAAATAAAGTACAATTAGTGGGATTTTCTTGAATAAAGTGTGACAGAACCACTGGTATAAATATATAATTTGTTCATCTTTCTGTCTTTCTCTCTCTCTCTCTCTCTCTCTCTCTCTCTCTGTGTGTGTGTGTGTCTGTGTGTGTGTCTGTGTGTGTGTGTGTGGTGACAATCTAATTTAGTAATAAATTTAACAATGCTTGCATTTTGGGAATCTATCTTTCTCAGGATTACCTATCCAAAAGTCTTGGGGGAAAGAAAGGCAACATTTTTTTTTCACCAACCTATGGTATGTTAGCTATCCACAGCTTTGCATTTTTGTGAATGCACAGAAGGACCAAACACATAAAAGGCAAAGCAGACACTCAGTGTTTGAGCTTGGGGAGAAGAATGGAAATGAAGGAGTGAAGAACCTGATTATGTGTGATTTTAGACTGACTGTACTGGCTAGGTTTGTGTCAACTTGACACAGCTGGAGTTATCACAGAGAAAGGAGCTTCAGTTGGGAAAATGCCTCCATGAGATCTAGCTGTGAGGCATTTTCTCAATTAGTGATCAAGGGCCCCTTGGGGGTGGGACCATCTCTGGGCTGGCAGTCTTGGGTTCTGTAAGAGAGCAGGCTGAGCATGCCAGGGAGAGCAAGCCAGTAAAGAACATCCCTCCATGGCTTCTGCATCAGCTCCTGCTTAAGTTCCAGTCCTGACTTCCTTTGGTGATGAACAGCAGTATGGAAGTGTAAGCCAAATAAACCCTTTCCTCCTCAACTTGCTTCTTGGTCATGATGTTTGTGCAGGAATAGAAACCCTGACTAAGACACTGACCAAATGAGAATGAATACAAAAAGTGCCATAGGGTCAATTAAAATGAATGTATGAGGCCAGTGAGCAGTAAATCATAAATGTGAAAAAACGATTGGGGCTTGTTGAAAACAAGAAAGGAATATTTTGTTTCAAGTTCTGTTTACTGGGCTTCCAGTGGACATGTGGTTTATGAAAAGGTGGTATGACTTCCTTTTATATAATCTAGATAATGTGACACAATCCCCCTCCTTTCCTCAATAACTTCATGGCAATATGTATGATCTTCTGTACACTGGCTTATAAAATTGGAATGTAGCTGTTGATTTTAGTTCGATGTCTCTGTGAGATGCATTCTGCTATCCACACGATATTTCTCATCTCTTGCTCCTTCAGCTTTACATACGCATAAAACACACCATAATGGAACTGCCTGTTGAATGCCAACACATTCATCTGTACCTAAGGAAGGAAAAAGATGACGAGGACCATCAGTTTGTTTAAAACTTACTACATTTATGAAGTAATAGACAAGCTAGAAATGGCTTCTGTTCCAGCGGTGCTTATTTGTTCTTAATTAGTGGGCAAGTTGGACCAATAATGGGATCAGAGGCAACGCAGCACATCTTAAGGAAGTGCCACGTGGACAAATGTAGAAAGTACCAATGTACAGAGTAAGCTTATGGGCTCACACGATAGGCTTCACATCCTAGTGCTGCTAGAAGAAGGGTGTGTTTGGGGAATATGTGTTTACATTTCCACTATTATTTCTCTGGCTTTCAGTTGGTGGCCTAGCCTCATTGGTCACCTTCTTGGCTACGACTTCCAAAAAAAAAAAAAAAAAATTGAGGAGGTATTTAAGGCTGTCCACTGCTCAGAGAAATGCAACAATGTCCTGGAATCCAGACTGACATGTGAGCCTTTTATAGTGCTCCATAGCTACAAGCCATGCAGTTGTATTGCTTTGTTCTTCAAAATTAAGTAAGCAAAATAAAATGAAATTCCTTATTTAATGGGTCTTTCACTTTGTTCCATTTTGACTTTAGGACAGAAAAGAAGCACAAACGGCACGAAGTCCACAGTGCTGTGAAGAAGAGGTGTGCAGGCAGCCAACCCACTATGCTGGGCAGGAGAGGTGTTCAACCCTCATGCTCCTCTGCACACCTTAAACGACACAGCCAGGAGTGCAGGCTGACTCCGTAGACACTCATTTTTCTTGCAAAGAGCAGCTTTACTGACAGTTCCTTTGTTGTGCTGCTATAGCCTGTGTAGTTTGGAAAGATCCCTAGTATGTTGGATTCTTTGCCTTGTTTCCACTCCTTTCTATGGAAGCAGGCTGTTGAAAAATGCCTAATGTCTAGGAACAAAGTTCCCAGGCTGCAAGTGGTGATATCCCAACATTGATCTCTGGTTCTTTATTAACTTCAGTCAGATAGGCACAGGTGGATCAATGGCTTCAGTTGAGTGAATATACTAGAAAATTTATCTAGAATTGTAGAAACAAACTTGATTAGGAAGAATAAAATTTTTCTTCATTAAATAGTACAGTAGCCAAGGACCTGATAATGATTGATTAAGTAATCTGCACTCTTTTTTGTGTGTGGCGGGGGAGGGAATAATCTAGGCTCTGGGTCTCCATATGACTAATTCCCATGTGGATACTGTTATACCTGCATTTTAACTATGAAAAAACCATTCTTGCAGATCATGTGAATTAGGGAGTGAGGGGAACCAAACTGAGAAAAGTCAGTTTCTGTGAGGATGCCCTGGTTTTCCTTTTCTACATCACTAACTATGCAAAAGTCACTTCTATAGCTCCCACTAAACACACACTCTTCACAGGACAACTTCTGTGAAACTATATGCAGCTGCAGAGCTCTGGCACCGTAAGGAAGTGAAAATATACAATGTTTATGGAAAAGCATGAATTGTCCTGATGAAATATAAGAAGAAATTACAAGTGAGCAAATATTTAAAGCCCATGATAACAAGAACAATAACAACGACAAGAGCACATAAATGCTAACATTGCTGCTTCCGCCGTACCTCTCTCTCATAGAAAACGTCTTCCAGGGTCTTTCCCCCACTGCCACCGACAGCGTCAAACAAAGACTTGTAAACCTTAAAAACAAAGACAAGAGTTTAAATGTAAGGGACTTTTCAGTTTTTACAAATGCACCTAAATATATCTTCTTAGCAATAGAGTTATTGTTAGTGTGTGTGTGTGTGTGTGTGTGTGTGTGTGTGTGTGTGTGATTTAAAGAACATTTGTAACTGAAGAACTGCGTGCTTTTGATCAAGCCTTTGACTTCCTGACATGCCCCCATCCTGTAAAATATCCAAACAACCCAAGAGATGGTAGGAATTCTCCCTCTTTCTCCCTTATTCAAGGCTACAAATGCAGGGCAAAAGCTAGTTTTGGGGTTTTTTTTTTTTTGTTTTGTTTTTTTCTCATTGTACACTGACATTTCTACACGTAAATGCATTAGACTCAGTGAACTCTTACAGTTCGACCAGTATAGGTGTGCAAGCTCCTTGAGAGGACAACTGATACACTTCAAGGAAATGTCAAGTGCAGAAGGTGTAGAAACTGGTGGGTAGCCTAAATTTTAACATTGTAGTAAAGAGTTGAAGGTTTATGTCTGCTATTTGCTGGATTTCTCCTGGAAGGACTCAGAAACCTACAAAGAAACACCAGTGTTGTTCTTAAGCTGAGGATGTGAACTGTAGGTTATCTGTGTGACTACCCACAAGGCTGAGGACATGGGACCTGCGTGAGATGCATAACCGTCCAGGAGAGCCCCAAGCTGTCTGAGAGCTGAATGCGGAAGGGAGAGCAAGTGAATGGTTCTGTTCATCTACCAGTTTCTGCCATTAAGCAAAGAGGTTGGGAAAAGCCACACGCATCCCATATTCTCTTTTAGTTCCTGTAGTTATTCTGTCCGACTCTTGTTTCCCTAGAGGGTACTTGAAAGGAACACTGGGGTCAGGCTCTTTTATATAGTTTTGACATGAACTCCCACTTCCAGAAGCTTGCCTTCGGCCTCTTGGGAAACTTGCTTTAAAAGGTACTTCAAGAAGTACTCAGATAACCACTCCTGGGAGATTTAAACAAGGGCTTTCTTGGCAGGATTCTTAAAAGACACCAGCTTGGACTGGAAATTTGAAGTGTTTCTCTGGGAGGCATAATTACTGCACGAGGCTCTGCTTGCTGCCATCTGGGTATAACTTTGGATGATGTGTCTAAATGGATATGTGAGCTCCTAAAGGGCCTGTGCTGAAGTAATGCAAGGCACTCGGGTGCTGGTGAAGTCACTTACTCCATAATTATCTGCCACTCTCTTCATCTGCTCAAAGTCTTCAGCTTGAGCTAACAACCGCAGCCCCTCCGGATAGAGCCTGCCGCAGGTGGGGAAGAGGGTCTCCCTGTCTTCTTTGCTTAGTTCAGTGCCAAATGAGTTCAGAGTGATGATTAAAGCGCGTCTGTCGGCCTCAAACTGCATGCAAAAGACATAAGGCAGCAAATATAATCACCATGTACACCACAGCTATACGCAGAATTGCATTTCTGAAGTGAAGTCCGTGTCTAATTACAAAGCAGGCGTGCGCTACTAGAGTTCCTTTAGCCTCCTCTTTTTTTTTTTTTTTTTTTTTTTTTTGTTAGATATTTTCTTTATTTACATTTCAAATGTTATCCCCTTTCCTGATTTCCCTTCCGAAAACTCCCTATCCTCTCCCAACTCCCCCAGTTCAACAACCCACCCACTCCTGCTCCCTGGCCCTGGCATTCCCCTACACCAGGGGGGCATAAGACCTTCACTGGACCAAGGGCCTCTCCTCCCATTGATGACCGACTAGGCCATCCTCCGCTACATATGCAGCTAGAGCCATGAGTCCCACCATGTGTATTCTTTGGTTGGTGGTTTAGTTCCTGAGAGGTCTGGGGGGAGGGGGGTACTGGTTAGTTCATACTGTTGTTCCTCTTATGGTGCTGCAAACCCCTTCAGCTCCTTGGGTACGTTCTCTACTCCCCTTTAGACTCCTCTTGAAAGGGAATTTTTTTTTTTTTTTGGTTTTTTTCGAGACAGGGTTTCTTTGTATAGCCCTGGCTGTCCTGGAACTCACTTTGTAGACCAGGCTGGAGGAGACTGTGCATCCCTGGGACTACCTATGACTCTTGAAACCCTACCAAAGCTATCTTTCCCAGGTTCTTTGCAATGAGTCACTCACATGTTGTTTTCATGTATGTTACCAGAGTCATCAATGCATTTTCCACAAGTGTGAGAATAATGCTTAAGCCATGGAGGGAATAAGGTAATGTGAGCGAATGTGTGTGCTGAGGTGTGTGAACAGCAAAAGCGTGCCGTCTTTGCATGTTACTGATCCCTTCTCAATGTTCCTGTCACTATGGCTGGTATTATTGTTACTGTTTGATTTAAACAAGGGCTGAGTATCTGATCTAGGGCCTCATGCCTGTCACACTGGCTTTACCATCCAGCCACATCCCTAGCCCTATTTCCTTATTTTTATGTAATTAAACTTTATATTTTATGCCATCCGTATTTTCATGATTTGGATTTTCTTTAATGACCTGCCACCTCTGACTCTGTAGCTCAGAATCCTGTGTCTTGGGTGATTTGTCTTCCATGCAAGGCCAGATTCCTTAGGATCCTTAAGTAGGTCAGTGTGTACTCATGACCTGTGCCGAACACTACGAGGTCACTGAGCTCCTATTCCATAAATCCAGTTTCCTGTAATCATGCTGTTTTCCTTAAGATTTCATTCCTATTCCTTTGTTCCTTGTGTTTCTGATTTCTCTCAGTTTTCCACATATCCACATAAATGATTCCATCTTCCTCTTTTTTAATGAAAAATTGTGATGTATATATATGATGTATAATATATATTATATATGTATATATGTGGTATATGCAGTACATATATTATATATATATCATATATTCACATAAATATGTATTTATAACCCACTGTGTCCAAATTGTAGTCCTATATGCAAATGGGTATGGGGCAATCCACTGGGACATGGGGAGCCTACCAATGGCCACATTATACTCTTATAGAAAAATAACTTTCCTCCAGCAGCCACATCAACTGCCAATAGTTCCTCAGCTAGAGGTTGGGCCTCAGGTCCTCTTGTTTACTCTATCCTGGCATTTAAAACTGAGATGATGATCTTATGCAGGTCTGCACAGGTAACCACAACTGCCACAAGTTCACATGTGTCCAGATGAAAGCATTTCACAGGCTCCTCCCCCACCCTCCAGCTCTTAGAACTGTCTTCCCAGGCTCCTTTCTACTCCCTCCATGGCCCCACCTTTTATGCTGGGTATTGGCCTTTGGACTTAGGGATTCTTCTTGATGTCGTTGAAATATTTTGTACTTGCTATGTCATTTTGAAGTCTGTCCCTGTATTTTTCCACTTCCTACTCTTAACTCTTGGAAGGACTGTGTCTTTTTCTATTCATTACTCACTTCTGGACACAAATGCCTGTTGCAGAGGAGTATTCTAACGATCTCCTGAATCTAACAGAACGGTCTTCTTGATTTCATCACTTTTGAATTGTACACAATATTTACTACAGTGATGCTACTGGAAGTCATGGCTCAGTAGCTTTGACGTCAATGGGAAAAGTGCAGAGTCTCAAGCCATAGTTTAAGGTTAAACCAATAGAACTACACTCTGCTCTTTAACAAGAACCCATGGCTGCTCGCCAGTACCACACAGCTGAGAGGACTGGCTCCGTGCTCTCCTCCACTACTGTCCACACTTACTAGCTAGTGACAAAAAGCCAGGCTCAAAACAGCTCTAATGGAATGCTCCTGTTAGAACAGGAGTTTCCTATCATCAGGGGAGTGAGGGTTCCCACTGGTCCTTTTGATTGGTCTCATGGAAATTATGGGTGGGTCAGAAGCAGAGTAGCCTTATTTGGAAGCAAACAGTTACAATCTGGCTCCCGCCTATATCCAGTCTTGTAAATCATTTTAGACCTTCCAGGGATAAGAGAAGAAATGAAAGAGGGATGGTTCATGACAATAAGAATCCTTGAAATAAACATGTGGGTAGCCATCCCAGATACTCTGTCTAGTTGTAAAGATGTTAGAATGTTAAGGAGGGAAATCTGACAGGCTAAGCAGTGGTGCAGGCATCAAGACAGCAGAGACCCCACCAGAGGAGACTGCTGCTTGATGGAGCACGGGGCATGGGGAGGATACTCACAACATAAACTTAAGGATAAGTAAGCCACTGCAAAACTAAATAAACAGGTAGATGGGGAAGAATCAGGTTAAGAAAAGACTTTGAATATATTACCTAAATGGCCCATCCATTTCCTTTGCTTTGCCTTTGTTATTAGTTTATGTCTTAGCTTGTAAGCACATGTTCCATTCCTCAGCCCTGCATGCTGAAATACTGCCTGCACTGAGGAGGAAGGGCTGTTCCCATAAAGAGCCCCCCTTTTTCCTTTTTCATAACTCGTGCTTCTATTTCCTGCCTATTTGGATGTTTTCTTTTGAATTCTTTTTATACGCTAATGTTCTTTTTTCCTTGAGTTTAAAAGCTCTTGGCATGAATGTGGAGCCTCATAGGGAAAATGACTATAATTTAAAAAGTTTAAAAACATGTTCTTTGATCATCCCTAAGCACAGTCTGAGACAGCTTCAGATTATAGGATACTCTTCTCTTTCTCCTCTCTCTTTCTTTCTCCTCTTTATATTCTCTTCTCTCCCTCATTTTCTCCCCCTCCTCTGCAGGGCTGGGTTTTAAACCTGGAGATTTGTGCCTTCTAGATAAGCACTCTCTGTTTGAACTATGTCCCCAGCCCCTTAATGCTTTTGAGGTCTCCCATCAACTGCCATTCAATACCATATATGTGGAATGTTATAAGTTATCGTGCTCTGTAGCCAACTATGTGATACTCAGTACATGTAAAACTGACTACTCCCATCTGAGCATATTTTTAGAAAAGTTGTAGTTGTTTGCCATGTGGAGCTGATATTTCTATGTAAATGTATAAAGATAGTTCTGTGCAATTTGTATTCTTGGAGTAGGAAAGGAAAGCACTAGGTATCTAGTAGTTCAAATTTTTCTACTGATAACCATTTTTTTCCAAAACACTATTGAGATTGTAAAGGCATACTACTTACATATTCTTGTTGTCATAGGTTATACAATAGATTATTGATCATGAATTAGTACATTTTTACACACAAAAGAAGTGTGCATTCTGAAGCAATATGCCACCTTAGATAAGTATATAAGAACTGAATTCAAGCGGCTCAGGCTCAAATCCTGACATTAACTTTTACTAATAGTGTGCCACTAGGGAAGTGCTTAGCCATCTGTGTGCCCCAGGCACCCCTTTTGAAAGATAGGCTCTAAAATGTCAGTCTTGAAGTCCAAGGGAATTCATTTATACAAAGCACTGGCATATAGTAATCTGTCATATAGTAGTTTTGGATTTTCATTCTTTTCTTTTAAGTACTCATGGTGGTTTAAATAAGAATGGCTCCTATAGGCTCATATATTTGAGTGCTTAGTCACCAGGAAATAGCACTATTTGAAAAAGGATTAGGAGGTGTGGCCTTGTTGAAGGAAGCATGATGTCACTGGGGCTGGGCTTTGAGGTTTCAAAAGCCTGGGTCAAGCCCAGACTCTCTCTCTCTCTCTCTCTCTCTCTCTCTCTCTCTCTCTCTCTCTCTGCCTGTGGATTAGGATATAGTTCTCAGCTACTGCTCTAGCATCTGTCTGCATGCTACCTTGATTCATGCCATGATGACAATGGGTTAAACCTTGGAGACTGTAAACAGACCCCCAACTTAAATCTTTCTCTTATAGTTGCCTTGGTCATAGTGTCTCTGCACAGGAGTAGAACGCAGACCAAGACAGTGCTGAAGATTGAACTCAGGATCTCATGGATTTTTGGTAAGGGTGCTACAATTGAGTTATATCCTCAGGAAAATGTTGTCTGGTAAGAGTCATTACACATTACACATTTTTTATGAAAACTTTTATGTTACATATATCTGGGTATAGATTGACACATCATTACTAAACCAACAAAATTATACCAACTGGAAAGTGCAGTTCGGAACTATGAATGAAATGGTGAGCAGCTAATCTATGTGAAGAAAGACAACACTGCCTAAGGTGACTATATTCTTCATTATTTAACCAGCATGTCTAAGAGAGACGAGCTCACTTGTAACATGAAAAAGTATTTTTATTTGTTAAATTCCCACTTCATAATATATAATAGCAAAACATATTCTATGTTTTTTCAGACACTGGTAAGATTTTTCTTTCAAGAACTGCTTAGCTTTACTTTAAGTATTTCAACAAAGAATAACAAAGTAACTTTAACTATAAAATTGCAGCACTCGGGAGGCAGAGGCAGGCGGATTTCTGAGTTCGAGGCCGGCCTGGTCTAACAAAGTGAGTTCCAGGACAGCCAGGGCTATACAGAGAAACCCTGTCTCAAAAAACCAAAAAAAAAAAAAAAAAAGTATGCAAATGCCACCTGGAAGTCTTTTCTTTTTGCCTAAAAGATAGTGCTTAATAGATTTTTTCTTGAAACCAGAAGTCCTTTTTTTTTTAAAGAGAATACAAATATTCCTTAGATAAAACTTAGTCTCAAAGGGCAAAGGATTTAGAAAATATCAAAGTGCTATTCCTTTCATTTGTTAAGGGAATTAGAAAGCCATGGAGAGATGTCTGTTAAATATAATCTGGGATGAACACCAGCCTTACTTGATGCCCACCCCAAGCTTCCATGCATTTAGATGTCAATGTTCTGTCAAGAGGGCCACTGAGCATGGGTGGGATCTTTGGTGATACAATGAAAATTTGAAAGCATCTAACATCAACTCCAGGGAAGGCATTGATGTGGAGTTACACACACAATCAAATTCCTGCTGATTGTGCATTTTAACTATCTCCTTCCAGCTGAAAGCTGCAATGGTGGAGGACCGCTAAGCTAACCTTTGTTTGAGGCTGAGCTAGCCTTTGTCTAAGGTCTGTATAAGGATTATGCGTCTGTGAGAGGCATGATGGACTGCACTGCCAACCTGTAGGGTTTCCTGCTACTCAGTGTTCCATCTTTGGAGTGAATTTGATTAGGTATTATATGAATATTTATCATCTACCAATTGTTAGTAGTATACAAAATGTTTACTGAATTGTAACCTACTTTCTACATAACCATCCACATGAATCATAACCAGCATTTATAGACACTTTGGTTGATTTGTGCATTGGTAGAAATAGAACCCAAAGCCCTATATATGTTACTAAGTGTTCAACCACCAAGCTACAATGTTGGCTTCTAAGAAAAAAGTACTCTTATGACATTGCTTATTGAATTTTCAGGTAACGTCTAAGATAAAAAACAATAAATTATGGTTAAGCAAGGACAAGTATGTAAACTCATTATTTGGCAAAGACAGAGCCAAAGGCTCCTTCTTACCTCAAGAATGGGACACATAACATCTGCTGTGACATCACCATGATCCTTGCAGAATTTGTAGAATGCCTCAAGGTAAGACTTAGAAAGAAGGAAGATTTTTAACAATGAAATGAGTAAGTTTCCTTCTGGAAACTGCTAGGTCATCTTTGCATAGCTTATAAAATGCTTTACTGGAAACTAAATTGTTTCTACCATAGGATATTCTGTAGTGAATTTAATAGATATTTAATATACACATGGCCAGACTGAAAAAAAAACCACAAAATAACAAAATTGCACTTATCACAATGTCTAATTACTTAACAATCTTTTTTGTACTATTTTTGGATTATTTTATGTAGTTGATTCCAACTATTCTAACAAGACTGCCAAGTCCTTCTCTGAGCTCTGTAAATGATTTAGTAACTCTGATATTAAATCTCATAAGACACATTGGCTTTGACTGTGGGAATACACTGGAAAAGCAGAGTCTAGGTTGTAAGGTTAGACTACTTGTGTTTGCATTCCAGCTTTAATACTTAATTAATTCACTACTAAGTTAACTGTTTCTGCAAAAGAAAGCCTCATCTCTCCATATCCCCCAGGTTGATACAACGAACAAGAATTGTACAAATCTTATAGCTTTGCTATTAGATTAGGTGAATTAAGGCTCATGAACTGCTTAGAACATTATGTTCTGTTGGTTATGTCTCACGAATGCCTACTTACAGTTCAAGTGTCTCTTTATAAAACAAAAGGGCTGCATATAACAAAATACTATTGAGAGAACCATGTATTTGAGCTTAATACACTATTTTTTTTTCTACTTTTATTAGATATTTTCTTCATTTACATTTCAAGTGTTATCCAGCTAGTTCCCTATATCCTCCCCCCTCCCGGCCCTGCTCCCCTACCCACCCGCTCCCACCCCTTGGCCCCTGCGTTCCCCTGTATTGGGGCATATAAAGTCTGCATAACCTAGGGGCCTCTCTTCCCACTGATGGCCAACTANGGTATATCTACACAATGGAGTACTACTCAGCTATTAAAAACAATAAATATATGAAATTCCTAGGCAAATGGATGGACCTGGAGGCCATCATCCTGAGTGAAGTAACCCATTCACAAAAGAACTCACATAACATGTACTCACTGATATGTGGATATTAGCCCAGAAACCTAGACTACCCAAGAAACAATTTACTAAACACTATTTTTATACCATAGTAGTGCACGTTAATTTATGACAGTGTACACTAGCATATTTTACTCGGCTTATGGTACACAGTCTTCTCTAATGGTGGCAACACAATTCAGGCAATCAGATCATGCAGTGTTACATATGACATAGAATCTACCAGTTGGTAATACTGACATGGGTTTAATTATCTGTACATCTGCATGTACAGGTAATTATAAGATTCAGAGTTCTGAAACAAGGTCTACAGCAGAGACAGACACTATAAATAGAATGCCTACTGTGTATGGCAGTTGCCTTTGATATAGGTTTTCTCACATATAACTACCCATTTACCATCATCTAACCCACACATTTTGCATTCAAGGCACTGGACACAGAACAAAGGATACAGAAGAATAAGATACATTGCTTATTCTTAAAAATCTTGCTGGATAGGAGAAACTGACATACATGCATATAGCAAAAAGAAGAAGAAGGAGAAGGAGAAGGAGAAGGAGAAGAAGAAGAAGAAGAAGAAGAAGAAGAGAAGAAGAAGAAGAAGAAGAAGAAGAAGAAGAAGAAGAAGAAGAAGAAGAAGAAGAAGAAGAAGAAGAAGAAGAAATAATATATAGGCATTATTACAAATAGGCATCCTTTCATAATTGCAGGTTGGCCAATGGGTAAAGTAACTTTGTTAATAGTGAACTCCAACTCTATTATACTATGCAATCAAAAAAATACATTTGGGAAAACTGTTACCTTATATAGTTTATTGCGCAGTAATTCAATATTCAGTTCATCAAGAGTATTTTCAGACATACAATCTTGAAAGAATGGGGCTGAAAGAAAAAGGACAAATCACAAGCCAGAGTACAAACCTATTATTCCTCAAGCATTTATTGTGTGTTAACCCTAGACACGCTTTGCTGTACCAAACACTAGATACAAATTACCTTATTTATATTCACACCTTTGAAATAGTCACTGAAGGCTAACTTTTTGAAATTCTCTATATCCTATCATAACCTTATAGCAATATTTACCATCTGCACCCTACCAGGCTCATTGTTTTACTAAAACTATGGTTAAACTAAATTTCAAAACTGTTATGGTACAATATAAAGTGAGGATGTTGAGGGTAAACTAAATTACCCAAGTCATTACGGGGACCAAGCAGAGTTTTGCTTCATATTCCCAGATCACATTCCAGACTCACCTTGTTTCCACCACGTTGTACTACCTGAGTCTCAGGTACATAAAGGTGACCCAGATACAAAAGGCCCTTTACTTTTTAACATATCTCTTTGAAGGGTAACCATTTTGACTCAGAGAATGTGTTCATGTGTAGGGCATGTTCTTAGCATGAAAAATACTCTATGTTTAACCCTGCTCTCCAAATTAATTATTTTATTTTGGTTTTTATATTTTTTATATGAACGAGTATCTTGTCTGTAAAATACACATGCATTTTTTGTGTATGCCCAGTGCCTGCAGAAACCAGAAGTTGTTGGCTCCCCTGTAACTGCAATTACAGATAGTTTGAGCCACTCTGTAAGTGCTAGGCATTGAACCCAGGTCATCCAGAATAGCTTCCAGTGCTGACTAATGATACATTTTTTTTTTAGTCCCTGCTCCCCAAATTAAAGTAAAAGCTACTTTGCTTATGATCAACAGTGAATTACTACCATTCTAGATTTCCTGACAGTAATAATTAATGCATGAAAACTTCCCCTTTAACATTTTGAACAATGACATTATTATCAGCACCAAATTATAATGAAATTAAGTCATCTCATAACTGATCTAGATAATTTCATAGAAAGTCCCAAGTGGCTCATAACAATGACATTTCTATACTTCTTAAAACAAAATGCTCCCTAGATATGACCCAAATTAAATAAGAGTTTAATATGAAAAGATAAAGAACTAATTGTATAAAACACAGAAGAGGAACAAATAGTTTGAGAACTCACAAGTTCATTTAATTTCTATGACCTGGTAGAAAGCATAATGGTTTGGAAGTTGGGATATGAACTCCATTCCTTTCCCTAATCTGAATGGTTATCAATGACAAAGATCAGATCGCCTCATTCAGCCTTCACCTGAGAAACGAGAATTCAAGGTAACCTAACCTTATCTATTTTTCTGCTTGTGTGTTTATGTAGTTTTGTATACATATTGCTATATGCACTGGTGCCCATACTTGTGTGTGTGTGTGTGTGTATACAAGTGGAAGCCAGAGGACACTTTAGGTGTCATTCCTTAAGAGCCACCCACCTTGTTTTTGAGATAGAGTCTCTCACCGAAGCTTGCCAAGTCCAAGTGATCCAGCAAATTCTATGGCTCTCTGCCCCCCCTGTGCTGCAATTAGAGGAATGTGCCTCAGCATTTGTGTTTTTTGCAAGGGTTCTGAGGCTCAAACTCAAATCCTCATGCTTGCAGGACAAGTGCTTTCCCAGTTGAGCAATCTTCCTAGGCCTAGATGCTTCTTTTTGCTGTTCTGTGTTCTTTGTTTTCATGAAGCAGAGGTCCCACGTTTCTGCCTTAGCCTTCTACGTATGTATGTATGTGTCACCATTCACAGCTCAGGTATCCTGCTTTATATTATGAATCTGAATAGTATAAAACTGCACTCATAAACATGTGCATTTTCTAACATGCACAGGCCATCTCACAAATGAGTATTCATACCTAATGGTGTTTCAACCAGCACAGCCTTGAAGAGATCTGAGGGGGTCTCTGCAATGTTGACAGCTTCCATCTCTGTGAAACGGCCCAGTGGGTGACACTTGGCTAGAACTTCTTTCACAGATTTCTTTTGTAAGGCCCCATTCATCAGTAGAATTATGTTGTCTATCATATAGCTGCATCTGGAATAATATTCAAGTGTTAGAAAAAGGATAACACACACACATACACACGCACACATGCACACACACAATCTTGGTCTGGACCACTGACTCATAATGGATAAGGGGAGGGGCTTCCATGTTAAGACCAATGGTGGATGCTGAATGCTTTTCAACTATAGGGAGTGTTAGTGTTATGATCTGTATTTAATATTAAAATGGTAGAAGAGGTAAATACTTACCTGAAGAATGCGGTGCTTTTCAAAAGTTTTTTAATTGATCTAGATAAGATCACTGTGATGTTAGTACTGTTAGTATCTCCATTTTATAGTCAAGGAACCAGAGGTCCAGATAGATGCAAATATAGCCCATGAGAGCAGCTATTGCTAACAAACAGGAAAGCTGAGGTTCAAACTCAGGTAGTCTGCTTGTAGGACACTATTTTTTAACTCTTGTATTATGCTGCCTTTAGTGTTTAGGACCACAAGTAGATTGGGGAAATCTTGGATGAGAAGGGACAGGGTGGGAAGAAGACAGTTTCAGTGTGTGCAGATATTTTGGACAGAATGAGTTATACCCAAGAAGATGCTAGGAAGCTTCAGAAGTGTAACCTAAAGATGGCTAGAGGCAGGAAGAGGGCAGGCTAAAGCTAGAAAGCAAAGCACTGACAGGGATTAAGCTCATTCCCCAGAGAGTACATATGCTCATTTTATGTCCACTTGACACAATCTGGAGTCATCTGAGAGGAAGGGACCTCAATTGGGAAAAATGCTTCCATAAGATTGGACTGTAGGCAAACCTGTAGGACATCTTGTTAATTACTGATTGATGTGGGAGAGCAATCCTCAGGCTGGAGGTCTTGAGTTCTGTTAGATAGCAGGCTAAGCAAACAAGTAAGCAGCATCCCTCTATGGCCTCCGCATCAGCTCCTGCCTCCAGGCTCCTGCTCAGTTTGAGTTCCTGCCTTAGCAGCATCCCTCTATGGCCTCTGCATCAGCTCCTGCTTCCAGGTTTCTGCTCAGTTTGAGTTCCTGCCTTAGCTTCCCTCATGGACTGATATTCAGGTTATGTAAACCAAATAAACCCATTCCTATCTTCGTTACTTTTGATCATGGTGATTTGTCAGATAAATAGAAACTCTAAGGCAGCATGTAAAATATTCACTCTGTACAACTATAGGAGGAACCTCACCATTTAAGGGCTGAAGGATATGGAATAGAATGGTCAGGTGGGAAGAGAGCCAAAGCAGTGAACTCCAAAAAGCTCTAGAACGTTACAAGGAAATATTAGAGTATCACTGAACACAGGCACATTAAGGAGGACACTGACAGAAGCGTCCATAGGCTATAGCAACTAAGATCCCATCTGAGATAGAAAAAGCACTCAGGGAAGTATGCTTGTGGGAGAAGAAGAAAGGCCGAGCCTGATCAGTGTATGTTTAAAGAGATGGAAAAAGAGAAAGTGGGGGAGGAAGGGAGGGAGGGAGGGAGAGAGAGAGAGAAAGAGAGAGAGAGAGAGAGTTCATACCACAAGCTGACCTTAATGTAAGGGGAAGTAGCCTTGTAATGACAGGAGCCTTAAGATTTAGGTTAGTATTTGTTTCAGCTGAGAGAAGAGAGGGTGTGTAGTCAAGGGGGAAGAAGCAGTGGAGAGAGTGAGGTGGCAGACTGAAGGAGGGAAGGGACAGCCCACTGCTGAATGGACAGAAGACCTCTAGTTTAACAGTGGTGGAAGACTGCATCATTGCTACAGTACAGATTTGAAAGGTGATACCTTGTTATGGATTGCAGTGAACCTGGACACCTGGAAATGCTATTGCTGGAGCCCCATGCATGGGTTACAGGCTTATTGAGCACCGATTCATTTAGAGCTGGAAAAGCAAGTCTTCTTTGCTCTGGAAAGTCTACAGTCTACCCCACTGAGAATTCTAGCTAGCATTCTTGAAGGAGACAATTATCCCTTCATAAAAAGCACGTGACTATAAAGTTTCATTACCTCCCAAACAGAAGTACCAAATTTAAACTTTGAAATTTTAGAATCCACTCTATCTGTTGAAAATGATTCTAACATGGCATCATTTATTTAACTATCCCTCTAGGTTTGGGAGAAATTACCTGGTAAAAGATTGGCTACCTCTTAATAAATAGTCGTTGGTAAGCTTTGGGCACTTGGCGTTCCCCACAGCACCTCTAAATATAACAGCATATGCACAGCTGACTTCCTGTAGCTTAAGTCAGTGATATGAAGAGTATTTGCCCCATGTAATGTCCTGCAGAGGGTGCAAACACGTGTGTATTACATGTGCATGTTTCTGTTTCTATAGAAGTTGGCTTTCTATCAAAAAGAACAAGGATAGTACTGATTGGATTGAATTTTATTTCAACGTACTTTTTGAGTGGACTTGTTTCTCAGATGGGACAAGAACACCAGTTCTCTTAGCATCTTTTAGGAAATGAATGATTGAGAGGAATATGTGCATATACTACACATATATACTGGGTTCATCAACACCATCAACAGTTAGATATTGCACAATGATCAAAAGATAGACCACTTTCTCCAGCCATAATATCTGTAAAGCTCCCTGGTCATGAATATGGTGGCTAGCTTCTAGACTGTTTTTCTATCTAGTTCAAACTCCTGCTTTAGAGAATTGTGCTCATAGGTACTGTTATAGCCAGGATCAGTACTTACTCAGGTGAAGTAATTTTCACTACTACTCATGGTCTACACCAATTTTTAGCCTCTAAAAATTTCTAAATCTATACCTCAGTATTGTCATCTGGGAAAATCATGAAGGTACCTAAAATCATGTTATAGTCACTCAATTTCAAAACTACTTAAGTTGTTAAAAATAGGTTGTAGGTTGAGCATGGCAGAGCACACCTCTAATGCTAGCACATAGGGTCATGCAGCAAAAGTCGAGGCCAAGTTGAACCATATAGTGAGAGGGTACTTCAATGTTAGTTTGTAGAGTTTGTAGTAACATGCTTGTTCTTCCTCAGGCCTCCTAACTGTCTACTGCAGACGTCACAGCTCAGGGCACTGAGGCTAGGGCTGTGGAATATGGGGCTTCAGGTCAGCCTGCTCGAATCGAGCAGCAACTTGTTAACAATAATGCTAACTGGCCTCTCTGTGAAACCTCTTTTCCATTCCAAATATCCACCACTTCCTCGGGTTGTATAAAATGCCTACACAGTGCTGCCTTGGGTAAATAAACAGCCACGTTCAAAGCCAAGGCTTCAGTTCCTTTATCCAGTTCAGATAAAACCACCAGCTCAAGCCAGACAACACTTCCAGCATTTCCCTTTGGTCTCAGATTTCTTCTCTCTTCTTGGACCTTAACTTGTTCTTTAACTTGTTTAAGAGTCTTGAAAACACATTTTTGTTCAATAAGGACCAGATTCTGAGCTCATAGGGCAGTGGCTGAAAGACAGGTCAGAGGGATTTGTGGAGTGCTGATCAGGTGTGGTATAGAACGGCTAGAATCTGTCTTATAAGGAGGTTCAGATTATTGGTGATCAGGAGGAAGATCCATTGCATCCTATCCAGGGTAGATGCTGACATAATTTTGCATCTTTGATGTTGACTCAATCTCTGGGCTAAGGTAGCATTTGCCAGGTTTCTCTAAAGTAAAACTGTTCCATCCATTCTCTGCACATTGTATCTTTTCAATGTCTCTACATGCAGGATCCCTGAGAAGTGGTGATGACAATTTCCCCCCTTATTACAAAGTATCTGCAATAGTTCCAGAATTTTTTCAACAAGGAAGATTAATTATTTCTCCTTCACTTATTAATTAATTTAATCATTTGTTTGCACTGATAGTAACCCATGATGTCTATTTTCTACCTGGGATGATAGTCCAGTGCTACTTCCTTTATTTTCTGGACAGGTTGTTGCAGTTTTGGCTACTCTGAGCTCTTTCCCTTGACCTGACGTTCCTCTCACATGCCATTGTGGTTTGCTTCTTAGTACCTTCCTCCATTTCTGGCACTATAAAGTGGTCCAGGCTAATTCTGCACATTTCCTGTCCCAGCCCTAGAATCAGCTATTTCTCGGAGGAAACATTTGGGTCCTATTTTTGAGCAAATACTGCTAGAGCCAACATCTGGCTACTAGTTGGGTTTGCTAAGAGGACACTATTTCTGTTAGACCTTCTCAGTTGAGAGAATGAAGCACCTGTGCGTTTTCTAGCCAAAAGATCCACTGTAATTTCAATTCAGTACCCACTACTCAATATCAGCCACATTTTTTTCTTCTGTTGTAGAAGCAGAATATTTGAAAATTTTCAGTTCTAAAGAAATGTGTTTCATGAGTTTCAAACTATGGTTCTGAGAATATGGTTTTTGCTTCTTATAAACACGCATAGTTTTATTAATATAATAGACACATGTTTTTAATTTATACATTGTTGTTCTGATGATTGGTGGCCTCTGAAATGCCATAACAGTCTCATGTCACTGAGCTATGCCCCCAGCTGGGATCTGAACTCTGATACTTCTTTTTGGTGCATATGACTGCTCCTTTCCCCACAGGCATCAAAGTCACACGACCCAGAGCGGCACCCAACCCAAATGCTTCTGGTATATTTCTCTTCTCTTTGCAATCTCTATTCCTTATCAGCAGCACCACTGCTTCCATTCTTAAAGTGACAGAGACCTCCTTTTGCCCTCAAGGTCAAACATACATTTCCATTCCTTATGTACAGGCACTTGTGAAATTGGTCTATGATTACCTCTTCAGCAAAAGATAACTTAAAAGAAAGTATATATTCTTAACGCATGGGAATATAGCCCTGTGCTGGAATGCTTGCCTAGCATGTACCAAAGTCTGGAATGTGACCCAGAGCATTGAAGGGGGACAAAGGTGCATGTTTTAGAAGAGGGAAGAGGTCAGACCTCTGAATAATGTTCTTGGGGCAGCAGTGAGACTTAATGAGATACACTGAGAAAGGTAGGAGTGCTAAAGGGAAGACGCATCAGAGAGTGTGGGGTGAGGATGGCGACAGGAAGTGCCTGGGTATAGGGGGAGGAGCTATTGTGGGAGTGGCTATTGTGGGAGGAGCTATTGTGGGAGGGGCTATGGTGGGAAGGGCTCAGCACTGTGGCGATTTTGAAGGCACAGTGGAGTAGGGTACAAGACTGAGGGCGTGTGCAAACAAGTGTCAAAACAGAGGGAAATAGAGCATTCTTTTAAACAAAGTTGGCACTACAAGACAAGAAGGGGAAGGCTTGGTAGGGCCACTGGGCAAATTAAAGTAAACCATGCATATCAAAGCGGTTTGTAAATCATAACAAGGTTGTCACATTAGAAGGAACCGAGGCTTGGGAATTGATAAACATGATTCTAAGGCCAGTTCTGCCACTTAAAAGCCGGTTCACAAGTACTCCATTTCCTCAGTTTAAGAACAGAAATATTTATTCAATTTTCAATGGTTAGCCTCAGGATTAGTAATAAGAAAACACAGGAGAGTGCCTCCCATAAAATAAGGCCATGTACTCTGAGAAGAGATTTTCCTGTAAATTGGTCTCTGCAGGCATAGAAGTAGAAACTCAAAAAACATATCTTTAATATGAAAAAGTTTACAATGTTTATATACTTTTATTAAGTTTGAGGTTTCCTCATATGTGGTTTTACATTTACTTCTAACTAAAAGAACACTTTCAAATTTCCCCCTTTCTCCTGGTAGATGAACAGCGGGGGTAAGAAGCTGAGCAGTCATGTAGAAGGATAAGGCATCCAAACGACCATGAGTAATGGGTGGGGAGATAGTTCAGGGGCTTTTAATTCAGTTTAATCCATCATTAGAACCCACAGTGGAAGGAGGACGCTAACGTCCCAAAGTTATCCTTTGACCTCTACATGAATATGCCTGTAGTCACACACACACACACACACACACACACACACACACACACACACACACACACAAACAATAAAGAAAATAAAAATTCAAAAAGAACATGAGACAGCTATATTTTGGGGAGATTAGCTTCACATGCTTGATTTATAAATATTTTGAAAAAAAAAAACAGTTAACTCTCTCAGTCTCTGTCTCTTCTCTCTCTGTCTCTGTCTCTCTCTCTCTCTGTGCACATGCGTATGTGGCCAGTTCTGCACCTTTGAATCCTACAAGTCTTTAGGTGGCCATTTTTCTAGACAACATTTTTTAAGTAAAAAGTTCAACATTATCTATGCCTTTGGCAATAAAATTGTTAACTTTGAAAAATATTATTAAAGAACATTATATGCATATGTGAAAGAAAATGTTATAATGACCTCATTATTTTGTGTAATTAAAATATGCTAACATAAAACCCCCAAAGCAAAAATGACAACAGTGCTTGCTAGCTCGTGGCTGCCTTCAATTGTAGTCACGTTTATATGTAAACAGACTTGGACTTACTTGTTTAAATAAGCACTTCAAGACTCAGTCTGAACTCCTTCCTTTTATCTCAAAAGAACAGCGTATACTTTGGTGATGATACTAGATGTAGGTCTAAAGGCATGGTGTGCTTTGATCCTGGAAGTCACATCTTTATGACATACATTTATTCTGTGGTTAGGGGTGTGCATGCTATGGTGTGTGGGGTCAAAGGACACCACGAGGAACTCAGTTCTGTTCTCTACTTCCACTGTGTGGATACTCAGATGGAACTCCAGTTATCTGGCCTGATAGACAAGTAGCTTTGCCCACTAAGGTCTTGCCAACTTCAAGGTCACATCTTTACATCAAGCTTGCTAGCTACAGGTCCTTTCTACCTAACAGGCCATATCAGAATCCTTCTATCTGGAAAGTATTATTGTTATACTCAGTGACAATAATTGTCTTAGGTGGCCAGGGTTCTAAGATGTGTTGGCTAGATCATTTTCACACCTGTGGAAAATAGAGAAAGAAACAACATATATTTTCAGATATAACTGTTTACTAACAGAGATATGTTGTGTGTGTTATATTTAATACCTTTTAAAATGTATTTCATCCCCCCAGTGAAACTCCTCAGTGAAAGGTACCAGTTCACACATAACAGGCTGTCTTATTCAGGAAGGACCACTGACACAGACAGTAAAGACCACGTTGTATTTTCCAACTTAATACTTTTCAAGTGAAGATTTTCCTTGACAAATGTTTGATCAAGTCACGGAAGTGCTCAGTCCAGAGCTAACCAAATGTGCTCCATGGGGAAGTCCTGAGATTTCGTATGTCTTGCAAATGTGCCGCTGAGATTCAGCGCACACACAAACATTCTGCTCTCTCTGCATTTCCGGTTACATTTTCTTATTCCTCTGAAGCTTCTCATTTTTAAATTGGAGGAAGTGAAAATTGATTTTTCAGAAACTATTGAATTTTGTTGTCACATCTTTTTTTCCTACTAGCCATAAAAAACCAAAAAACAAAACAAAAAAACTGAAAAATTACTCTGCATTTAGCATTGATTGTAACCATAAACAGCAAAACAAGAAGGTTGCTAACTGTATATTGCCTAAACTCTAGAACTGTTAAACTCTTTAGTATTTAAAAGAGTACCCAGGCTTGCTGAAAATTCCTTAAACTTATTTGTATTTTTCTACACTGATGTTTTCTTTTGCCTTTTCTAGAAACATAAAGATGCTAAAATTTCCAATACCTCTAATCCCTTTAGGCTGCAATCAGATCCATTCTCATTTTATCTTTTTAAATGTTTCCAACTCAGAGCTGGAGAGATGTTCCAATGGTTAAGAGCATTTGCTGCTCTTGAAAAGGACTGGGATTCAGTTCCCAGAACCCATGTTAGGTGGCTCACAACTGTCTGCTAGTCCTATTCCAGGGAGATCTAACACACTCTTCTGGCATCCTCTGGAACTGGGCATGCACTATGTACACATACATACATGCAGGTGCTCACGCACCCACAAACAATAAAAATAAATCTTTAAATGTCTTCACCTGGAAGGGGGTCTCCATCTGTCTACCTGTTCATCATCTCTGTCTCTGTCTGTTGGTTTCTATGCATGTACACTGGAGGAACCAGTGATGGTTGTAAAGAATGCTCAGCACACTCGTTCCCAAATCTTCATGAAATGTTTAATGAAACATATGATCTGGCATCCACTATTAATTCTGTCCCTGCTAACTGTGTGCTCTTAAGTTACTTCATATGTTCATTTGATATAGAGTGAGCCACAGTTCTTACCCATCTGTGAACACAAAGACTTTACCAGATATTTTTCTTTTCTTTTTCCATTTCTTTCCTTTCTGGTCTTAGAGCAAAACAGGGATACAACGATTTTTTTTCCCCTCTATGTTCACACAACTGTGTGCACTGATAGTGTTAACAAAAGTAAAGGAAATGAACTGACTGCCTGGAGTTCCTTCTCTATAAGTGGTAATTGCTCATTTCCTGCATTTTTTGTAACGTTTCTATTCACAGAATAATCATAATATTATAGAGATGACTCTAATGTTTCCTGTCATCTAGCCTATACGAAGCATTCCAAGAACTCAAAGGAAAACTACCCATAGACAACAGATAGAAGTGGCTTCTCTCTTCCTTCCTTCCTTCCTTCCTTCCTTCCTTCCTTCCTTCCTTCCTTCCTTCCTCCCTCCCTCCCTCCCTCCCTCCCTCCCTTCCTTCCTTCCTCCCTCTCTTCCTCCAATCTCTCCATCCCTCTTCTTTTCTTTCTGTGTCTCTCTCTTTCTCTTTCTGTTAGTAATCAGGCACCCCTATGTCCAGCCTTAAGGACATAGTGACAATGGGACCATCAGAGACCTCCATGGTCAGCCTCTAGGGTCACGGGAACAACAGCTCCCCAGAGGTGACACATTCCCACTGTCACCTCCATCTCATGTCCTCCTTTGCATGCATCATAGCCATGATTAAAAGGCCACACTTTTCCTCCTGCCTCTCTCCCCTTTTCCTTCCTCCACCCAGAGGCAAACCTCTGTGCCCCCTTACTCCCTCCGTCTTAATAAATCTCCTGAGTGACACCTGGTGCATGGTGTGATTCTGAGTTTGTCTCTTAGTTCCATCTCTTTTTTCTTTTCTTTTCTTTTCTTTTCTTTTCTTTTCTTTTCTTTTCTTTCCTTTTCTTTCCTTTCATTTTCTTTCCTGTTCTTTCCTTTCCTTTTCTTTCCTTTTCTTCTCTCTCTCTCTCCCTTCCTTCCTTCCTTCCTTCCTTCCTTCCTTCCTTCCTTCCTTCTTCCTTCATCTGTTAAACATGCTGGGCACATTTACCATAGCCAGATTACCACAGTAAAAATTGGCAGTGTTTCATCTTTCGTATTTAATTATCACTTAGAGCATGTTTTGTGGATTCTTTTTTTGTGTGTCTCTGACACAGAGGAAAGAAATCTCAGGGATAGGAGAGGATCTGGAGAGAAGCACAACCTGCTAATACTAAACTATAAAAACTGCTTATATTTTTATAAAGCAATTTCACCTCTGAGAATCTAAAGAAATTATGTCACTTGAAAGAGTGGATGTGAATACGGTGACATTGGCTACAGAATTACAAAAAGGGAGGATTAAGTAAATTACAATGCACCCAGCATAGTATAATAAGTTATTCACTGTAGAACACATATCTACATCTGTTTATTTGAAAATCTATAATGAATGAGACAATTTATAGACAATGTCTATGGTGCACAAGTATTGTCTGCAATAAACAATAAAAAACAATAAAACCAATGATATAAAATTTTTCTTATGATTAAATGTGTGTATATATGAAACTTTTCATGTGAAATATGTAGAAGAGAAATGATCAAAACATATTCATCATTGCCATGAGCTTCAGGACTGGCATACTTAGTATGTTCCCTTATTTCTAAAACCCTAATAGTGTCAGTGCCACTCAGTATGCTTACTGTGAGAATTAGGTGAACCCAATACACTTAAGGTGTTTAGAGATGCTTTAAGTTGTAGTGAATATCAATTTCTAACTAGTTTTTAACTAATTTTTAAAATCGCACAGCTTCTTTGAAGGAAGAAGAAGAAGAAGAAGAAGAAGAAGAAGAAGAAGAAGAAGAAGAAGAAGAAGAAGAAGAAGAAGAAGAAGAAGAAGAAGAAATAAAACCAGGGCAAGAGATATCTGGATCACTGCCAAGGTAGACGTCAACCTGTATCCTGAGAACTAAGGTTATGAAACAGTCTCAAATCTCTCAAAGCAATTGCTAGGAAGAGAAATACTTTGGAAATCAGGTTACCAGGATTCACTCTGCCCCCTGGTGGATAGTGAGTGGTTAGACAGCTGCTGGACAAAGCCCAGAGGAAAGATTTTGTCATTGGCCCAGAATTGTATCCCACTTGAAGATCTGTTGCAGGGATGACCTCCTAAGCTTTTCCCTATCCACTGCCATAACATCCTTAATCCTCAGGCGGTACTTTAGGTAATTCTCGGCTGGCATAGGTAACTCAGTAACAGTATCAGTGTTTCTGTGTTCATAGCTGGATTCACCTGGGCTTGACCACTTCTGCATAGAAACACTAGGGCCTCCTATGAGCCTGGGCATGCGCATTAGCCTCCGTTATGCATCCGTTCTCACTTTCCCAAGTAGCATTTACAAATAAAATTTGCATTTTAAAAAGCACATTTCAACATTTTTTAAACATTAATATTTTTATCGATTATTTAGAAATTTCATATGGTAAACCCAGATCACATCCACTTTCTGGTCCTCCTAGGTCCAACCACCACCCTTGTTACCGCCTACAAAATAAGAAGATGAAGGAAAAGAAAAAGAAGAGAAGGAGGAGGAGAAGGAGGAGGAGGAGGAGACAAAAACATACCAAATCAATTTGTGTTGCCCATATACTCACTGAAGCATGGTCACACTCCCAGAGGCCACTTAAAGAAAACTTTAAAGTTCCCCACCTGTACCCCTGCCAGAAGTCATAAACTGTGAAGAGCTACACTTCAGCATCCTTATTACAATTATTAAGAGTTCTTTTCAATAGCTTCCTGTCTAGATTATTTGGGGTTGTGGGGAGTGGAGTAGGGGGTGTGGGTGGGAGAAGTCAGAGAAACCTTCCATGAATCTCATTCTCAACTGTGGTCTGTAGTCATCAACACTACTGCAAAAGATGCCCCCTTGTCCTGTGTCGTCGGCAGCAGCATGAGCCCTAGACTTCCATCTGGTTTCTGGCTACAGCATGGCCACAGACATCAACATGGAGTCAGTGGACAGTACCAACCCCAGATATCCCCCATGGGCTTTGGTGGTAACAAGGACTGCAGGCATCAAGACAGCACAGTTGAACATTTCTGGGTGAAGACACAATGGATGTACTTATCAATTATGTAAGCACATAGGTTTATGCAGAGTTTTTCACAGATCTGTGATTTATGTAACACCCCAGGGAACCCATATTTAACCATATCCTATTTTCTATTGAAATTGTTAAACATTTTTTAAACCGTAGACCCTTCATTTTTTTGTGTACTTGCTATCACAGAATATGTGGCTGATTCTTTTTTACAAAACTCACAACTCTGTATTACACAAAATGACATTTCTTTATCAGATGGAAACCAAGGCTTTAAGTGAATAAAGGACTTTTTCTTGGGGTCCCAAAGGAGCATACAGTAGAATCATGTTGGATACACTGGGTTGTGAGAATTTCCCATCTTGCAACAGGTTCACCTGCAAGGTGAATTAAACAAATTGCAGATTTATAGACATGCTTCAGGACCCACTAAACCATACCTCTTTTTGGAAGTACAGTCTTGGAATCTGCTCCTTAAATAATTCTTCCACAGTTAGTAAACAATTCTAATCTTAGAATCGACTGCAAACATTCACTGAATGTTTAACACATGTATTATGGCGATCAAACAAATATTGCACAGTTCGGGCAGCTCAGACTTTGAGTCTACAGACTAGCGCTGGTGGTTTTCAGTTCTTGAATGGCCGGGGAACTTTAAGCGATAAGACCTTATCAACATCTGCAGCTAGCTGACAGTGTTCAGCCACATCCTTCCTTCCCATGGGGTTGGTTACTGGAGACTGTAACACCTTTGAGGCAGAGGCATCTGTGAGACTTTGGAAGGACTTTTCTGGCTGTAAACTCAGAATCAGGAGTGAAGTACGCTGCTGAGGAAGCACCTTTGCAGCACCGAGGCAGAGTCTGACTAACGCTCCAGTCCAGAGGACTCCCCGCTCCACGATGGACAGGCACTGGCAGAGGACTCCCCGCTCCACGATGGGAAGGCACTAGCAGAGGACTCCCCGCTCCATGATGGGAAGGCACTGGCAGAGGACTCCCCGCTCCATGATGGGCAGGCACTGGCAGATGGGAGCTCTTCCACTCACACTAGCCTAGGAGCGGGGTCAGATACAGTTGTTCTCACAGGCTCAACCCAAACCTCTCAAGCCCTTTGTGAACTGAGAAAGGCTCAACAGAAGTAAACGCTGTCTACCTGTACCTGAGTGACATTCATCTGATCAGTCCACTGACAGACTTGACTTTGTGAAGGCAGGGAGGGTCCAGGAAAGGCAAGCCCTTAGAGACATGCTTCCCACTTCCTTCTACTGGACCCAGAACCATCATCCCCCAATACTTTATTCAAAATATTAATCAGTTCCTGGATTGAACTGTTGATTAGATCAGAGCGCTTGAGTTCTAGACATTGATGAAAAAAATCTCTCTCAGACACATCTGCAGGTGTGCTTTTCTTATCTCTCGGCATCTTTCTATCCAACCTGATAGTCAATATTAATTGCTAATATTGTCAGTCAACTTCAAGATATTATTGGAAGTTTGAGCGTGATAACAAGAGTATAATATGTACAAAGCAGAGTTTGGAGAAAGGGGAACACAAAGTTTAACATAGCTAACTTGTCTGGAACCAGACAGAAGGTTCTACGGGCATTTACAAATATGTTAGAACATTATTTATATTGAAAAAAACTGACAGTGATTGTAGAAAAGCTAATATTCTAAATGAACAGTGGTTTTAGTTCTTTAAAAGTGAATAGAAAGACAATGTAGAAAGATATCAGGTAATGGTGAGATAAATGGTAACTTATTTACATTATATACATTAATTCACATTGAACTTTCAGTGTTTTTTTTTTAATCTATGAATAAGAATTAAATCCTTATAAGTTATTCCTTCCTCTTGCTTAGACTGCAAGAGGAACCACTGCTGCCTGCTTTTCCTCAGTCATAAATCAAAGTAACTAAATTCAAAGAAATTCAACTTCTGCAAGTGTTTAGCCACCAACCACTCTTTCCTATCTTGGCTGTAAAGATTTCCAGTACAAATTAAAAAAAAAATTCCCCCAATTTTTATGCTTTAATTCTCATCTCCTGAACACATGTTTTACAATATCTCCCATCATTCTACTCTGCAAAGAAGGAAGAATGAACAGGTAAAAGCCAATGAATAAATAATCAGAAAGAGATGTGTCATGCGTAGACTATGCCTGCTTGGAGCACAGTAGACTATGCCTGCTTGGAGCTTGGCTTAGTTACCAGCCAGGTAGAGTTAGGTGGCTAATGATTTGTCAGTGCCCCAGTGAACAAGTATGATAGCAGCACTGGCAGTTGTTGAATGAGCCCTGTGTGCAACAGTCCTGATGACTCCCCACTAGCCAGACGAGAAAAGAGCGTAGTTACAGAAGTTAAATTGTTTAGCTATTTGGCCAGCTGTGGTGTCAGCAGCGGGAGCCTTCTGTCTTAGGTTCTCGCAGCAGAAAAGTAATCCTTGTCATATAGGGTAGTAACCATCAAGTGAGAGGTACAGATTGGGCATACAAGAAGTACATGGAAGTGAGCATCTCTGAGAAAGACCACCTTTTTTGGCTTTTACTTGGATCAAAGCCCTCATCAAAAGTCATACTTTTTTCCTGTTCCAGCCCTTCATCCTCGTTTTATGTCTGGGTCCAGATCCATAAGAAATGAGTTCCTATTTCCAAGCACTCATTCCTTTCATGTCTCAGTTATCCCCCCAGTGCAGGCACATTTTACTTGTTGGTTATGTTCTGCCTTCTCTGCAGTTCGTCAGAGCTATTGTTCCAAGTAAGTACCCCTGACCAACTGAACACTCTAGTATGTGACAGTTGTTGCCTTATCCTAAGTTGTTGGCTTTTCACCATTCAAGGACACATTTGCTTGCTTTATTCAGATAGGAGTTCTTAGTGGACCTGACTTAAGGTATTCATTGCCTGTCTAGACTGTTGAGGGCTTGCCTGAATTTAGTATTGCAAGGCTGGAGTCTATAGAACCTGAACATACAGCATAGGGCAAAGCCTGCAGATGGTCTGTCTGTAGGCCATTGCTGGGGAAGTCAAGACTTTGGTTATCCCTTATAAAGGAACCTTTAAAAATTTCTCCAGATTGACCTGAAATTCTCAGTATCTCTCATCTAAAAATCCAATCCCATTTCATTTATCCTTGCACCGATGGTAAGAATCATTCCAGAACCACCTGCTCCCTGCCCTAAATTTCCAGATGTTTAAGCAGGTAAAATGGCGAGTTTATTTGTATGTAACCTGCATGAATTGTCTCGTGAATTTATTGTAAATTCTAGATCACTTCTATCAACTGATATAATACAATGCTATATATAAGTAGCTGTTATTTAAAGCTGCAGTAACATCAAAAGTTTGTATAGTTTACTACGGTAGGTATAGTGTGAATACTTTTAATCTGCACTTGGTGGAGGTCAGGACTACTGCACAGGTCCTAAAGGGTGTATTTTTCTGGTCACTGTATTAAAAATTTTTAATGACTTGGTAGCAGGATACTTTGAATTTTTGAGAGATTATTAAAAAAAGTGGCTCCAAAAAAAAATGAGCAGCTGAAATGCTTCTGGAAAGTACTGGGTAGGAAGGAAGAAAATTAAAACAATGTCAGCCTGTATTAAACAGTCCTCAGTAATGCACTGTTGGATCTGTTCCTTTGTTTCATAAACTGTGCATAATTATAGTATGAAGAACCTTTAGATATTCTTGCTATGGAGGATTTAAAAATATCTGCTCCACATTTTCAAAATAAGTTTCCCATGTACAGTAATTATCTCATATAAAATGTGCAAAGCTTAAGATAATCAATTTAAATTTAGACTGTCTCTCTTAGGGTTGACTTTGACAGTGCTATAGTGTTGCCTTAGGATAGTTCCTGCTAGTGCAAGATAGAATTCTGATTGTTGGAGGTTCATGGAGGCTAGATAGGCACTTGAATATACAGAACATTCTGGAAGAAGTATAAGAAAAAAATTTCAGAACTGTGGGACAACATTCTCCATTTGTATGCAGTTGGTTATTGAAATTAATCTCTAAGCTCTGCAGAAACTGGCTAGCTTCTGCCAGAACTGACAAGCCATAGGATGATACGGGGGGTGGGGGGCGCGGGGTTTGCAGGGGCAAAACACAGATAGCTCTGTAGGAGGCAGATGCAGTGGTCATATCTCTGCAATGTTAGCACTCAGGAAGCTGAGGCAGGTGAATTAAGGGATCAGAGTCACTTTGGGTTGTATATCTAGTAGAGTCTGGGCTACATGGTTTGACCTAGTTCAGTGGGAGAGTTCTTGCCTAGCATAGTGGTGGACCTAGTTCAATCCTACATTCCTGTAATCCCAGATCCTTAGCAGGGCTTTAAATTCTGAATCAGCCAGCGGATTAGGTAAGCCTGGCCATTAGTGGGCCTCTGTGTGAAAATAAAAAGTAAAATGGCTGAACCACCTGTTTGGGATCTCTGGAATCTCTAGGACAGAGGTTTTCTTTTTCTTTCACTTAGAAAGAGTCCTACAGAGCTGGGTGTGACTACAGGTCCAAACGTCTGTAATCCTACCATAAAGAGGTACAGTAAGGAAGAACACAAATTCAAGGTCATCTTGAGCTACATAGTGAGAGCATCTCAAGAAAAACAAAACACACACACACACACACACACACACACACACACAAGACAACATGGTGGAACATGCCTGTAATACAAGCAATTGGAAGGTGGAGACAGGAGGATTAGGAGTTCAAGGTTATCTTTGCCTGCATACTGAGTTCTATGCCAGACTGGGCTACATGAGACATTGTTTCAAAAATGAACCCAACCAACCAATCTCATAAAAGCCCCCCCCCCCATACCATAAATAAATATAAAAATAAGATCACTGGGTCTGGGGTGTTCTCAGTGGTAAAGCACTTTTGCAATATGTGTGAGGTCCTGGATTACTCTATGAATTTACAAAGAATATATATCAATTAAAGAGTTCTATAAACTCTAACAAAATAGGTAAAGAATTAAGTCTAGCAACAAATAAATATCAGGTAATCAGTTTTACTCATAAATGAAAATCAAAAGAAGTTGCTAGTTTTTGATCTATCAGAGTGGGGAACTTAAAAACAACACCAAATGCTAGCAATTGTGTAGGAATTCAAGAATCCTTGTGTACTGTTTTGAATGTTAAAATTGGGACTATTTTTGCTGTGAACGGTTTAGCAATATTTACCAAATTTAAAGATGCACATTCCTAACCTGAAGCCAGGGCATCATGTGTACAAGGAAGCTTGAGCTATACAGCGAGTCTGAGGCTACCTGTTTTAGATACAAGGAGCCTGTGTCACAAAACAAAGAAAAAAAATCACATTTCCTTGACTCAGCATTTACACTGCTGCAAACTGAACTTAGAAATCAATTCCAGATGCACCTTGATGGCTGGGGATATGGCTCATTAACAGAACAATTACCTTTCCTTGCAAATATAAGGCCTTGGGATTTGATCCTGAAGATCGCCGAAAAGAAAGACCTTCACAGAAATTAGCTAATTGCAACTTATTTTTTGCCATGGAAAGAGATGAAAACACAGAAGTACATAGTTCTTTAAGAGAAATGATGTTCACAGGGATGCCAGTAAGAAACAGAGAGAGAGAGAGAGAGAGAGAGAGAGAGGCCCAGAAGGAAAGATGCTGTCTGTATACATCTGAAATATGGAGGGATGATTAAGGCATGTGTTATTAGACACACTTGCTTGTAAAAGTTTTTATGAAAAACACATAAGAAATTAAGAAGTGCTTACACTGGAGAGAAGAACTGGGTGGGGATTAAAGGGATATTAGAATAGGGATTTTTATGTTTTTCTGAACTCCAGGAAAGTTATAATTATGCCTCTTGCTTTTTCATTCTCCTCCTCTCTTCTTCATCCCTCTCCCTCCCTCTTTCTTCCTCCTTTTATGAAATGTGAGTCATAGAGCCCAGGGTGTTTTCCAGGTTAAAGAGTACTCTCCTACTGCACAACCAACTCAGCCATATTTTTTTTCTTGACAATATTATTCATGAAGTGAAGTTGATTCTTCAATATCATGATACAATAGAAAAATCTTGAAGAGCTGATCCTTCCTTTATTGCTGGTCTTGTCCAGGACAATGGCAGAAAGTTCACATTGATCTGCTCATATTAAGCCTGGGATGGAGTTTATTTCTGAGGAGTATTTTCAAGTTGACAGTTTTTAGATTCAAATACATGTCTCATATAATGTGAGAAGTCTTTCTGACATAGTTTCTCTTCAATCCAGTCAGGTACCGTTGCAGTAAATCTCCAACCCCAATAAGCCCGTGCAAGACCCACACAACTCAGTTCCAATATTTATAAGCTGCATACCTAGACTTCAGATTTATCGCTACACTATTCTATTCCCGAGCTATGAGATCCCTTGCTACTTGTGGCTTCTCTAGGCCACGTGGTTCTGTTCCATCTTTCTTCCACCTCCTCTTCCTCTGTCTTCCTTTCTCTCCTCTGTCTCTTCCTCCTCTCTCTCTCCTCCTTCCTTTCTTCCCCCCTCTCTAAATCCTCCAGCTCCACCTTCCCTTCCACTGCCCAATCACAGACTCTAGCTTTTATTTGACCAGTTAAAACGGAAAGACAGTTCACATAAAATCACCTAAGTACATGATCAACTCCCCATCAGGACAACCCCTCTTGAGATAACAAAATTGACATCAAATATAAACATCACCAGGGCAATCGACAACAAGACACAGTGTCCATCCAGTTGTGATCAGCTCAGTAGACATTTTGGGGACCCATAGTTCCAGTCTTTATTCAGTAGACTAAATTCAGAGCTGATGATATTTGCAGAACAGAAGAAGGGTTGATGGAGGTGCTACCATACTGTTGCACCGTTTTCACTTTCCAGACAGTCATAAAGGCAGGGGCTCAAACTGCCCCTTTAGAAGGTCCCTCTGCCATCTGCTCATCTGCCCTCACCTTTCCTCCTGTTCCTCAGAACCTAGCTCCATAGTTTTCTCCCAGGTCCTTCTTACATGCATCCCAATGCTCACTTTATTTGACTCATTAACACTTTCCTTATTACTGTCTTGCTGAACACAGGGCCACATACAAAGTCCTGTTATTTCATTTCATTTCTTTTTTTTTTTTTTTTTTTTTTTTTACTTTTAGATCCATACAACCCAGCATATGCATTATTTTTCTATGAAAGCCTCACATGCCTGAGTGCCAGGCACTTGTGTAGAACTTAGGTCTGTTAGTTATAATGTTGTAATTAAATTTGATCTGAACAATATACAGCATATCAATTTTAAGTCTTTGTTTTTAGTTGGGATAACTAGAGTGGTGCAAAGCTAGTTCAAATGGCTCCTGTGAGCACTGGTATAGTTTAAGTGCCATTTATTACTATGTGAGCATTGTAGTTTCCTAGAGAATGAGGAGCACACACATTGACAAGTTGAAACCACCTATAAGAGACTATAGCATGTGCATCTATGCCAAGAGGCACTTGAACTGGGAGCAGGGGATCAGACCTTTAGAGCAATTTGTAATGTCTTCCCCCCACCCTATAAGTGATATAAAGAGTCACACTTCAAGGATTAGCCATACTGAGTATTCATCAAAACAAAAACACTATTCATGGGGGTTATCATCATATTCATGATGTCTTCTCTATCAAAAAACTAGGTTGTGAATTTACTGGCCCTCTTATAACTGTTAGGGGTCATCATCCACCACCCTGGGGTTTAGCAGAGCTCCACTTACGTCATGTAGGTGAGAAATGTGCTCAGGGGCTCCAAGGAATGATTCCGGAAATAGTCAAACTCTCTGCAGAGCTTCTTCCTCATCTCCGTGTCAATTTTGGAAACAGTGAGAGGGTTTGTTTCATTAGCCAGGAAGTTGCCATAGTCCGTGGTCTGGAGATGAATTTTCAGATCTGAAATGTGAAGCGAAGTTAAACTTGGAGATGTTCTTGTGGTAACATTAAGGTAGAGGCACACTCGCTATCTTCTTAAACTTTAACAGAGGTGCACACATTACTAGAGAAGAGTGTTGATCTTTAAAGAAATGAAAGAGTCAACATAAACACTGATTTTGAAGCACACCGTCCAAAACTATCTAAGGAACTTAATATTGTTTCTACAGCTAAAAAACAAGCAAATAAAATGGATGGATCTGGAGGCCATCATCCTGAGTGAAGTAACCCATGCACAAAAGAACTCACATAACATGTACTCACTGATATGTGGATATTAGCCCAGAAACCTAGACTACTCAAGATACAATTTACTAAACACATGATACTCAAGAAGAAGGAGGATCAAAATGTGGACACGTCACCCCTTCCTAGAATTAAGAACAAAGCACACATTGAAAGAGTTAAAGGGAGCATTTGTGCAGCTCAATCCAAAGGATGGACCCAACGACTGCGGCTGCCAGGGATCCATCCCACAATNGGATGGCCTAGTTGGACATCAATGGGAAGAGAGGCCCCTTGGTTATGCAGTCTTTATATGCCCCAATACAGGGGAACGCCGGGGCCAAGGGGTGGGAGAGGGTGGGTAGGGGAGCAGGGCCGGGAGGGGGGAGAATATAGGGAACTTTCTGGATAACACTTGAAATGTAAATGAAGAAAATATCTAATAAAAGTTGAAAAAAAAAAACCAACAACAAGCAAATAAACAAACAGACCCTTAGGCCAGAGTGGTTAATCTTGACTGTCAATTTAATGGGATCTAGAGTCAACTGAGAGTCAGACCTCTAGGCTGATCATTTCCATGAAAAGTTAACCAAAGGGAAAAGGCTCTTCCTCAGAGTATGGTGCACCTTCTGGTCCAGATACATAGAAAAGTTTCCTCTGCTTGATAGCTTCCACTTTATGCTGGTCAAGTATGTCTCTTCTATTGCTGCTGTTGACCACTGCTGTGATCTTGTCAACTCAGGACCAGGGGACTCTCAAGGAATCAGTTAGGCCTTCAGCAGCACAGTTTCATGGACTGAGCACCAATGGGTAGTCAGCCCTTCCAGCATGCAGATGGTTGTCACTGTAGATCCATCTAGACCCTAAGCCATTCTAGAGAAACTCCCTATTGCAATACACACTAATTCTCTCAGTTCTGTTTTTCTGTACAACCAGCACTAAAGATGGCTTTATGTTGGCCAGATTTAATCTTTTGAAAATAGTTAAGAAAGCCCTCGTGGCTGGATTTCAGTGTTCTTTTGTTACAGATGACAAAGCTGAAGTCCAGGGAGGGGGACAAAGTGGTGGAGTCATATGGAGGTTGTACGAAAAGAGAAGATTTTGTGCTCTAAGACTCAAGCATTGATTCTGCACCACTCTTCTTTAAATGGCAATGGTTTGTGTTGCCAGAGAATTGGACTCAATTCCAGCTTCATTTTACTTTCTGTCATTCCTCACAAAGCCATGTGCCATATTTTGTTACTGTTGATCCCTACCTACTTTCTAGGTTAAAATAAGCAAACTGGGATTCAAAGCAATGTTTAATTGACTTTAAACTCATTCAAATCCTCTATTTTGCTGTCAGTCAATGCAATCATCACATACTCTGTAAAGCCTCAATTTTCTCTGACAAAATTCTTTAAGTTCATTGATCTGAACTTGAGAACACGTTGCAAATACTTCTGGCATAGCACCTGCTGTGTTTTGAATGTTCCACAAACTCATCTCTCTGAACAGGGTAACCAGATGCTAGAGCTGCACTGGGAGGTTGGGACTGTGGTCTATTTAACAGAATTACTGGGAATAGGCTTTGAAGTTAAGATCTGGTTCTGGTTTAATCTCTTTGCTTCCTGACCCACCACGTGAATGAACCATGATACAAGTTCCATGGCCTCCTTCTTTTTTTTTTTCCTTTTTTTATTAGATATTTTCTTCATTTACATTTCAAATCATATCCCAAAAGTCCCCTATACCCTCCCCCCACCCTGTTCCCCTACCCACTCACTCCTACTTCTTGGCCCTGGCGTTCCTCTGTACTGAGGCATATAAAATTTGCTAGACCAAGGGGTCTCTCTTTCCAATGATGGCCGACTAGGCCATTAGCTACATATGCAGCTAGAGACACAAGCTCTGGGGGTACTGATTAGTTCATATTCTTGTTCCACCTATAGAGTTGCAGACCTTTCAGCTCTTGGGTACTTTCTCTAGCTCCTATATTGGGGGTGCTGTGTTCCATCCTATAGATGATTGTGAGTATCCACTTCTGTATTTGCCATGGCCTCCTTCTAAATCGCCTTCTTCACTGTGGTTTGCTGAACAGTTAAGTGGGAGATGTTGAAATTAAAATTATACCTATCATACAATCCAGTAATCCCATTACTGGTGCATGCTCAAAGGCACTGAAATCAACACATTGTAGAGATATTTGCACATATACAGTTATTGCAGTATTAATCACAATAACAAAGCCAGGGATAGGACTGGAGGGTGGGTGTTGAACAGGTGTTGGTTAAAAGATACAATATATCTGTTAGAGGACTATATCAATATAGCTATTGCAGAACAAGAAAACTTAATAAATAATGGGTGATTCTCTATCTCAAATCATCAACAGAATATGTTTTAAAACTTGTCACAACAAAAGGTATGTGAAGTAATACTTATGTTAATTTGCTTAACTGAACAACTCGACCATATGTAAGTAGCGCTCTCAGTATATCATGTGAAACTGAGTGTGGTACACGCCTTTAATCTGAGCACTGATGAGGGAGGCAGAGGCAGACAGATCGCTGAGTTTGAGGAGCCTGGCTTCACAGCGTGTCATTGCATAGTCCAGACCAGCCAAGGCTACATAGTAGGAGCCTGCCTCTAACCTCAAATAAAAAAAACAATACTCCATTTATGTTGACATTATAGACAGGAGTAAAAAATTTCAATGTGCTTTTTTGCACAGTAGACTGATCACAGATTAAATTTATGTTGAATAGTTAGAGTATTAAGTTATGGTAGCCTGCCATGGTGTTATATCTTGGCATTTAGTGGCCTGATGCCAGCCTGGGCTAAAGATCAAGATTCTGCATAAACAAATAAGCCAAGTAAATAAATAACAACACAAATGTAGTATGTGTTAGTTACTTTGCTTGTAAATATGACAAAATATCTGACAGAAGTAGCTTGAAAGAAAATGGTATATTTTGGCTGCTGGCTCAAGAAGAAATAAAGAGCCAAGAGATGTCTCAGCAGCCAAGAGCTTTTGTTGCTCTCACAGAGAGTCAGAATTCAATTTTCAGTACCCACAGGTACTGTTTATAACCATACAATAAGCCCTTTTTAGGGCTCCAATGATCTCTGTTTGCACCAGGCATCCATGTGATACACAGATAT
Organism: Mus minutoides; assembly: GCA_902729485.2. Lineage (NCBI taxonomy): Eukaryota > Metazoa > Chordata > Mammalia > Rodentia > Muridae > Mus > Mus minutoides. The sequence goes on from LR749524.1 coordinate 1,536,974, forward strand.
ATATGTAAGCAAAGCACTCATGCACATGAAATAAAATGTGTAAGTATTTTAAAAGGAAGCAATAGAGTCCTTGAGGTAGGGAGGCTATGGGCTGGTAGGGTGAGGCATCTGCTTGCACTGTGCCTCCTCTCAGGAAGCAGAGAGAGATGCTGGTACTCAGCTGGCTTCTTCCACTCACTAATTATTATTCAGTCTGGGATCTACTCAGAGGACAACACTACACCCATGAATAGTGGGTCTTTGCTTCTCACTTGAGCCTCTATGGAAATTCCCTCAAATACACTTTCCTCTATCTTTTAGTTGACTTCAAATCCTGTCACCTCAACATTCAAGATTAAGACATCAGAAGAATACATATATACATATATATGTATATACATATATCATATCACAATATATTATATATAGTATATATACATTTTGAATATATATAACAAATAGTACCTCCACTGATACGTATAATACTTATATTTTATGTACATAAAAAATAAAGTTAATTTATTCAAAACATGTATATCATAAAGATAAGTTTTAATATGCCATTACAGAAAAGATTGTAGGAGAGCAGAAGAATTGAATCTGAGGAAATAAGTACCTGTCATCACAGGGAAAGGTTATTACCTTTACCCTGAGGCTAACCAGGAGCCACTCTGAGCTGTGAGAGCATGGCCCTCAGCTGGCAGATGGATCACGTGGTCCTTGAGAGGTTGAGATACGCAGCATGAAATTCTTTTTCAGTGTCTTGAGTAGATTTTGTATCACAGATTCTCTTTATTGAATCAATTACCTTTTAAACTCAATTTTAAGCAATTACACTTTGTGCCATGCCTTGTTTGGCTGTCATTTTGGCAGTGCAGACTTTTATGTAATTTTGCAGTTTGTTTCTTCACTACTAAGGATTATTTGCCAACAGAAGCTACAGAAGTGGTGGTATTTCTTTCCAAACCATGATATTTTGCTCAGTGACATATGTTTCTTTTAAGCTAAATAACGTTCAAACCTTTTCTCTGCCAATGGGAAGTTGCGTTGAAACATCTCTGTTCCAGACCCAGAAGGAATCTCGGAATGCTGAAGTCCTAGAAAATGGAGTAAGGGACCCCTTTCCTTCCCCAGCCGTAACATGATCCAACAGACATTGTAGAAGTGCTCAGGGATGTACAGCATTTAAAATGGGCTCATTATTTTTTTCTATTGCACCTCCCTCAGTGCTCACCCAAGTAGGTTTGTCAGCAACAGGCTTTGCAATCAAGTACATCTGGATAAACAGGTATCTTCACTGAAGGAACGGAAAGGCTTTAATAGACTCATTTAAGAGATTATTTCTTTGTAAAGAGAATCTTTACACAGATCTTCCAAGTCACTAAGAAACAAAGGAGCTGCCCTCAGAGCACTTGTGTGGAGTTCACTCTACCATTTTATTAGTAGAGGTAGTGTGGTGTGTACTCTGTCCCTCATTAAGTGAGAAAATATGATGTTTTGAAGAATGTGGTATCCTTATATACTACATTAATGTAATAGCTTCTAAAGAGCAATAGAATAAAAGAAATCTATTAGGTTGTTTGAACACATGGTAGAGTGGCTCACAGAGTGGAGTGTATCCATGTAACCGTGAATGCATGTTTGTGGTCAGGATGTAAAACATCTCTGCTGAGGTGGAAGGGGTTGATCCAAAGCCAGGTGGCTAGTGAGAGAGGCAGCAGTTACCTGGGCCAGTACTTTCTGTTCACTGATTGGCAGATAGTTTGGGGAAATTATTTTATTTTATGAAGCTCACTCTTTGGACCTGCTTTTAAAATTTTAAATCGAGAGCTAGGTGTACTGATACATGTCTATAATCCTATCCTCTGAAGGCTGATATGGGAAGATCAAGAGTTTGGGACCAACTTGGGCTACCTAGGGAGATCCTGACAAACAACAACAACAAACCCAGACAATCCACCAAACAAACAAAGGGAAGATCTCTTCTCTCTTGGAGGTTATGCCAAGGAGATTCCTTTAGACACACCCACCATCGAAGGTGTGGATGAAGCCATTGGACCCTTTCCATTTTCCAACTTTGCTATTGCCAAGTTTAAGGATGCCTATTGATCTTTCTCAACTCAGTTTCCTGAGACAGATATATTAGAAAGCCAATATGGCATGAATACCATCTCCAGCACCAGTGTACCTGCATGTACGCTATGGCGTGTATTCATCTAATCCTAAACAATTTAATTGTCTAAGAACACTGATTTTTACTCTCTAAATGAGGAATTTCTCAACTGCGATACTCAGTTCCATCATAAGATTTAATAATTATCTAGAGTTTTTAATACACATATTCGTTATGGATTAAATATGAAATATCTCCATAGGCTCATATGTTAGAATGCTTGGTGTACAGTTGGTGGTGCTGTTTTGGAGATTGTAGAACCTTTGGGTCATAAAGTCTACTTAGTGCGTCTAGCTAGGAAACCCATTGGGCGAAGACCTGGAAGATTATAGCTCTTTCTCTACTCCAGTCTTTGCCGTGCTTCTGATCCATAAAATGGGGACAAACCTCAGCCAAGCTCCAGGGCATAGACTGACACATCATGTCTTCTATGCCAAGGTAGACAGGTAGTCCCCAAGGCTGTGAGATTCACTAACGCTTTCTTTAAGTTGTGTATATCAGACATTTTGTCAAAACAGTGGAAAAAGTAATTTGTATGTACAAAGCCAGGCACTTCTTCCTCTATTTTGCTAGTTTAATATTCACACAGTATTAAAACTTTGTAATTCTCTTTGGTGCTTTAGCATGTCCAATCTTCCCTCTCTCTCCTCTCCCCTCCATTTCTTCTCTCCTCTCTCTCCTCCAGCCCCTTCTCTCTCTCCTTGCTCTCTCCTCCCCCTCCCTTTCCCCTCTCACTCCTCTCTCCCACTCTTTCCCTTTGGCTTCCTTCTTTCTAGGGTCTTAGGGTTTTGCAAATGTAGGTCAGGGTAGCTTAAACTCAAGACCCTTCTGCCCCAGCCTTCCGACTGTTGGAATCATAGGTACCCCCCAGATCTCTTCATTGCCTACCTCTCTTACCTTTTCTTGTTCCGGAGGATCATCTGACACTCAGACTCTTGAGTCAATCTGTTAATTGAATTTCTTAGACTCTTTGATGTTAAGGAGCTTCTAGTATAGAATTTACTCTTTGTTAAGAACTGCTTCCATCTTGCCATGCTCTTACAAGTGGCTTACAAGAGCCACTGGGTGTTTAAGGATTTTAAAATAAGATTTACAGAATGCATAAAGTGTTTTATCACTAATAATTTGATTTTAATCGCCATTATCAATTAACTTTTCCTTGACCCTTATTTCGTAGACCAAGAGACTGAGGCCTGGAGGGATGGGATGTTCATGTTTTTCATGCCAGCAACTCTGTTGCTGGGCACAGGCATGACTCTTGTCCAGTGTTATGTTGAGCATCCTGATCTTCATAATCTGACTTCCAATATACATCAACACTTTCATCAACCCAAACATAGACCAGTTATTGCAATGCTACCACCAAACTGATTCACTTGCCTTTTGTTTTCTTGTAAGTAACTGTCCAGAATGTTTATGTGTCTTAAGCTTTCCTCCAAAGCCATCTGGGTAAGTATTCCTCAAATGCTGTTTCAACTTTGGTTCACTTTCATGCATAAAATGTAACCATTTTAGTGTTTTTAATTTTTAGTGATTTTTTTTTCCTAACAATATCTGTAGCTAGAGAGGAACAGATATTTTCCAGGAAAATCAGATGAATTGAATTTGTGAATGAAGGAATCTGTCTAAAATAGTGAAAATGTTTTGGACTTGAAGCTTGAAGGAGGGACAGGCAGAGGTCAGCTGACACTGGCCTAGCGGAAGCCATCAGCGTGCTTTGGCAGAATGACAGTGTTGTGCATACATTCTAAATTCAAAACAAATCTAAGTGCTAGAATGAGAGGCCCAAATCATGTGCCATAGTTCAGAAAAACTCTGTAGAACAGCAGCCTATCTCCTATATGTAGTTTTCTCCTTTGTCACAGAATTTATTTTTTAATTTGTGTGTGTGTGTGTGTGTGTATGTACAAGGAAAAATTTTAACATTTCTTATTTACTATATTCACACACATCCAGCACTAATTTTTGTCTTCAGGTAGTTATAACACTTGTATTTAGTTTCCTTTAAATCCTTCCACATTCTTTGCATCTATCTATCTATCTATCTATCTATCTATCTATCTATCTATCTATCTATCTATCTGGTCTTTTGAGACAGGGTTTCTCTGTGTAGCTCTGACTGTCCTAGAACTCACTCTGTAGACCAGGCTGGCCTTGAACTCAGAAATCCACCTGCCTCTGCCTCCCAAGTGCTGGGATTAAAGGCATGAGCCACCACCATCAGGCTTTTAAATTTCTTAAGACATTAAAAAAAAAAAAAGATCTAGTACCTTTTAAGAGGCAAAGACATAGCATACTCTACATGACGCTCTCTGCTGAGCTCACTCATGGCCTTGGTGGTCTTTCACTTCCACTGTCCTAGACTTGCTTCTTTAGGTTGTCATTTTTCCCAGCTGTAGAATATTCAATGATAAGAATGTCCTACAGGTAGACATTTGAGTGGCATCTGTGGAGATTTGGATTAGAATATTCCTTATAGACTTTGGCATTTGACTACCTGGTCCCCAAGATGGCGGGTGGCATTGTTAAGGGAACCTAAGGACATGTGTCCTTGCTGGAGGAAGTACTTCACTGGGTGATGAGCTTTGAGGTTTCAAAGCCTCAGTCCCAGTTCTCATTCTCTTTCTCTGCTTTCTGTTTGGTGTTCACAATATAAGCTCGTAGCTTCAGATTTAGCTGCCATGCCTCTGCTATCATGGACTCATCTCTCTGGAACCAGAGCACCAAATAAACTCTTCCTTCTTTAATTTGCCCTGGTCATTATATTTTATGACAGCAATAGAAAAGTAACTAACACAGCATCCATCTTTTGCTGTTCCAAAAAGTATCACAGTGAGAAGTATTTGTACACATGTCTTCTCACATGAGTGCAAGTCTGATGGGATGTGGAGTTCCCAGACACTGGTTTTATGTATTTGGAATTTTGATGAGATCTTTTCCACTGCCCTTCCTTCTTAAGAGTTTACTTATTTTAGCCATTTCATTTTCTAGGAGAGACCTTTTAAGGCACTATAGCTTATCCATGTTTACTTCTTTGGCTCTAGCTAGAAAGCTGAATTAGTTCCTACTTGAAGCTACAGTTGGAGAAAGACTAGAGATCAATCCCTTTAAAAAGACCCAATTGTTATGACTATAAAGAGGGTGGCAAGGTGAGCAATGTGAAAATCTTAACTAGAGTCTTGTCCACACCCAGAGCCAGCACACACTTTCATCTTGCTCAGAAAAATATTATTCATTACTAAACTTCAGGTAGGACTATCTCCATCTTGTTGTTTTCTAAGAGCTAAGACTATTTGCACATGTATTTGCAATAGAGATTCTGAAAATAATGTGTTAGCTTTTAACACAGTAATAGCTTCCTTCTTTTGTTCCCAGGAAAGACTGACTCAATGGCTCTCATGACTAGTTGGTGCTTGCATTAGTCAGGGTCAGACTTGGAATGGGTGAGTATTTCTGAGCACATTTGTTCATTTATACTCACAAGCCTGCGCGATCCTGAATATGAAGACTTCTAAAGTTTTCCTGGTCCTTCTAAACTTACTTGAAATACTTTGTGTTCTTTTTCAAACAGTGAGTTGCTATCACATCAGAAGATGATTAAACAGGCTTTAAAATGTTTAGACAGGCTTTAAAACAGTGAAAGAAAATTACCTTTGCCAAGTTAGCTTTTCTTTTGTGAAATGCACCTGCTTCGACATCTTGCTGTGAGAGCAAAGTTCCAGCTTCTATTCTTTAACCACAGTTTATATAGTGCATTCTCCACTAAAGTAAACAGAAGTTCTCATGTCCTTAATTTACATCCGAGCAAGTGCCCTTGACTGATTCTTAATCCTGAATTAGCTCTGGAGGCACCTGCATATTCACAGAAGGAACAAATACATTTCTTTTCGGAGCTATTTAATTCCTAACATTCTAGAAATGAACTAAGTAGGCAGTCTGTATTGTTTCTACTAGCAAACCAGAGTTGACATCAAAACATCATGGCTGTATTCATCCTCTGTGTGTGTGTGTGTGTGTGTGTGTGTGTGTGTGTGTGTGTGTGTTGCTGGAGAAGTTTCCAAGAGCTTTATGCATGCATGGCTGGGCAAGTGGCAAACATTCTACCACTGACCCATGTTTCCTGATATACATTGTGTACCTCTGAGTAGAAATTTAGTGCACAAAGAGACACTGATATCTCTATTTTATGTTGTTGCTGGACTGTAGTTTAATCATAGCCATCCTAAGTATCAGTGTCCTCATCTATATGAAGGCAAAGAGTTCTTAATTAAGAAGCTTGAGGTATGGTTCAGAGGTTAAGAGTGCTTGCAGGGGGCTATGTCTTGGTTCTCACCATATAAGGTGGTGCTCAACCTTCTGCTTGGATAGCTCCAAGGCATTCCATGCTCTCTTTTGACCTCTGTGGACACCTACATACATGTGGCATACACTCATGTATACAAATGTACACACACATGTACACACCAGGCAGTGGTGGCATGTGCCTTTAAACCCAGTACTTGTGAGGCAGAGACAGGCAGGTTTTTGAGTTCAAGGCCAGCCTGGTCTACAGAGTGAGTTCCAGAACAGCTAAGGCTACACAGAGAAACACTGTCTCAAAAAAAATTATTTTAAGTTTTCTTATTTGAATTTTTCAGCATCTATGATAACTCAAATGTGGTTTACTGATTTTTGATTGTCAGTATTTCTGGGTATCTTCAGGTATGGTTGGAGGCAATCCCTATAAGCTATCATGAGATTCTGTTGGGTCAGCCTGTCCTTCTGAGTTCTGAGTCTGTGCATAGATATCTGGAAACTTAATAATCAAAAACGATACATATTGAAAAGAAAGAGAGAAAATCAGAAGGTGTAATTATTATAAAGCAATGATGCATGAAGCAAAGTTTCTTAACTAGGATTCAGGATCTTAACTAAGGACATGTACAGAAGCATCCTGAGGTCTCCGAAAGGGTCTGAATTTTTTTTTTCCTTGACATTAAAGACACTAAATTCAGCTAGGTGACGAATCTGGGCCATATGTATGCTATATACACTTCCTTCTTCCGTTTTACTTTCAAAGGAATCTTTTGGTTAAAATTCCCCATGGCAAAAAGTCTTGTAGCTAAAAAAAAAAAAAAAAAGAAAAGACAAAAACCATTTTAGATTATGTGTATATGTGTGTAAGGAGGTGGTTATCTGCATGTGAGTGCAGCTGCTTTGGGGTATCAGATGCCCCTGGAGCTGGTGATATTAGATGGCTGTGAGGTGTCCAGTGGGATGCTATGAACTGACTTCAGGTCCCCCGTCAGAGCAGAGCTTACTCTCAACCACTGAGCCATCTCGCTGCTCCTGGTGGAGTTTACTCCTAACCACTGAGCCATCTCGCTGGTCCTGGTGGAGTTTACTCCTAACCACTGAGCCATCTCGCTGCTCCTGGTGGAGTTTACTCCTAACCACTGAGCCATCTCGCTGGTCCTGGTGGAGTTTACCCCTAACCACTGAGCCATCTCACTGCTCCTGGTGGAGTTTACTCCTAACCACTGAGCCATCTCGCTGCTCCTGGTGGAGTTTACTCCTAACCACTGAGCCATCTCACTGGTTCTGGCGGTAACTTTGAAGTCTTGATTTGTATCCTCTTTGCATTTTCTGTCCTGGAATTATTTCTCTGACTTTGATACAGCTTCTTTGATTCTCTCTGAATCCTTATATGAGCAGTATGTGTTTGCTGTCACAAAGACATCTTAATGGTTGTTTGGATTTAAATTAGCATTTTTATTGTTTGTAGAGGCTTCACTCAAAACTATAAAAAATTTTATCCAGACAGCTGACTTCCCTCTGAGTGAGTATTCTGCCATGTGTTAAGGTTCCTGTTTTTCCCCTACTTTAATTAATACATGCATTTCTATAAGTAATTAACATTTCCTAGTCACCAAACTCCCAACTGAGTATGCGGTATTTGGAATTATATATCATTGTTTGTAGTCAATAGAATTCTCATCTCAAAGATCTGTCTATACAAAAAAAAAAAAAAATCAAGGGCAAATCAAGGTTGATCTCACCTTGGGCATTTAACTCTGGCTGTAACTATTCACAACTATACAAGAATGACCTCAGTTCCCCTCAGCCTTACAAGGAAGCCTGAAATGTCACTGTCAGATTTTTTTTTAATATAGTTTGTTCCCTCCACATCTACTAATTCCTTTTCTAAACTTTTTTTCCTTAATACTTACTTACATCTTCTAGAATAATCTAGACGACTCTCAAAATGAATAAGCAAAGCTGTTTTTATTAATAAAATGGTTGCTGAGGTATATTCTTGGTTAATGTTTGAGAAAAATGTCAATTAAGGGAAATTTTCATTTACTGAGTGCTTCGCTATTCTTCCCTTAGTAACTAAATAGGAATTATTACCAAGTGCCTATGGGAGGGCTTTTGAGGCTCAGGGGCTAGGAAAAACCAGGTCACTAACTTAGATGTAACAGAAGTCAAGGTCAGGATTATAACACACAGTAGATCCACCACACTTCTGGCTTTTCCTGTTCTCTTGCCCTTCAGCAAAAGGCAAATCTCAAACAAATTCTCCAATCATTACTGAAAAAACTGGAGCTAGACAAAAATCTCTCCAAGCCAAACATATTATCTGTTTCTTTTTTTCTACATAGACTCTAAGTAGGCTGGTGAAGGTTCTTGCTAAATAGTGTTTGTAATTACGTGGATAAAAATAAATAGGACAAAGGAAACACAGTACTTTAAAGTATAATTAAGGGGCTGGTGAGATGGCTCAGTGGGTAAGAGCACCCGACTGCTCTTCCGAAGGTGATAAGTTCAAATCCCAGCATCCACATGGTGGCTCACAACCATCCGTAACGAGATCTGGCGCCTTCTTCTGGAGTGTCTGAAGACAGCTACAATGTATTTACATATAATAAATAAAATAAATCTTTAAAAAAAAAGTATAATTAAATACCTTAGAATGGAAGGAAATATTAAATTGCGTGTAGACAATATGGGAAACAGAGATATTTTACTTTTCTCCACGAAGGTCCCTAAAGCACAGGCCTCTGGGCATCTGAACTCCAGGACCAAGAACTTCTTCAGGCTTTCTGCCCAGGAGATCACAGCCCCTTTCCCTTCCTTCCCCAAGAGCAACATCATGTTTGTTCATTCGCTTTAATGGGATGAGGTGACTGGCTTACCTTCCAAGGTCTCACACTGCACTAGGTTGACATAGTCCTGCTGAGTTAGGAGGCTGGCTTTGCATCCTCGCACCAGGCCCTCCAGGTAGCCATGGTCCACATTGAAGTACAGCTCTGCAGTCTCAAGCATACTGCGCAGGCTGAAATGGCTCTGAGTCCTGGATAGCACTGAACACTGGCCCTGGTCCGGGAAACTGTGGGTGTTGTGGTGGCTCAGCTGAGAGTCAGGGTGCTTCTGACTAGTTTGCTCCAGTTTCAGAGGCAGTCAACACAGTGCCTGGGTCTTGTTTTTATAACAACAGTGACTCAGTCAAATGGTTTAAGTGCACCGGAGAGAATTTGCTGTCAGGAGAGGTGAGAGGAGGGGTCCTGGCATCTCTTCCCTTGCACAGTCCAAGGTCATGCCCAGTTTTGCCAGTGACACAAGGTTGTTGTAAATATACCTTTTCCACATCAGAACATTAATTATATATTTATTTCATTTTGGGGGTACTGTTAATATGAACAAATGTTTCTTATTTTTTGAGACAGTTTTGTGTTTTTTTTTTTCAGTCTGGGAACAGCCTTGGCTCTCTGAAAACTCACTTTATAGACTAGGCTGGCCTGGAACTCTTAGAAATCCACCTGCCTCAGCCTCCGAATGGTGGGATTTAAGGCATGAGCCACAACACCCAGCCTAAAACTTTTTTTCAATATTTTTTATTAGATATTTTCTTAATTTACATTTCAAATGCTATCCCGAAAGTTCCCCCCTTCCCCCCCCTTCCTGTTCCTCTGCCCACCCACTCCCACTTCTTGTCCCTGGTGTTCCCCTGTATTGGGGTATATACCATACAGAGACTACCCCACCAGGGGGGATCCATCCCATAATCAGTCACTAAACTCAGACACTATTGCATAGGACAGCAAGTGTCTACTTAAAGGACCCTGATATAGCTGTCTTGTACAGAAGTGGATGCTCACAGTCATCTATATGATGGAACACAGGGCCAACAATGGAGAAGCTAGAGATAGAACCCCAGGAGCTGAAGGGGTCTGCAACTCTAGAAGAGGAACAACAATATGAACTAACCAGAATCCCCAGAACTCGTGTCTCCAGCCTAAAACTTTTTAAAACACTGAAAAATGCTGGGCATGATGGTTCATGCCTTTAACACATAGCCACTGAGAGAAGATGCTCGGAGACTTGCCATGAGTTTGAGGACAGCTTGGGTTACAGAGTGAAACTCCTGTATCAAAAAGTAAAACAACCAAGAAGCATTAAAAAAGAAAACAGCAACTACAAATATTTGTAACAGAGGAGATAATTCTGTAATACAGTGTATTTTTGTTAAACAAATTAGCAATGTCTTGACATTGCCAAGGGCTGCCAGCTATTTCTTAACCAGTCTATACTCAGAGCCTTACAATTGCATAATAATAAACTACTACCTTTGCACATTTCAGCGGATGATTATACACTCTTTATTTTCTTTTTTTTTCCTGTGGTTACTTTGAGACAGATGCTATGACTCCCCAAGTCACAGAGAACAAGTCAGATTTCCAAAGCTGTGAGGCAGCTCAGAAGGCACAGCTGGCAGCGCTGCAGATGTTAATGCAGTGGGCGCTTAACCGCTGAATTTTCTACTCCAAAAAGGTTGCTCTTCTTCCCATATACTTAGCTCACAGACTATCAGATGCCTTCCACATGACTTTCTGGGGCAGGATTTCCTATGTAGTCTGTCAAGTATTCACACAGAGTTAGGGTGTCAGAGCTTCTCTGGGCTCCCTCAGCATTTCCAAACTGACAAGGAGTAGAAAAGTTCTAATCAATGTAAATTCTGCTGTAGTTTTTTTTTTTTTTTGTTGTTGTTGTTTTGTTTTTGTTTGTTTTTAAATAAGAACCACAGAGAATCTAACTCTTAGCTTTGCTCAGTGCCCATATCTGAATATCTGTAATTACCGGAGACCAGGGTTCTTATTGTATTACCACAGTCAGCTCTCCTACAGTTCCGCCGTCTGTAAACATCCTGAATATGCTTTATCATGAATCATTTATATGAGCCTCTTTGTCATTTTTGTAGGTCTAATTTGGCTGTATATTGTCATTTTATATAGTTAAAAATGGATGGGAATTTACATATAATGTATGACAACAAAGATTTTATCATTTTCTTATGTTTCCCTATTATTTCTTTCCTTGATGTTATATCTATTTTATTTGAACGTTTTCTTTCTCTTTTCATTCCTTTTTATTGTGCTGAATATTGAACCAGGCCCTGGAACAGTCTTAGCAAACTGTAGCAATGAGCTACCCTGTCACCTAACAGGGAAACATTCCATATGTCAGTGTGCTCCCATGAAGTTCTTCTTGGCCTGCCATGATGGGAGTACTTATTCCATGAAAATTGGCAAAATGGACCTTTTTTCCCCTAGTATTTAAAAACTTTTGCTGAGCAGTGGTGGCACATGCCTTTAATGACAGAACTTGGGAGGCAGAGGCAGGCGGATTTCTGAGTTCGAGGCCAGCCTGGTCTACAAAGTGAGTTCCAAGACAGCCAGGGCTACACAGAAAAATCCTGTCTCGAAAAACAAAAAACAAACAAACAAACAAACAAAAAAAAAAAAAAAAAAAAAAAAANTGGTGGGCTGTGCAGTATGTGTATGCATGGGCTCTCCTTTCCAGAAGCTGAGGTCAGTTTCTTAGTGACAGACTTCTGAGATGATATGCTTAGTTCTTTTAGGGATGAATACACAGTCGCCTTTCCTGAATTAGCTCTTTATTTAAAATGGAACCTATCAAAACCAGAACAAACATCCCCTATCAGTCTAAGGAAATGTTCCACTGCCATGTTTTCTATAACCTCACAGACTTTACTTCTGTATATTTGTCTTCAAGGACCTCACCTTGATTAAAGTGGATTCCAGTAAGCAAAGCCAGAAAACCAGTGCTTGTCATTAATAGCAAAACGATAGCAGGCAAACTAAAGTTGCACCCTGGACTTTGGTTTCAAATAGTTGTCATGCCACCAAGCAGAGCTCACTCTGGTTCAGTGGACCCTTTGATCTGTCACCAGATCACTGGCTTTCCAGGCTGCCTCAGAAATGCACTCATCTTTCTGAGGTTGGAGGCAAGATCAATTTATCCAAAATAGTCAATTTTGGATCATTTTCAGAATTAAGAGAATTTTTATATTATAATTTTTTCTTATTCTAAGAGAATTTTATACTTTTATACAAAGTATTTTGATCATATCAGTCCCCTAGTAAGCTGAAGTTCTGAGTGTTTTAATGTTTTCTTCTGAAGAGAAGATTAAAGACTTCCATGTGGGTTAGTTGTTAAACCTGCCCTGTCAGTGACTACAGAAATGCCTGACCTAAGGTTCACCTTTTGTACTTGAACAAATACTATTTTTCTGTTTGTATATTAATTAAAGCTGGGCCTGGTTTAGTTCATGCCTTCCCTCCTGATCGCGCTGTACTCTTCAGTGAGACCACTGTAGGTATGACTTATTAAAAGACCTCTCAATCTGCTGAGAAAAGGAGAGACACAAATCCCCCTATATTAATAGATGGAATACTCATGTAGGTCCAACTCCAAAATGAAAGCAAAACACTCAGAATCCCAAACTATCTGTTTACTTCCAATACATAAGAACATTTTTTGTTTAATCTCATCCAGAGTCTATATTCTTCGAGTAGCAGAGAAACAAGTTACCGGAGAAAGATGTTCGCCTTTTAGTATAGTTTGTTTTCCTCCGATTTATTTATTCTGAGACAGAGTCTTGCTATGTTGCTCAGGCTGGATTCAAACTGATGTTGCATTTGCTGCCTCTTAGACTGCAGGCTGTGCCACCACACTTAGCTCCTTTTTCTCTTTTGTTCACTAGAGCAATGGATACTCTTTCTGCACAAACTGAACCTCTATAGAAATATATGGGGTCAGGGCTTAAGCACCCCAGAAATAGATTCCCAATGATAAGTTAGGGGACATGGAATGTCCCCTCAAGTACCAAAATATTTCTTTCTGTCCAGGCTGTCAGAGTGGTTTCTCAAAGGGCTGTTTTGCTTTTAAACCGCAAGAAGTCATCAGAACATTGGAGCCAGTGAGTCCTTTCATTTGGTTTACCAAATCTCTAAACTTTTATTTTGAAAGGTGTTATATAAAAATGTTAACAAGTGATTATTGCTAAAAGTTTCTCTTAAGAGATTTCACACACATTTGATTCCTCCTGATTCTCAGTTTCCCTTAAACCACAACTGTCTTCACAGAGAGGAGCCGTCATCCTTGTTCTCACCAGCACAGGGCCTGTTTGTTACCCCTTCATCTGTTATTTTCTAGGCTGGCTTCCATGCTCTGTTACAGTGACAACATCATGCTTTGAGGAACTTAGAGAGATGGGCACTTGATGAGCTCTCGGGAATTACTCTTTAATTAAAACTGCCTAACTTTAACCCAATATTTTCCCAAACATTAGATTGGACACAGTCCCTTTATATTGGTAATTAACACCTTGAAAAATCTGAGAAAGTACTATTTGGAAAATGATTTAAAGATTCCAATATGTAATACTTATTTTTAAAGTGTTTAAAATGCATGGTATTTTACTTAACATTATTATTTTGAAGATTAGGTTGACAGGCAAAGAAATAGATTTCAATATACCATTTCCATATAAATGTGTATCATTATGTATCATTATATTTCATATCTCTCAATAACCCTTTTCATCCCTCTTCTCCCTGCCTTGCTGGTCAGTTTCCTGGTTCCAGTCTCCCTCTCTGTTCTCATGGCTCCCGTGTTCTACATCTTTTCACTGGTTCTGTTTTGCTTAGATTTCTTCTTCCCTTCTCTTGATTGCCTTTCCATTTTTCTATCATGCTATTTCATAGATATTTAATTAAATTTTATCTTAAATTACATTTTTAATTCACTTGCGCTTTAAAATTTAATAACCTAAAAAATGTTTTCTTTTTTCATCTGCAGCCTTGTTGGCCATGATCCCAGGACCTGTCTTGCTACAGGATTTAGTGGTATGCTGAAGCAGTGGTAAAAAATAAACTTATGGGTGGGAAAATTAATAGTATTATTATGACAAGAGTAGTATTTATAAGGAATATGAAATAAAATGATTTATAGTGAGAGGAAGGGTCATAATTTTATACTATAAGGCTAGAAAAATGCTACAAAGGAAAGATTTGTAGGCAGAAGTTTTTATCTTCGCAATCCTACTGTGCTTGCATAGGATGAGACCTTGGGAGTCATGTGATTTGATGTCACACTAACTACAGGAGTAGGGAGAGGACGTGGTTTCTTTGAGGTTGGTCATTATGTTTTTAGACACTTCAAGCATTAAAAAACAAGCAAGCAAACAAACAAACAAACAAACAGTTTCTTGACAAAATAAGACAATTTCCCATGGAACTTAGGGTCTGTGGGTTCAGTTCTTCAGGATTCAGATTACTTATTTAAGATCTGGTAAGCCAATTCTCTTAAAAATCATTTTAAAGTGGCTTTAAGATATTTGAAATGAGTTTTGGTTTATGAGTATTCTAAGACCATATAAACTAGATGTTTTGAACATGCAGAAAATGATTAATTCATGATTGATCATACAATAAAAACTAGCTTATTATCTTAGGAAGAGAAGCCCACATTTGAAGAAACAAGAAAAAAATTAAATAGGGTCACAGATTGATAAGCAGCAGAAATCTGAACAAAACAAAGCTGTTATTAGCCCAAGTTTCTGACTCATTCCATTACGTAGTGAAACATAAAGTTTATTTCATGAATTTTTAAAGAATGAGTATTACTCAGTTGGACTTAGAACTATGTTTATCATTTTCTGAAATGGGGTTACTCTTGTGGGTGGAGGCTGTATTTCACGATTTTGAACAATAGTAAATAGTGTCCATGTGGGACTTCACACAGGCAACCAGTAGGTTGGCTGGTAAAATGCAAAGTAATAGGATAGAATATAGAGATTTGGGTGAGTGAACTTTATAGCAGACAATGAGGTCATCAGCTTCTTATTGCACATTATTAAAAGCACTGAGAACCACTTTAATGACTTTTGAGCCCTGAGATGAAATTTGTGAATCTCATCCCTGAGAGGGGGCCTAAAATGAGAAAGTGTTTTGTCAAAAGAATTCATGCATCACACAGTGCATCTGAACATCAGAAAGCCATTTGGAGAACTAGATAAAAGGCAGAACCAATGGAGGAAAAGATAGGATGATTGTTACATAAAGCTACCTGTGCTTAGTAATGGAGACCAAGTGGAAAGATAAAACTAATAATAATAGTTTTGATTCTGTGGACTACTTTATCTACTGAGAGAAAAACAAGAAAATGAGAAAGTCTGAGCTGTCAGGCAAAAATGGAATATTTTTATAAAGAACAACCTAGGGCCTGGAGTTGGAGTCTAGTTGGTAGAATGTTTGCCTGGTTTGTAGGAAGCCCTGGATTTGATCCCCCCAGAACTGTGTAAACTAGATGTGGTTTCACATGCCTTGTAAGTCCAGCACTCAAGAAGGGAAGGCAGGAAGATCAGAGATTCAGGGTAGTCCTTAACTCCTAGACCAGCCAGCCTGCAGTACCCAAGTCCCTGTCCTAAGAAGAAGTTAGCTGAGTATGGTGGCTCATCTAGTAATTCCAGTACTTAGAAAGCTGAGGCAGGAAGGTCACTGAAAGTTCAAGGCCAATGTGATCTACAAAGTGAGATTCAGGCCAGGCTGGACTAAAAAAATGAGACCTTGAACTGATAAAATTAAATAAGAACTATTCAAGAAAAAAGAGCAAATTGTGAAGGAAAAATTGACACCTCGATGTTTTTAACTTGTCTAGCACCATCATCACTGATGTTTTAAAGAAAGCAGTGCAGTGATAAAGGAAAGGAGAACAAGATTGAGAGGGAGAGAATTCTTGTCCTTGGAGTTGAGGTTTAGTCTTTTGATATTAATTGTAATGCTAAAATACTGTCCTAAGGCCTGGTTGCCTCCAGGGATGGCAGAATCATTAAATACACAAGAGATGCTATTTAACCTTACCCTTCAAGTTATCTTTAATTGATGGATAAAGATGTCTTATAGTTGGGTAGAAGAGAGAGAGGCAGGGTTTGGGTTGCCAGGCTTGTGGTCTGAGCAGAGAGCATGAGGAGGAGAGGAGAGTACTAGGTGGAGAGAGGAGAAGATGCCATAGGGTAAGTGAGTCATAAAAATATAGCCATGAGGACTGGCCAATTGGAGTTAAAAGCAGCCCAGATGGAACATGGCAAGATATAACTTGGGGTTACGGAGAAGGAAATAGGCATAATAGCATAGAGGGTGGATTTCTGCCAGTTCTAGTGCTGATTATAAATATAAAAATTCTGTGCCTTTTACCTGGGAAATGAATGATCAAAGGCAGGGTAGGAACCTCACTTTGAGATTAAGTAATTCATACAACAAAAGGACTCCCATTCCTACAAACTCCAAAACCGCTAGGGGAGCTACCACTCATATACAGGTCTGGGCCCAGTCAGACCTTTCTTGGGAAATTTCCTCCACTGAGTTCTAGGTTGTTGTTACAACCTTGTTACTTGAACAGACAGACATTGGCCTCTGGTTTGGGCATCCAGCCTACATCCATTTCCATCTCTTCTATCTTATACCATTTGCAATGTTCCTTAGCCCTTCTTCTTCCCACACTTCTGTCTCTATAAAGTAACAACAGTAGCTTCTAATTGGCATAAACACAACTGAAGCAACATATGTAAGTTGTTCTGCACAGGGCATGTCCCAAGTGCTCACTTAGTTATCAGTATAATGCTTGTCATTGCCTTCGCTGAATAGAAGTCAGACTGGGCTGGCCCTGTGTAGGATGATAGTAGGTGGATAAGCACAAGAATCCATCAGTGTGTACCATGCTGGGCATGTTGACAGAGGAAGTGGAATTCCATTCCCTTCCTTAGTTTTTGATGGGATACAGTGAAAGGCAACCTAGTTAGCTCCTCAGGCCATTCTAGTACTAGCACTGTGTGTTCCTGTCATCACAGTCCTCTTCCCAGAGTCTATTCAGAGCCATCTTCTTGTTTCCTAGAGTATTTTAGGTACAATGATGACTGAGGGACAGTAAGTCCAGGAGTAGCTGAGCTTATAGAAGAGTGATGGTGATAGATGGATCTGGAATTGAGTCAGCAAACAGAGGCTCTAAAGAAGGAGTTAGCAAAATGGGCCCTCGGCTCATCTGTAAGCAGAGAGGGGATTCCACTCTGGGGATATCCACCCTGTTACTGCAAACCCTTCATATTGTAAATGAATTTCAACAGACTAAATGCTTCAGAAACTAAGTAACGCTGGTTTTTAACCCAGTAGAGTTGAGCCCTCAAAGCTTAGGCAACTTGCCAAGTTTGTGTGGCTAAAGTGCATCTTAGAGCACACCCATCTTTTCTGTTGTGATTCCATTTATAGAGCTTATATAATAGGGGTGATAGAGTCTCTCTCTCTCTCTCTCTCTCTCTCTCTCTCTCTCTCGTGTGTGTGTGTGTGTGTGTGTGTGTGTGTGTGTGTGTGTATGTGTGTGTTATTAGAAATCAAACTCAGAGCCTCACACATACTAATGCATCACCAGCCTGAAGATGGAATTTAAATCTGCCATATTCACTTTTCTTCTAGGGAACTTATTTTAATTGCTTCTGTCAAACAGAGAGGGATATTATAATACTGCTTATCTCAATATAAAAATCATGTTAAGGAAGTCCCCTCTTAGAGCAGCTCTAAGTGGCAACATTTTCAATTGTATGTAAACTCAGGGATGATGTGAAATTGTGCCATTTAAGAAACTAGCTTTGAGGCTGCTTCTTGGGAGATGGGGATGGAGGAACAGGAAAGATGGAATGTATTCTCCCTTGCTGGATTCCATTCCCACTTAAAGTCTTCGAAATCCACATGATGGCTCAGGAAATGTATGTTTTCAGAAAGTGATTTTTCTCATTAAATGTTTGCTGTTGCTTCTTTCATAGGCTGTGCAACAGGTAAGTTCCTGGTCCTAGGCAGTCAACATGCCCTCTGGCAGAGAAGCAGGATCATGGTTATATTCACAGAAATTGGTTATGAGACAGAGCTTAGGCTTGTTTAATCAATGTGAGATTACTTATTTCTCCTACTTTAAATCTTGTCTTGAAGCCTACGATCTACTCCACTCTCAAATTACTAAAGAAATTGTTTGGTACATGAAGCTCCACTTAACAGTGTTGAATAAGGCTCCTATTATCTGAGCAAAACAGTGTGTTTCTCAGAGTGCTAGTTTCTTTCATATTTGATGATTAATTCCATGAGCCAAAGAGTTTGTTTGCTGTTTTAGGGGGAGAACAATAAATTAGTACTGGTAAAGTGCTTTCATCCACATTAGAGATAATAGGAAACTTGGTCTGAAAAGCGAGAAGGTTTGCAGTGCTCGTGACGGTTTTCAGTACCACCTGGGACAATGAGTGAATAGGAGGCAGGGTTGGATAGTGGAGAAGGGATTCATAACATTACTAAATTGCTGCCTGTTTTGATAAGGTAATTAGCCAGAAACTTCCATGCATGGTTTAGAACAAAGGTATTTTTGTAAACTGGCAGAGCCAAACATCAAGTTTGATTCATGGAGTACTGAAGTATAAGGAACAAAGAATCAAAAGTCAAAAGTTATAAATATTGAGTTTTAAACTCAATAAGTGTTAAACTCAGTTTGAGTTTAATGGTAATAACTGCATTAGAAACTTAAGCATTGTGTATGTAACATAAATAATTACCTTGACATTTGACATTTCACCCTTTGTTATATTTCCCTAGCTTTTTCTTTTCTGAGGGAGTGGATGGGTTAGATTAAGACATTGTTTTACAACATAGCACAGGCTGGCCTTGAACTCACTATGTAGTCTAGACTGGCCTCAGAAATCATCTGTCTCAGTCTCCATAGTAATAAGATTATATCATGCTCAGCTCCTTGGAAAGATTTTTTAATAAAGCATAAACATATTAAATTCTGATGCAAGTAAGGAAATTTATGGTCTAACCCCAATTGCACCGTTTAAAAAGCAAATTGTCCAACCTGACTTTAAATTTTCCTCATCTGTACACTGAATGATTGGGTTAAAAGGTCCTCCAATATCATGATGGCGAATCTCATTGTCAACTTGACTAGATTTAAAATCATCATAGGATCATACCTCTGGGTGTTTATGAAAAAAAGGTTTATCTGGAAGGCGTCATGAATATGACGAGCGCCATTCCACGACTCATCACTCTGGAATGAATAAATGGGAAGATGAGCTGAGCACCCATTAATCTCTCTGCTTTCTCTCTGTGGACAGTGTGGACAGTTGCCTACAAGTTGGAAGCTGAAAGAGGATGGGATATCTGCAGTCTGGTGTGTGGGTTCCACCAAATATGAGGCCTGCCATTGTAATAGCATAAGTGTGCTTGCTCTTCTGTGGTCCACCCTGCTGTGGATGCTTTGTGCCTGGGGCTGACTTCACAGTCACATTACTGAAATGAACATACCAAGCCTGCCCTTGGCATCCTTCTTTTCAGGAGTGGCAGGCAGATGTAAGATTCTTTTGTAATTCTCTTCATCTGGTTGACTGAAGAATGGTAAAAGCAAGTGCTGGAGAAAAGGAAGAAAAGAATGAATGGAGAGCCTATAATCTTGTTTCTGTGCCAATGGTTAAGTTTAATGGAGGATAGTGGGGCAGGGGCATTGCCCAGCTCCAGGAAAACTGACGACCTCCAATGATCTCCTCAGGCACCAGCACTCACATGTGCACACCCCTTGCCTCCTCCATAGACACATACTTAAAAATAGAGAATAATAATGAAAAGATAGAAGTACCTTCTTTTTTTTCCTTTTAAAAAATTTATTTATCTATCTATCTATCTATCTATCTATCTATCTATCTATCTATCTATCTACCTACCTATCTATCTATCATCTATTTATTTAATTTATTTATTGAGATAGGGTTTTCTGTGTAGCCCTGGCTGTCCTAGAACTCACTCTGTCGACCAGGCTGTCCTTGAACTCAGAAAAAAAGTTAGACGGGCAAAAAAATATCCACAAATATTTTAATTTATTTTCAATTAAGTCAGTTGAATAATCTTTGGATAAAATAAAATGCTACTTTTCTTTTTATGTGGCTTATTATCTTACAACCACTTAAGCACTTGAGTTGAGATCTTGGTTTTAGGTCACACATTTGTCATGAACAAATCCAATTGGTTTGAGAACTATTGGATAGTTTTTCATTGGTCTATTGTTCTGCTTTGGGGTTTTTTGATGCTGCGGATAATCTAGGGACTAGATTATCTTGTTTTCTACCATGGAGCTGCATCCCCACCTCCTTCAATCATCTTCATATTCCATTCCTCTAAATAATTAGTTAATGTCCACAGAAGACTAGGGAGAAAATTAAACTGTGAGAATTTCACAGTAACCAAACAGCAATGAAACTCTGCATAATATTTTATCCTTTCAAAACCATTCTGCAGGGCTTGGCTTGATTTGGTCCTCATTGTGATTTGAGTATCTAGATTTTCCTATGGAACCAGAGATGCCAAGTTTTCAGAGTTGTATGTCTAGACACTCTGTGCAGTGTAGATCCACCCACCTCAGTTCCAATCTCTTTATGATAGGCTAACAGGGTGGCTGAAGGCAGTGTCTTCTTGAGACTACTGAGAAAAACCAAATGGGGGCAATTTTTGAAGCAAAGGGTGGTAACTACCAAGCTTGGGAGGAGGAACTATGGGTGTGCTAGTTGCTTTTCTAATTCTGTGACAAAATATGACTTAGCAGGAAAAGGTTTATTTCAGCTCACTGTTTCAAGGGAAGCAGTCCCTGCACAGGGATGAAATGACAGCTACAACAGTAAAAGCCTGTGGCTATGAGAGTTTCTCATGCACCTTCTTGGCTCTCCAGGAAGTAGAGGCTTCAGGGTAGTATCAGAAGCAGGCATTGCTTCTCCAAGATTTGTTCCTTGTGCCATCCATACTCGCTCCAAACAGTATTCACCTCTTAAAGACTCCAGATTTAACTCATCACCACATTATCACCTGAGGACCAAGTGTTTAAACACTGAGCCTGGTGAGGACATCTCACATTCACACTACAATAGTGGGGAAATCTTCACGTGACACTGAGTGGACGGGAAACTGATGGCTGCACTGAGGACGATGTCTGCAGGTTATAGTTGGCTCTGAGTAGAAACTTGATTCAATGTGTGGTTCTGTAATTTTTTTTTGTCTTATAGCACCAGTAGTTGAAAAACTTGGGCACAATACTCTGTTTTTATTAATTTATAGAATGCATTCATGCTAGTATATTAACTTTTAGTTTAATTTCAATTTATTAAGCATAGACAAAATAGCTTTGTAATTGAGAAGGTAAAAACAAAATAGAGATTTATTTTTTTCCTTTCTTTGCCTGTTTCTAATATGCAATAGGACACTGACTCGTAGGTACTCTCTGATTGTTCTCTATGGCTCTGGAAGTCTGTAATCTGTAACTCATGTTTGAATAATAAGCTGTGGCTGAATAATATTTTACAGTGTACTACTTACCTTATTTTCTAAAAGTGCATTTTTAGTGTATATTAATTTGTCCACATTTTAATGAGCTCTCTATAATCTTTGCTGCACAGATTTTATGTTCTTTCCAGAAAGATTTAGTTGCTTTTCTTTAATGTTCTCTTCGAGATATCTGATTTAACCTTCATTTAAATAGTCTTGATCTCAGATAAATGTGTCTGGATCCAGGGTCAAATAGTTGTCTAGCCAAAATCTGAGGGTATATCATGTGTTAGCTCCAACTGTGCATTGTCTAGACTTTCATGTTTAAATAGTTAACAAATATATCTATATATTTAATGACCTGTACTTCTCAATAAATATTTTAATAACTCATTTACCAAAACAAATAGAGAGGTGGAAAGAATAACCTCTTCACTAGTATTTTGTAATTCAAATTCAATTTAAATAACATTCTTAAATTCAATTGTGTGAAACCGCTTTGTGCAGTCTGATTTTTCTTGATCCAAGGACAGAGACGGTCGACTGTTATATTATTTTTCCTAGGACATATAAGTTGAAAACACAGACTTGTTAGAAATTGTGCTTTTAGAAACAAATGTACCAGATTGTCAATGTCTATTTTTTTGGAGCATGATAAATTCAAAAGCATATTTTTCTAAGTATGTGGGGGAGTATTTGCTCATAAGAAAAGGCTTAGGTGTGACAACACAACCAATTTGTTCCCACTTTCACAAGTGCCACAGTGAATTGCCATCAGCAAATGTATTAAGTACTGACTAAAGCACATGAGTTATCAAATGAGTTTTTGTGCACATTGTGCTGTTTCATAGACATTTTTATGTGCTGAATTCCAATTGGAGACAATGCTGTAGGAAAGGCCAGGCCTCACATGTTTAAGGAAATGCCTTACAAGAAATTGCTTCACCAGCTAACCTTTCTTGTTGATCTTGTCTCTGTGAATATGGAGGTATATTGAAGGCTGGCTGAGTCCAGATTAAATATTAAAAGAGAAATGAAAGTTGATGATTCCCAGTCTTTTTCACTTCCACTCTAGTTTATTCTTTGGGTCACAGAAACTCTATGAGATGACAGAGTGGCAAATCATATGTGTCAATGGTGAAGTTCATCTAAAGTCTATTGCTTCAGTCTGTCCAACTTCAATGAAAGTGATGTGAAAATTTACTAACAGTAATATGATGCACAGACACCTGTAAAGTGCTTATCATCTGTAGGTCAAACTTTGGATGATAATTTGCCTTTTTCTTTTGCTATATGGCTGAAGAGGCTTTTTGTTTGGTTGCTTTCAGTCTTAGTCTTGGCCAAGTAGTGTCTAGTTGGTGGAGTATGTTATAGCCAAGACTCTGAGGCTAGCCATTCAACATCAGCTGGCCAGACCTAAGGTCATCACTAGATGATCAGACCAATATGGCTGCCATTGCTTGCAGGATGGATATCCAGAAAGCCATGTCCAAGACCCTCCTGTAGAGAGCATATTTCCAGTGTCAATGTTCAAGATCTATGCAGCCTTGGGAGTCATGCTGTTCTTTCAGGCTGAAGCACATATGGCACAAGAGGAGCAGAATTAATATTGTCTGAACTTATGTAAAAGGATAAACTCTAACCACTTTGTCCAATTTTAAGTCAGGTCTATTAATTTTGTTTATACCACTGGATCAAAAGTGATTATTTCATTGTGACTAAGGACTCAAAAACTTAGAGAACAAGAGGGGGTATGCAGACACTCTTGGATAATTGTGATCTTTAATTTTTAGTTTTTTCATCTATGTTTTCAATGTGTATCTGAAAATGCTTAATAGAATAAATCGTAAATGTTAGATATATTTAAATAGTGAAAATCGTATATGAAGAAAACACTTTCAGTTATGTTATTTAAGTATAAGGGAGACATATGTGAAAGAATATTAATTAGAAAAATAACAGGTGTCATTTGATATGGGGAATGAGTATATTTATTCTTAAATTATTGATTTCTATTTAAGATCCAATGTATGATGCTACCTTAGTTAATAGATAGGAAAAATTAAGTTTGATGAG
The DNA here is from genome assembly GCA_902729485.2 of Mus minutoides. NCBI lineage: Eukaryota > Metazoa > Chordata > Mammalia > Rodentia > Muridae > Mus > Mus minutoides. Next base: position 1,560,884 of record LR749524.1, read on the forward strand.
TAAAGTAAAAACATTTATATATGATGATGAAATACTATTCATTATGGGACATATACAAAATTTTATGATACATTATTTCCATTAGAAACTGGCGTTTCAGCCGGGCGTGGTGGCGCACGCCTTTAATCCCAGCACTCGGGAGGCAGAGGCAGGCGGATTTCTGAGTTCGAGGCCAGCCTGGTCTACAAAGTGAGTTCCAGGACAGCCAGGGCTATACAGAGAAACCCTGTCTCGAAAAACCAAAAAAAAAAAAAAAAAAAAAAAAAGAAACTGGCGTTTCTAACTGGAGAAGTATTTATTGGGAAATGGGGATTTTGAAGAATGAAACAGCAATGATTCTATGTAACATTAGCATTCATTATTAATATAAGATTGAGGGCATCTTCTTTTTGCTACTACTAACACTTTCTAGAAACATTTAATAAAATACTTTTTTTTTTTTTTTGGTTTTCGAGACAGGGTTTCTCTGTAAAGCCCTGGTTGTCCTGGAACTCACTTTGTAGACCAGGCTGGCCTCGAACTCAGAAATCCGCCTGCCTCTGCCTCCTGAGTGCTGGGACTAAAGGCGTGCGCCACCACACCCAGCTAATAAAATACTTTAATGGTTCTACACATCAGTCATGATATAATTATGAAAAGCACATCAAAACAGGTACATTCTACCTAGGGTCAATGATAGTTTCCATGAGATATTGTGATCTGAAGCAGCTTGTGTCTGGGAGCCTTGGCCAGGGGCAGCCAAAGAATGAAGAAAAGTCAGACACACATACAGAAAAGCTGGGGTCAGGTGCAGTTTTCACTCTGATGGAGCTGTAACTATTACCCCTGCAACTGCACCTGACCCCAGCTTTTCTGGGAGTGGGAAAGGGGATAACAATTGAAATGTAAATATCCAGTAAAAGAAAAAAATACAAAAAATAAAATAAAAAATAAAGAATAGAGTACATACAGTAACATAAATAAATAAATAAATAAATAAATAAATAAATCTATATAAAGGCATCAAGAATATATTCAATAGCATGACAGCAGACAGTGTCCAAAATCTAGATCAAGAAATAGACAATCATTTGCAAGAATCTCCCCATGAACTATTACAGTCAAGATGTCAAAAATACAAAGCAAACAGACAAAGTTAAGAGCTGTCAGGGAAAATTCCAACTCACCTAAGAAAGTAAATGTTTCAATGATATTGGTCACAAACAGGCCATGGACTGATAGATTTCATGAAAGTAAATAACTGTTGACTAAGGTTGCTATATACAGAAATGCTATTTTTTTTGTATGCTATTTTAAAAAATAAGTTAAAAATAAAATTAAAGGATGTAAATTCCAAAGTAATTCTTTAGCTAAGCTGTATATGGTCTGATTATTTTCTAAATTCTTAGAAAATTATATAGACTTGGGCTGGAGAGATGGCTCAGTGTTTAAGAGAGCCAACTGTTTGACAGGAACCTAGTAAAATGGCCCTCTGAGAGGCTACACCCAGCAGCCAATGGAAGCAGATGCAGAACCCAGAGCCAAACATTAGATGGAGCTCAAGGAGTCTTGTGAAAGAATTGAGGGAAGGACTGGGGGAGCCACAGCAAGTCCAACAGAATCAACTAACCTGGACCCTTGTGGTGGGGTCCCAGAGTCTGAACTATCAACCAAAGAGCAAGCATGTGTTGGACCTCCCCCATCCCCTGCACATATGTAGCAGAAGTGAAGCTTGATCTTCATGGGGTTTCCCCAATAATTGGAGTGGCAGCTGTCCCTCAGTCTGTTTCCTGCTTGTGGATCCTGCTCCAGTACCTGGGCCCCCTTATCTGAACTCAGTGGGAGAGGTTGCACATAGCCATGCAGAGATTTGATGTGTCAGGGGTAGGGGATGGGTAGTAGGGGGAAGAGGGGGAGAAGACACACAGGAGGAGCTCCCCCTTCTCAGGGGAATAAGGGGAGGATCTGTGTAAGGGTTACTGGGAGGAGAAGGGGGCTTATATTGGGATGTAAAGTGAATAAATAAATAATGAAATAAACAAAGAAAGCCAGCTGCTTTTGCAGAGGGTCTGAGTCTATTTCCCAACACTCTTGCCAGGTGGCTTACCATTGCTTGTAACTCCAGTTTCAGGGAATTCTATGCCTCTGGCATCAGAGGGCACCTTCACTCATGTCCATGTACCCCCCGAACCCTGCCACATAACATAATTAAAATTAAAATCTTCCCCAAATTTCAGAGTGAATGGTTATAATTTTATCTGTCGATCACTCCTATAGATGGATAAACAGCAAATAAATAATTCATTAATTAACATTATTATTGTGATAATACAATGCTAGGTAACATTGACAACATCAAGAAAGTCATTTAAATTTCCTGTCTCAGGCTCTTTATATCTTATCTAAGTGAGATGTAGATACATGTGGGTATACATGAAATAACTGCCTCTGTGCAATATAAAAATGAATGAATAAATAATTCCATAAATGCTTGTATTTTTTTCATGGTGCTGGAGACTGAACCCACATCTTGCATGTCCCACTGTATCCCCAGCAATATTTTCTTTCTCTTTAACTTAAGTTTTTACCTTTGCTGTAGTTCTTTGATTAAAAATCATAATAGCTGATTACCTGAACAGCCGTATACTATCAGCAAAATACAACTTTTCATTATTGGCGCTGCTTGGACACTAGCTTTTAGTAGGAGGCTGTCTTAGTTAGGGTTTTACTGCTATGAACAGACACCATGACCAAAGCAAGTCTTATAAAAACAACATTTAATTGGTGCTGGCTTACAGGTTCAGCCGTTCAGTTCATTATCATCAAGGTGGGAGCATGGCAGTATCGAGGCAGGCACGGCACAGACAGTTGAGAGTTCTAAGTCTTCATCCAAGGGCTGCTAGTGGAAGACTGACCTCCAGGCAACTAGGGTGTGGATCTTAAGCCCACATCTACAGTGACACACCTACTCCAACCAGGTCACACCTCCAAATGGTGCCACTCTCTGGCCCAAGAATAAACAAACCATCACAGAGGCATAAGCCAAAATTTTTCTTCTTGTTTTTCTTAGATAAACTTATTTTTTTTTAAGCACCAGACATTCTTTATTAGTCTCCCTGTTAACAGACCTATACATGATCTGGGTGATGGGTTGTATGTGGGAATCAGTGAGCTATGCTCAACTGTAGGAACTGTTGGAACAATCTCATAAGCACCAATAAGGAATGTCAAGTACTTTTTTCTTTTGAAAATATATGTGTCTTCTACACCAGACCATGGGTTAAGGCTTTTAATATAAAAGAACACATAAATTAGCCAGACAATTTAAAGCGGGCAAATGTTTTGACAAGCAGCTCATATCATAAAAATACAGATGGCTAATAATGTTCACATTCATACACACACACACACACACACACACACACACACACACACACACAAATGTTCAATTTTTTCCATAATGTGTAAAATAAAATTTAAATAACAAAATGATTTTGTCTGTGTGGTCATATGTACCAGGGCATGTCACAGTATGTACTTGAAAGTCAGAGGGCAATTAATAGAGTCTCTTCCCCCCACCACATGGTCAAACCTCAGTCTTCAGGCTTGCCTTTGTGCATCTTTACCCACTGAGCCATCTTGCTGGGTTGTGATAGTATTCTGAACTCTCCAGTGCAGGTGGTGGGAGGTCACAGGCTAGTAGATACTTGACTGAACTACTTCATAGGAATGGGGTCACTTTGGTATCAGTGCCCACTAAAGAAGTAATGTTCTGGCTCTTTGTAGCCACCAGCGGTCATGGGAAAGGTGGCACAAGAAATAACGATCCAAGACAAAGTTCTCTGGTCAGGGCCCAATGTTTACTTATGAGTCTGAGCTTATAAGTGGGGGTGGGGGGGGTGTGGCCCAAGAATAAACAAACCATCACAGAGGCATAAGCCAAAATTTTTCTTCTTGTTTTTCTTAGATAAACTTATTTTTTTTTTAAGCACCAGACATTCTTTATTAGTCTCCCTGTTAACAGACCTATACATGATCTGGGGGGTGGGTGGGTGTAGGGGGGGGTACTATGCCAGGATCTCATGGTCACTTTGTCAGGACTGCATCAGGAAAACAGGTTCAGCCTCTCAGCAGGTAGTGGTGTCTTGGAGGAAACCGCATATGTGGCAGGACAATAGACTTTACCTAGGTCAGAAGACTCCACCTTAGGTGAACTAGCAACTGTGGCAAACCAGGTATGAGCCAGCCTGCTCAAGGCTGGGGGGAGGGCACAATTCCTCCCTTTTTATTTATTAAAAATTAACTGGACTGGGGCATAAAATTTACTTATGCTCCATGGTTCTGTCTGGGAATTATGGTGGCTGGCAGTGGCGCCTGGCTTGGGTCTGAATGTCTATACTCCTTCTGATCCATCCTGGAGAACATGTGCAACTTGTTTGTGTTTATTTGAACAAACACGGCATTTTAGTGTTTATTATGAACAAATAGAACCTTTTGGCACATGACTCTGTCTTAGGTTGATAAGAGTCATAGAATCATCAGTGGCCTGTCTTTGGCTGCCGGCTCTCATTGCACTCCCTTTTCCCATTCAGACTGAGGCCACAATATGCACTCAATGCATGTCTTCATAGCGACAAATAACTGCCATCTGAGCTTTGCTGAAGGCAAGACTGTATGGAGGTAACTGACCTGCTTGAAATACAAAGTCAAAAGTTGAAAGCAACAGGATTAAGGTTGTCTTTGGGGGATGTCCCAGGCACTCAATTCAGTTGCAAATTAGCAACTATCAGACCCAAGTCTGGCCTCCTGATGTGGGGGAGGTAGCTCTGAGAATCAACAGAAAAACTATTACTTCTCATGTAAATAGTGGAGGCTATATTCTAAGTTAACTCTGCTGGCTAATAAAGATTTTTAGCCATCATAACTGGAATCTCCAATATTAGATTTATTTCTAGACCAGTCCATGATTGAGTCAGAATAACTGGTCACATTAAAGGAAAGAGAAGAATCATTATAATTCCTCCTTTTGATTAAATTTTCTAAGTCAGTTTCCACAGTCTCTATGTTCTCTGTCCCACAAAGTCTAAAAGCTTGAAGCAAGGCAGTTTAGCTTGTCTAATCTGGGACATAGGCAAGCAAAGGTGGGTCAAGAATATACAACCAACACAGCTTTCTTGTCACATTGTCAGGGCACTCAGCAAGTTCACATGTCAGCATTATCCTCTTGTGTCAGTATCTCACACTAATCACTCTGGCAGCTAGCAAGTTCCTGCAGCATTCTGTAGAAAAAACACAAACATATCCTCTTCCCCATATTAAATATATGATCAGGATCATGCCATATGCCAATAAATGGATCTTTTCATCTCACCTAGGCATGAGTATGCCTAGTTATAGGATACTATAAGGCACTCAGCAAGGAGTTCTTTGGCATCCAAATTTTAAAATTTTACAAATAAAGAGTTATTTAAATAATGTGCACGGGATATAATTCCCGTTTTTTGTTTTTTTAGAAAATATTGTTTTAAAGTTCCACAATAGTCCTTGAGAATTATTAAAAAAAAAAAACCCAGTAACATGGGTAACATTAAATTGTTGACAAAACATCTCAAATGCTTGACTATAATACACAATTCCAATATCTGTTTTAATCTGATTTCTAACAGCAAGCATAAAAAAAATTAACATAGACAATGACCAATTACATTTTTAGTTGCTTCTCTTGTTAGAGCAGTTGCAACTAGAAAGCCTGAAAAGGTATCAATAGTCACATGTGCATATTTTATTTTTCTAAAATCAGGAACATGAGTATCCATTTGCAGTAATTGATTAGGTATAAGTCCTCAAGAATTAATGAAAGATCCACAACATGAGGATTCCCCCACATTCTGACTCAGGAGAGGTGACACCCCAAATCACTCACGAGAAACAGTCTTGATGCAAAGAGCAAGAGGATTTTTATTTCAAGAGCACTCTCAGGTCCACAGCCATATAGAGGACCATAGCACCCTGAGTAGCTGGGTAAGTAGGTATTTAAAGGAAGAAACCACAACTGAAGGGGCTATTTTTACCAGTGGAGGGGACCCCCGTAGAGTAATTTATAGGGGGGTCAGTCCATTTTTGGTTGTTGGAAAATACCAAAAATACTAGTTAAGAGTCACAAGGAAGTGCAAAGTCACAAGAATCACAAGGAATACCTGGTAATTGTGTGGGTTATTTCTCAAGACAGTTTCTATGAGCCCCTAACAATAGCACATTTGCATAGTGGGTTCCAGGAGTGGGCAGGGTGGGTCAGGATGACTTTCTTTGAACGAACACACCCTGAATCCAGGAAGCAGGTGGGTGGAGGAATGTTGCTATCTGTTTTATGATAAGCATGCTGTACTGGCTGGTTTTGTCAACTTAATACAGGCTGGGGTTATCACAGAGAAAGGAGCTTCAGTTGGGGAAGTGCCTCCATGAGATCCAGCTGTGGGGTATTTTCTCATTTAGTGATCAAGGGGGAAAGGCCCCTTGTGGGTGGGACCATCTCTGGGCTGGTAGTCCTGGGTTCTATAAGAGAGCAGGCTGAGCAAGCCAGGGGAAGCAAGCCAGTAAAGAACATCCCTCCATGGCCTCTGCATCAGCTCCTGCTTCCTGACCTGTTTGAGTTCCAGTCCTGACTTCCTTTGGTGATGACCAGCAATATGGAAGAGTAAGCTGAATAAATCCTTTCCTCCCCAAGTGCTTCTTGGTCATGATGTTTGTGTAGGAATAGAAACCCTGACTAAGACACATGCCTTGGAGCATTGAGTCACAAAGGTCACATATGCTTTTTCATTAACACCATTAGGTGGAAAGATTATTAGGTAGAACTGAGGACGCTGAGCACAAGTCTTTACAATTTGACATGCACATTCTCTAAAAATACCAGATTATTATTTCAAGTCATTACTGTTTTGATGATGTAAAGAATGAGATTATATGGCCAATTGTTCTTGTGTAAGGCCTATAATCTGCATGGGATATAAATCTGAGGTAGCATTGCCTTAAGGGGTCTTGTCCAGGCAGTCTGGGATGAGTTCTTAAATGTCCAAAGACAGTCCTTTAAAGGAACAGTACTTTCTCTTAGCTTGAGTTGTATATGCATAAACAATTGCAAATTTGAGAATTAGCAGTATCTAAAAAGGGAACAATTTCAAGCATTTGTAAGCCCTGAGATATCTATCTATCTATCTATCTATCTATCTATCTATCTATCTATCTACCTACCTATCTATCTATCTTGGCTATCAGTATACAAATTAAAGCTTGATTTTTTTTTAACATTTTAAAACACTGGCTACAGCACACAATTCAATTATCTGTGCTGAAGCAGGAGGAAACTCAAAAGAATAAACATGAGATCCAATCGCATATACTTCTTTCCTATAGAAAGGCTGTTTTTACATATAGTAGATGTATTCTTTAAGGGATGTATACATAAATTTACAGATAATACAAAAGCATGCATAGAAGCAATTTTAAAGAACTTATCTTTTGGATAATGATTATCAATTTTACATAAAAGTTTACTATGCAATATGCCAAATATCAATATTCCGCAATAACCAATTTAATTGCTGTTTGAGACAAGGAATAGACGTCCCATCAGATTTTTAAGACTTTTTTTTCTAAAATAACTCCATGATTTTATCTTACAATTCTTTATTAACACCAACAGCTTCATAATAGGATGATAAAACCTTACTTGGAGATGAAGAAAGATAAGTCCACATTAATGCTCTCTTTTGCCAAAGAATCACTGTGGGCACATTAACTGAAGTAACAATAACTAGAATACAATTGATAACAATTGATTACAGAAGCTTCCTCTACTTTCTGCAAAGCTTTTTGTTTCTCACCAGTTAATTTACATCTCCCTTGATAATATCCAACAAAGGCTTAAGTCCTCCTGTGGTGAACTTAAGGTGAGATCTTAGCCAATAAACATCTCCTGGAAGCTTTTAAAAATAATTTGAAGTAAACAAATTATCTTTGCTTTCTTAAATTTTCTGTACCACAATTTTTCTAGGATATAACTGAGACCCTAAATATTGAAAAAGATATTGCCCCTGATCTTTTCTGGCATGACAACTACTTCCAAAAACTTTAAAGCTCATTGTGTAAGAGCAAAGGTTTGTAGTAAATTTCCATTCAGAGGCATTAGCTAATAAAATACTTTCTATATAAGAAACACATATAGATTCAAAGTCCTAGCTTCTTGTATTGAAGCAGAGACATTTTTTTTTACATAATCTAAAGCTATTAGTCACTCCTAGAGGCAAAACCTTTCAATGATTATAAACTCACTAGAAGCAAATCCTTTACAATTATAAGGATGCAAAAGGAAAAATGACCTTCTAAATCCATAATACATCTATATAGAATAGGCACGCCAGATTGTAATGCCTTTAGAAATTCCACAGCCTCACTGACATTTCATATATCTTAAGTTTAAAGTTTATTTTGAACAACACTTGGATAGAGCTGTAATAATGTTGTTTCGGCTTAAAAATAATTCCCTGGAGGCAGGGAGAGGTGAGGTCTAAAAACTTCCCTAGGCAGGGTTTTCAAAACAAAAGAAATGCCACAGGAGCCTTGCTGGGGCTCTGAGCCTTGCATTGACTCATATGTAAATATTTCTTAATCTGAGCATACAGCCTGAGTCCTATACCAAAGATTATCTTTTCTGCAGTGAGGACAGATTCTAGGGGAACAATTAGACCGTCTGTCTATGCCTCTAATTTTTGGACAGTCTTTCCTAAGATGATTTATACTTAAAACAGTCCTTGTAACCTTAGTGCTGTGAAAGCATTACTTGTACTGTAGTCCCCTGCAAGGCAACAACCATAGCCAAACGGATTGTATGAGGGTCCAATTTCTGCACAAAGACGAATATGTCTAGACAAGTCTGTCTTTACTTTGTATGACCGGATGGCTGCAGGGAACTGCATTAGTGTTCTCATAAGATGAATACTCTTGTAATTATCCTAATTACAATATATGGGTAAGTTAAAAATCCTAAGCTTGCAATCAAACTGCAAACTGTAGCCAATGGAACATTGGCAATTTTAACCATAATTTTAAAATTTCTTTTGCAATATTAAAGCATAACCATAACTTTTGGAAAGCAAAACCCAATTATAAACAATCCATTCTCTTTAAAATCACTACCAGAAGCATCACTTTCACGTTACAAAGTTTGGCTGCCAATTCTTATATATGAATGCATGACAGTACAACTTTTAATGCTTCATAAAAGAGTCATTGTTTTAAAATTTTATCCCTTATAAGTCTAGTTTCTAGGGTAAGAATTACATAAAATATTATCCCAGTTTAGAAGTATCTTTAGAGGCCTGGTTTCCTGGGTTGTTTCATGCCATGTGCTGTTGTTTAAAATAACTCCAACCCTGAGTTACCAGTTTTAAGCTAACTTTCTTGTTACCAGTGTACATGTTTTTAATCATTCCCAATAACTTTTAAGCCAATACTCTATGACTAAGACATGCAGAGCATATTTATAACTTTAAGACCAGTCAGAAGCAGCTACACGAATCTTATAAATTTAGACCAAAGAAATTTTACTTTTTCTAGCTATAAATTTAAGATAAAAAGCACTTTGTCATTTGCTGAACTCAATAATCACAATTGCAGAGATTTTTCTAGGCAAAAACAACTATCAGCTTATTTGCCTTAGAACTGAGAAGCTGCAGACCCCTTTTCAAAGCAGCTTTTCAGCAGGGCCTCTCCTGATGTGCTTAACTCCTGGTTAAGGGTGCAGGGCAACTTAAATCAGCCTCCTCTGTGCAGACTGAGACAGAATCAAGACATGGATATCCAGCAGATAAAGTTTTAACCATTTCTTTTTCTTTTCAACATGAAACATAGAACAACAGTCATTCAGACAACAAGACAAAAACAGACACAAATTGACACATGGACAGATTGGTGCACCAAACATAGACAATGCAGAAAGGGTAGAGAACTTTATGTAACCAGAACTAAGGATGTCTCCTGTAGGGGCCAGAGAGAAAGCAGGACATCTCCCGATTTCCCTCTGTCCCTGGGAGAGCTCTGAAATCCATTTTCCTTCTCTCTTTCTCATGTCATTTGTATATCTAGAATCCTTTTTTTGGTTTGATTTTTACTTATTTTATTTTACTTCATTATTTTATTTTAAGCCCTACTCCTCCCACCTGATGCAGTTCTTGACTGTGGACAAATGCCTGTTTAGAATTTTCTAGTCCCATTTTCCACTGTCAACCCCTAGCTGATATCAGTGTTGGGCCAATGCTAACTCAGTCTAGCCTGTATCCTTTCTGCACTCTTGAATTGAACATCCTTCAAAAGATTAAATTTGTAGTGCTAACTTTAATGCTGTATGTTGCTGACCATGTGGGATATATCTTCTTCTGTTTTCTGTGGATCCCCACCAAGAAAGTGTACCCTCAGTCCTTCTTTCTGCTTTTAGGCCACTCATCAGGTGCTACCTGGAGCTGTCAGCAGCCACTGGTTACTGGGTTCCTGAAAGGAAAGATGGAGTTGGATGGGAAAGGTGGTGAGAGAAATAACGAGCAAAGGCAAAATTCTCTGATCAAGGTCCAATGTACTTAGGAGTCTGAGCTTATAAAGTGGGGGAAACCCATCCACCACTATGCCAGAACCTCATGGCCACTTTGTCAGGATCTGTCAAGAAAACAGGTTCAGCCTCTCAGCAGGTGGCATCTTGGAGTAAACCACAGATGTGGCAGGACAATAGACTCCACCCTAGGTGGGCTAGTAACTGTCAAACCAGGTCTGAGACAGCCTGCTGAAGGCTGGGGGAAGGGCACAGCTCTTAAATTCACAGTGGCATTTCTAGAAATTACTCCTATAAATTCTTGCCAAATGTGCAAAAGTCTATAAAACATCACTAATTATGTAACAGAAATCATAAATTAATAGATTTAATCATAAATTAATAGATTTTTAAAAAATACTACATCCAGGAAAATGGCTACTGTTTATGCAGCTGTTATAATGATAGAATAAATCTGTATGTTAGAATGCATGATAGATCATTGTTTTAAATTAAAGAAAGAAGATGTAGAAGGGTCCTGCATTGTGACATCCTCAGTGTGACAAACATGTCCTCAGAAACTTGATCTGATTAAAAAAAAAATACAGTGATTGCTTCTAGAGAAAAGCAGGACATTTGTGCTGGAAGGGAAAGGTTTACTTTCATTTTACCACTAGTTTGGAAAAATTTTAATTAATATATTTGCTCTAAATCTACAGTAAAAAGGAAATGTACCTAAAGAAATAAGAGTAGAAGAAAGAAAGAGGTTGCAAAGGGGAGAGCATCCAGCATCCTGACAGACAGGTCTCATCTGCACTAGAGGTACCCAGGGTGCAAGGAGCAGGCAAGTTTGTAATGCTAAGACTTTTGGATTTCTTCAAGCAATTTTAAAATGATGGTGTGTGTGCTTATGTGAATGAGGGTATCATTTCTCCAGTGGTGGTGGTTGTTGTTGTATTGTTGTTGTTGTTGTTGTTGTTGTTGTTGTTGTTGTTGTTGTTGATGATGATGATGTACTTCTTTTGTTTTCTGAGACAGGTTCTTCCCTGACTTGGTACTTACCAATGAGTCTGTACTGTATGCTGCTTGAGCAGCCTCAGGGACTCCGCCTCTCTCTAGCTCTTCTCTGGTGGAACTACAAGCAGGTGCCACTATGAGTTTTTCTTGTGTGGGTTCTGGTGTTCAAAGTCAGGACTTTATGGTTGCAGGGCAGGGACATTATTAACTGAACTATCTTCTGAAAAAGTTTTAAAAATAAAAATATTGAACCTATACCTGTAACCTGTCACACCAGCTCTTGGGAATCAGAGACAGGAAGGTCAAAATGTTGACCCAAGCCCTAGGTATATAGCAAGGCTGTGTCTCAAGTAAACACAGCAACCACAGAGAACAGCCATGTGATTTTTACCCTAGCATTTCCTAAACACTGTGCTCAGAAACTGCCAAAGCTAAGACAGGAAATACATTACCCAAGGTCACCAGGAGGCACACAGAAGATCTGGAATCAGAAATTTGGGATTCAGTCATTGACTTCTGTGTGAATCCAAGAAGTAAGAATGCAAACCAGAGCCCGGGGAATGGGGGTTCCTTCCCATGCACAAGATATGTGAGTATGAAAATTTTCATATAATGAATAAAAACAAAGAAAAATGCAAGAACATAAATTAAGAAATAGTGCAAAAAGCAGGCTTTGAACACTTATAATTTGTTTATGTTCCACAGAGAAACAATAGGGTACAATTTTATGCAAAGTTGTACTGTAAATATTAGTCATCTCCACAGAGAATCAACTCCCCTTTTCTTTGTGATTTACTGACCTGTATTTATCACACTGCCAGCAATATAAGTTTGTCAGCAAAGCTTCTCCAGTCCAAAAGCAGGACTCTGTTATGGTGCCCGGTCACCAGAGTACTCCATGCAGTTAGAGAATGGCATCTTGAAGAGCTGTTTTATGATTTCTGCCAAATGTCATATGTCAGTCTCAGAAAATTTGAGTTTAAGGAGACTATTGGGGACAAAGGGATCAGGAGAAATATGTTCAAGACCAAATGGATCAGGACCATAATAAGAGGGATATAAGGCTGTCATGTCTCTGCAGAGGGGCTTGGCACTGAGTCAGAAGGTCTCTCAGTCGCAGTGGTACGTGGGAGCTCATTACTGACAGAGTCTGGAGGGTCGAAGCTGAGAACACTAGAAAGAGGCAGTGGACATCTGCAGTGGGACAATGTTTGCAGAACATTGCACATACGAGCTCACAGCAGCTATGACTAATGTGTGCCTTTCCCCTCCTCAAGGACACAAGCCTTTGTGTGTTCCTGGGTGTGAGCGTGTGCATGTGTGTGTGTGTGTGTGTGTGTGTGTGTGTGTGTGTGTGTGTGCATGCATGTTCACAGGTGCTGACAGAAGCCAGAGGAATGAACAGAATCCTCTGCAATGGGAATTTCAGTGTTATGAGCCACCTACTGTGGATAATGGGATCTGAATTCCAGTCTAAATAATTGAACATCAGCAAGCACTAACTGCTGAGCCATCTCTCCATTCCTAAATTTGTTTTTAATTAAAAGAGCTTGGCAATTCTCAGCAGTTCTCAACCTGTGGGTTGTTACCCTATTGGGGTTCTCACATCAGATATCCTGCATATCAGATATGTATCTTATAATTCATCATATTAGCAAAACCACAGTTATTAAGTAACAATGAAATAATTTTTTTTCGTTGGAGGTCACCAATAACATAAGGAACTATTCAAAATGGTTGCAGCAATAGAAAAATTGAGAGCCACAGAGTTCTAACAGTTGATTAGACACACCTCTCAGCTTTGCTGGGAACCCTAATGAACAATGCAGCTCACACTGGAATTTTGACACCACTCTGCCATCTTCTGGTGAAATTGCAGATTGCAAATCAATTTCTAAACATTGGATTTTTTAATATTATTATTATTATTATTATTATTATTATTATTATTATTATTATATTTTCTTCATTTACATTTAAAATGCTATCCCCAAAGTCACCTATTCTCTCCCCCCACCCTGCTCCCTACCCACTCACTCTCACTTCTTGGCCCTGGAGTTTCCCTGTACTGGGGCATATAAAGTTTGCTAGACCAAGGGGCCTCTCTTCCCAATGATAGCCGGCTAGGCCATCTTCTGCTACATATGCATCTAGAGACACGAGCTCTGGGGGTACTGGTTAGTTCATATTGTTGTTCCACCTATAGGGTTGCAGACCCCTTCAGCTCCTTGGGTACTCTAGTTCCTCCACTGAGGACCCTGGGTTCCATCCTATAGATGACTGTGAGCATCCACTTCTGTATTTGCCAGGAACTGGCATAGCCTCACAGGAGACAGCTATATCAGTGTCCTTTCAGAAAAATCTTGCTGGCATGTGCAATAGTGTCTGCGTTTGGTGGCTGATTATGGGATGGACCCCCGGATAGGGCAGTCTCTGGATGGTCCATCCTTTCATCTTAGCTCCAAACTTTGTCTCTGCAACTCCTTCCATGGATATTTTATTCCCTATACTAGAGAGAAATGAAGTATCCATGCATTGGTCTTCCATCTTGATTTTCTTATGTTTTGGAAATTATATCTTGGGTATTCTAGGTTTCTGAGCTAATATCCACTTATCAGTGAGTGCATATCAAGTGACTTCTTTTGTGATTCGGTTACCTCACTCAGGATGATATCATCCAGATACATCCATTTGCCCAAAAATTTCATAAATTCATTGTTTTTAATAGCTGAGTAGTACTCCATTGTGTAAATGTACCATAATTTCTGTATCGATTCCTCTGTTAAGGGACATCTGGGTTTTTTCCAGCTTCTGACTATTATAAATAGGGCTCTTATGAACATAGTGGAGCATGTGTCCTTATTACCAGTTGGAACATCTTCTGGGTATATGCCCAGGAGAGGTATTCCTGGATCTACTGGTAGTACTATGTCCAGTTTTCTGAGGAACCGCCAGACTGATTTCCAACGTGGTTGTACAAGCTTGCAACCCCACCAGCAATGGAGGAGTGTTCCACTTTCTCCACATCCTTTCCAGCATCTGCTGTCACCTGAATTTTTGATCTTAGCCATTCTGACTGGTGTGAGGTGGAATCTCAGGGTTGTTTTGATTTGCATTTCCCTGATGATTAAGGATATTGAACATTTTTTTCAAGTGATCTCAGCTCTTAGGTATTCCTCAGTTGAGAATTCTTTGTTTAGCTCTGTACCTCATTTTTAATGGGGTTATTTGAATTTCTGGAGTTCAGCTTCTTGAGCTCTTTGTATATATTGGATATTAGTCCCCTATCAGATTTAGAATTGGTAAAAATTCTTTCCCAATCTGTAGGTGCCCTTTTTGTCTTATTGACAGCATCTTTTGCCCTACAGAAGCTTTGCAATTTTATGAGGTCCCATTTGTCAATTCTTGATCTTACAGCAGACAAAACCTAAGATCTAAGAAATAGAAAGAGCTTAGATAAACACATGAGTAATAGAATTTCTATTCTACAAAATTCTAGAAGAAAAAATTTCAAAGCTAGAAAAACCTAAAGTAACCCAAACACAAGAGGCATTTGGAATCACAAGTAGACATGATCAGGGAAGAATCTCTTCACATATTTTAGCCAAGTTGTCAAAAACTCAAAACAAAGACATAGTATTAAAAGCTGTAATGTAAAACTCCCAACTTCCATAAAAAGGCTAAAACATCATAATAACATCAGGCCTCTCAACCAAAACCTAAAATCAAACAAAGCATGGAATGATGTGTTTCAAGCCCTAAATTTATATAACTACCAATCAAAAAAATGTAATATCCAGAAAACCCATATTTAAAATTTAACAGGAAAATAAGAACCTTTCAAGATGAGTACAAAGACAGCTCATGGCCAAAGAGCCAGAGCTGCAGAAGAAACATAAAGGAATATTATTAATAGAGAAAGTCTCAGTTATGTGAGTAGAGGAAAAGAAGAAATGTATATAGGTGTGTGTGTGTGTGTGTGTGTGTGTGTGTGTGTGTGTGTGTGTTTGTCAACTTTTTGTTGCATTTTTTGTGAATTTCACATCATGCACCCCAATCTCATTTGTCTCCCCATCTGCCTTCTGCCCTCTACCCTAGCAACCTCCCCAAAACGAAAATAAAAAATAAAAATGAAAACAAAACAATACGAATAAACAATAACAGCAGCAAAACTGTAGTGTGTCACATAGCCCTTTTGTCCACACATCTTTATTTGCAAATGTTCATTTCTACTAGTTGTTGATCTGGTCCAAGACCTCTGACTTCTGTGATACCACCAATACTGGATCCTCACTAATACTCCTCTTGGATATCTTATTGTTGTCCTGTGTCATGGAGATCTTTCAGCTTTGGATTTGAAGGACCAGACCCATCCACACACTTTAGAAGTTCACAGATGGGGTAGATGTTGAGGTGGTCCAACTCAAAGTCCTGGATGAGGGCATGGGTAGTAGATGAGTTGCTTAACCTCACTGACACCATCAGCGTCAGATCTCCAGCACAGCCCGGGTGAGCTTATCCATTGCTGAAACAGGCAACAGGCAGAGGCAGATCTCCCATTCTCATAGCTTGAGGGCCTGCTCACCTACACCCTTGCCACCAGGACCAGATCTACTGTGCTGCCTAGTCAAGATACAGGGTCCACTCTCTTAAATGTTGCAGCCAGTGAGGGGCTGGGCCAACTCTCCCACTCTCATGACATCAGGGCCAGCTCTTCAGCCACAGGTGGTGTGGGGTGATGAGGGGGATGGTATCTCCCATTTGCCTACTCCAATGAAGACAGACAAGAAGTGGGGCCAATTCTCCCTCCCTCACCATCCTTGGGTCTGGCTCATTCGGGCCCCTGAAACCAGGGCCAGCTCTACTGTGACACTCTTGCAAAGTGTGAGCCTGTTCTTCCGAGTGCTGCTGTGTGAAGAGTGGGGCCAGCTTTCCTCAGCTCTTGGTTCTGGGCAGAAGCCCAGACCAGGGAAGTCTGCATGGCCTTTGGCACTAACATGAGCCATGGGCATTGACACCAACCCCTGCTGGATACATGGCCATGAACCCACACATGGCCTCCAGTGGTAGCAGGGACTGGGACTTCACCATGGTCTCAGGTAGCAGACTGCTACTCACATCAGGCTGTTCTTTTCCACCTTCTGCTCTCTAGTTCCACCTCTCTTCATAGCACTCAAGGCATTCTGCTTCTGTTTCTCTCCCATCTCTCCATCACATATTTGTACATCATTGTAGCCTCCCTGAGCCTTGATCAGGCTGATTCAGATCTATGTTGCCACTGTGAATGAGACCACCTGGGGAGGAGCCTTCCTTTCTATTACTCTGTCAACTGCGCATCACTACCAGCTGAGAGGCTGAACCTGTCTTCCTGAGATATTCCTGAGATAGCTGACAGCCTGTGGAATTGGCGACCTAATGCTAACAGCTCTGGCAGACTAGTGCTAACAACTTGGCAACAAAGCATCAAGAAGCCTGGCATGGCAGGGGATGGGCCTCCCTCCTTTATAAGCACAGACTCTTAGTAAACATTGGGCCTTGATCAGAATTCTGTCTTGGTCTCGTTTCTTCTCTTGCGTTTCCTCCCTTACAGCTCCGGCCTCCGACTCAGGAACCCAGTTCGTGTGGCCACAGGTGGCTATGCATCATAGCTTCTCTTAATACAAGCAGGCCACCAGGTGGGCAGATCTTTGGGTATCTTCTGCTTGCCCATGTTGTGTGGCTGTAGGAGGGTCATAATAATCTATTTCTGCTGATCATTACTCATTAAAATAAATTTTAGCTACAGTGGTATCAAATTGTCTTTGTGATTCATTGAGTAGTGAATTAAGACTTGTTTTCCAACTAACTATGTGTTTCATAAATAATAAAGCACTTACATAGTTTTTGGGTGAAGTAACATTTTTGATACTGTCAAAGGGTAGTTTTGCTCTATTGCTCACAGTAAATTTGTGTCTAAAATAACTTAGAAATAATTAGATTGCAAACATTTAACTGATAACATCAATACTTCCATTACGTGTTTTTGCATTTATTCTATAGGAATCTTCTATGAAACTTGAAGTTGTTAGTTACAAGTATTTGCTTTGAGTCCCTTAGCAGGCCCCAGACACTGTGCTCTATAGAGACAGTCAATGCTCTTTCTCCTGTGATGTAAGAGAAAGTGACTATGCTGGAAAGACACAGCTGTTGTTATAACAGTTGTTACTTCTAGACTGAAGCAGTAAATAAACATGTGCTTAGACGTTACTACTGTAAGGGGATCAAGGTACTTGCAGAAGCCCTAGAAGACTGTCTTAGTGTCTAAGCTCCTCCCTCTTACCAGCTCCATGCCAAGAATATCAGTAGCCATTCTTTGTTGGGCCTCA
This sequence comes from Mus minutoides, assembly GCA_902729485.2. Classification (NCBI taxonomy): domain Eukaryota; kingdom Metazoa; phylum Chordata; class Mammalia; order Rodentia; family Muridae; genus Mus; species Mus minutoides. The sequence continues at coordinate 1,578,824 of LR749524.1, forward strand.
TTTTGACCCTGGTTTGGGCCTTGAGGACAAACCCAGAGCCTGGCTCGAGTGTCTGAAGCCTTGTAGGAGACCCTAAGCCTGGCTCCAGGTTTGAGACCTGACCCAGTCACTTCCGTATTGGGGTGACTACGCAAGACCTGTTTGGCCCTGCATTTGCCCTGCCATTGCTGATGTAGAGCTTTGCAATTGACCCTGTCAGTCACTCTATACCCTCTGTCATGATCCACCCCCCTCCTACATCATCTTACCCCACCAAAAATGCCCCTCCCTATGTTCTGAACTTATATAAGGGAGAGGCTGATGCCATAAAGTTGATTTTCTGCTTCAATAAGACTCCCAGCCCAGGTGTGTTTCTTTTGGGTCATCAACACTCGCCATCCCATTCAGCCCTGGAGGGACACCGGTGGGACCAGGGCCTTTCTCCTTTTGCCTGGACTTGCCAGCAACGAGGCCTGCATTCAGGAATCTGGGGATTGGGTCTATCATGGAAGAGAGTATATTCTTCTTAGTAGTCCTGTCTGACAGGTGGGCTCAAGTGGCCTGCAAAGGTGGAATAAGGACTGAGACTCAGGGGCTGGGGCCCTTTAAGTCCCTTTCCAGAGTCATTGGTGGTATAAGGAGTCTGCTACCAGGTCTGAAGAGACCTCCTGGTTTTGGAGAATATTCTTAGAGAAAACAGTTTTGGGTGAATGGGAAGCCAGACTTTAGGAAAGAGAGAATGTTTTAAGTTCTAGGAGGTACAGAAAGCCTGTAGGGGTGATCCTTAGTTCATTCATTGTGCATCCAAAAATGGTTGCATAAAGGAGGGATACTTTTTCTGACTGTTCCTATCTGGGACGAATTTGGGGATGGGGACTGGAGGAAAAGGAAAAGCCACCCTCACCAAGGATGCATTTCCTTTCTTGTGTGTAGAAATACTAGCACATATGCCTGCGTCTACAGCCTCTCAACCTCAAACTCTTCATTTCTGGGCCCAGGGACACTCAGTTATCTTACTGTTCTCAACTCCTAAGAGGTAGAGGGGAAAGTCAGAGATAAGACCTCATTACTTTGAACAAAGCACTGGTGTCTGAATGATAGTGGGCAGGTCACAAACTTCTATTTAACAACTGCAGCCCACTTCACACTTGCCTCTCCATCTTACTCTCTGTCCCATACCACCACCTGCCTGTGACAACTTCATCTACCCACTTAGTTAAGTTGGAAAGCCCAGGGTCAGTTTTGACAGCTCCTCTCATACTTTCCTATCCTAAGTATTTCTTTTTTTTTAACACTTTCTGGGGGATGACACAACAACATATAGACCAAATATCTTATAAATAATTAAAATGTGTGTGTGTTCCTGTTTCAGAGGCTGACATCTAAGACCAAGGCATCAGCACATTTAGGGTCTGGGTGAAGCAGGTTTCCTGGTTCACATACAGTGTCTTCTCATGGTATGCTCACAGAGCAGAACAGCCAGGCAACTCTCTTGGACCTCACATGTAAGGTCATCTCCAATGCTATTCATGAGGGCTCTGCTCTAACCATCCCTCCTATTACCATTAGACATTAGGATTTAACAGAGCACTGGGGATCACAAGCATTGATTCCCCAGAAACCTTCAATGTTCTTGCATCTTTATTTTCATTTCATCTCTGGGTCAGACAGGCTTTCAGTTTGCCTCACTCACTGATTTTATATTCCTGTCTTTTCCTTGCACTGTTTATGGGGGGATTGTTAAAAGAGAAGCCTGATGATTTACCTTCCTCGGTGGTGTTACACACACACTGACAGTAAAATACAATACTCTCCTGCTTCTGGGGATTTTCCTCCAAATGCTTTGTCAGCTTGTTTCAATCCCTAATTCACTACATCAGAACTATGAAAATCTCTCTCTCTCTTTTAAATTGAAATTATTTTATTTATTTTCATCCCAGCCGTTGCTCCCTCTTAATCTCCCCTTCCACAGTTCCTCATCCCATTCCTCCTCCCCCTTGATTCCCCCCACCCAGGCATCCCCCTTTCCTGGGGCTTCAAAGCTCTCATAGATTAAGTGCATCAGTTCCCACTGAGACCAGACTAGGGAGACTTCTGCTACGTATGTGCCAGGGACCTCAGACCATCCCATGTATGCTCCTGGTTGGTGGCTCAGTCTCTGGGAGCTCCCTGGCATCTGGGTGAGTTGAGACTGAGTGGTTTTCCCATAGGGTTGCTCTTCCTTTTAGTGGTTTCAATCCTGCTCCTAATTCAAGCATAGAGGTCCCCAACTTCAGTCCAATGGTTGGGTATAAGTATCTGCTTCAGCTGGTAGGACATCTCAGATGACAGCTATGCTCATGTCTATAAGCACAGCATAGCATATTCATGTCAGGCCTTGGTCCCCCAACTCCCATGAGATGGATCCTAAGCTGGGCCAGTCGTTAGACCTCCTTTCCTTCAGTCTCTTCTCCATTTTCATCCTGTTCATCCTACTCTGTCCATGTTTGTGAGGTTTCCACTTGGAAGTCTGTTGTCAGGAAGCGGAACAATCCATATATTTTACTTTATCATGTAACTTGAGAATCCTCCTTAGTGTTTAATCTTGAGAGCTTGAGCACGTCTTGAGGGAGACTTGGTGAGCTGAAGCTACTTCTACCTGGATATTTGTAATTTTCTCTAGATTTAAGAAAGATTTAGATTTAGATTTAAGAACTTATCTTTCTGAACTATCTTTGTAACTCTTTGGAATTTTCAGGTTCCTCTTTAATTCCAACAAAACAGATCTGTGCTCTTTGAATGCTGGCCAAAGTTTGTACAAATGTTTTTCACTGCTTTTCAATATCATTTTCTTCTCAATCTATTTTGTGGTGGTCTGCCTTTGAACCATTTAATTCTTCTGTTTGATCTGTTACTTATGTCTTTTATCACATTCCATAAAGTTTCACTTAATGCATTTATAAGAGTTTGGGTTTTGGAAATTTCTTTTATCTCTGTTCTAAATATATCTTATAAAATACGGATTATTTATTTGTCTTCTTTTTGATCATTAAATTTTATAACAGCTACTTTAAAAATATTTTTCTGATGCTATCTCCAACTGATGGCTCACAAAGAAAAACTTAGTTTTCTTCAGTGGGGTCTCACTAGATATACAAACCATACTAATGAAAGGCCTCATGTCCTGCAGCAGAAGAACAACACAAAGAAAACCTAGTAATAGTTTTGGAAATATTTTGTCTTATAATGCCTTGTTTAAGTTTTTTTCTTTTACTTGTCTTTTGATTATCGATTATGGTTTTTTATGGGTTTTGTGTCCCTGCATGTGGATGCTTTTCTTGTAGTTTTTCTTTCTATTTCCCCCTTTTATTTGTCTGTTTGTTTTGTTCTGCTTTTTAAAATTGTTGGCCTCTGTCCGCAGACCTGGGTGCCCAGCTCTCTCCTGAATCTCAGTGGTCAGAGTAGTCTCAGCAAGCAAGCTCTCCTGCACAGACTGGTCTCTGTGGGAGCCTTTGTAGTTCATGAGTTGACCTGACCAGACTGGTCTCTGAGCAACCTGGGACCTAATATGACTCTCTCACAAGTTCCAGCCAGGAAAGCCCTCCCGGGCTGAGAACTTTCTTCAGGTGGGGAGGGAGCCTGGATATCTAGAGCCCAAAGCTGGGTGTGTCCCAAAAGGTGCACTGTTTGGATGTTTGCTCACTCACCCTTTGCAGTCCCTGAGCTGACCTGAGCAGACTAGGTCTTAGCGACCTGGAACCCAAGATGGCTCTCTCACACGTTTGGGCAGGGAAACCCCTCCTAGGCTGAGAACTGTCCACCGGCAGGGAGGGTGATGGGATGTCTGAAGCCCAGAGCTGGGTATGTCCCAAAAGGTGCCCTGCTCAGCCATTTGCTCACTCGCCCTTTGTAGTCTGTGAGCTGACCTGAGCGGACTGGGTCTGAGTGACCCTTTGCAGTCTGTGAGCTGACCTGCTCAGACTGCGTCTGCACGACCCTTTGTGGTCTGTGAGCTGGCCTGTGTAGACTGGTCTCTGTGCCACCTAGGACCCAATATGGCTCTCTCACAAGTTCTGTCAGAGAAGACCTTCCCAGGGGGAGAACTGTCCTCAGGTGGGGAGGGTGTCTAGAGCTCAGAGCTGGTTGTGTCCCAACAGGTGCCCTGTTCAGCCCTTTGCTCACTCACCAAGATCTCCCAGAGAGTCCTGCCGGAAACCTAGGTGGGTGTGCAGCCCCCGGGCCCTACGCCTGGTGCTGAAGCGGTGTGGACCGGAAGGGAAGGGGTCCGCTGCCCTCCTGTCTATCTCACGGCTGCAGACTCAGGTCCCACGCAATTGGACTGGAACAGATGTGTGTTCCTCTCACCAGTGCTGCTTTTTAAAATTGATATGTTAGTTTTCTAGAGAGAGAATGAAACACAAAGACACACATAGATAGAGAAAGAGAGAGAAAATGAGACACAGAGAGGGAAAGAAAGAGAGAGAAAAGAGAGAGAAAATGAGACACAGAGAGAGAAAGAGAGAGAAGAGAGAGATAATGAGACACAGAGAGAGAGAAAGAGAGAGAGAAAAGAGAAAATGAGACACACACATACACAGAAAATGAGACACACACAGAGAGAAGAGAGAGAAAATGAGACACAGAGAGAGAGAGAAAGAGAGAGAGAAAAGAGAGAGAAAATGAGACACACACACACAAAGAGAGAGAGAGTGAGTAGAAGTCATATTCAGAATATACTGTATAAAAAATTTTAAATAAGAATAAGAGAAAATCTTTTTCTGAGAGCTTACTCATATTTATTACTATTTAGTCAGTTTATGACACTTAGTTGTTCAATAGATACAATCAGGGTTTCCTAACATTCTTGAATCTTGTTGGTTTGCTACACCAGGAAAATAAGCAAAACCAAAATAAAGCAAGAGCAACAGAATGAATGAAATATTTTCAAAGAGGAAACAGTAGAGAATAAAGAAAACGACAGTATAGATAGGGCAAAGGAGACAAATCTGTCTTTGGAAAGTATCAGAAATCCCTGGGAAAGATTGACGGAGTAAAAGAGAAACTGCACACTTTCTATGTCTACATTGAGACAGAAGAATCACCATAAACACTCTGCCGAAAAAGGACAATAAAATGATATTCTGAACAACTCCACAGCAGACATTTTAAATGTCAGACAAAATGGACAGAGTTCCTTTATAAGTACCATCTAGAATGGATTCTACATGGAGTAGTATGACTGTTACTTGACCTTGAAGGAGATTGGCTCATTGCTTAAAGCTTTAGAGTAGATTTCTTGAAACATAGAAACTCTCCAAAAACCTGATAAGTATTTAAGGATGAACGAAACCTAATTTTGGTGCAATCAAAAGCTTATGAAATGATTTTGAAAAGATATATATATATATATATATATATATATATATATAGATATATATATATATAGATATATATATATATAATTTCCATTTAACATCTTTTGGGGAATGATTAATCTCACTGAGTGTAATGATGGTATTCATTTTGAATACAGATATCCTCAATCACCTGAGCATCCACTGTGGACTTCATTTAAACTGTATGAGCACACATGTCAGAGCTCTCAGTGGGTATAATTACGCAGCATCCACATAGCTATTACTCTAAGGCAAACTGTGCTTTCTAGTCTTTGGTCTTTTAAGTGACATACACAGAGATAAATGGGTAACCCAGAGTTCATCAACAGACGAGGACCACAGTGTAGGCTGTGCTTCAAGAAATCCGTAATTTTAAAAGTCATTCTGAGTTGAGAACCATCCCTGGTGTTCCTCAAGAAGAAGATATAAAACATATTTGCTCATCTAAAGGGATCTCTATCTAACTCTTGGTCTGAGAGAAACAACCAATAGGGGTAATTCTTATTTCCTTAGCCAAAGTTTTTCTTATGAGCTGGGATGGCTTTCTTCCCAGGGAAATTTGATTTTTCTTCATTACATTACCAGATTCCACGGCTTCAGCATATCCATTTCTTCCCAACTCCTGGTTTCCCTATCTGTAAAAGGGCTCACTGACAAGGTGGTGCATGAAGAGCAAGAGATCATAGCAAACTAAAATTCTATGTAGTGAAGGTGCAATGAGGTTCTATGTGTATGTGTGTGTTTGTTTTTTAAGTCTTTTTTAACAAAGTAGAATTCAAGGTAGCTCCTGATATGACCATTCATTATCAGCTGATCTGCAGTAGAACTCCAGATCCTCTGAAGTTCTTTGTAATCATACCCAGTAGGTATCAGAAGATGCTGAGGATAGAGTTCATGGAAAAGTCTGAGATAGAGTGTAGATAGTAAAACAAGCAAACAAAAACATTAAGAAGGTACTTAAACACAAGGGAGAAGAATGGAACAACTGATAGGTAGAGAAGGTAAGAGACACGAAAAACTTCTAATTGTTAAAAAAGAGACTTTTCAACTTCAAAGCTGCTTTCTCTTTTTTCCAAAGGCTACATTAGGATTTCTAGTCAACTGTGAATACAGCAGTTATGGGTAACAAAAATGAATATGTATAACCCAGAAAGTCCTTGTGTTAGGTGGGCAAGTACTCTCAGGCTTATCTCTCTAGTTGAGTGGAGCTAGAATCCAGCCTCTTACTCTGGAAAGTCCTAATATAGGCTTCCTTGCTCTCAGTGAATTATGAGCAATGACTTGGTAAAGGCCAAGTATTTATCACACAGAGACTATTTGGGCTAGATGTGAGAGACATGAGGATCATACTCCTCTCCAGGAGCAAAAGAGCACACACTCCGCTCTCAGTACTGCTTGGTTTTAATACTGCTTGGTTTTTCAAAGGCTTCTTTTCCTATTGTGCAGATAGTATCCACAGGCAAGAAAACAGAATGCTAATAAATCAAAAATGACTACTCAGAAAGTGTGAAAGTTGTCTCCCAATAACTTTTTCGAATAGATTTAGGAAGACCTTTCTTAGACTTCTGAGAATCTTGATTGGTGAAGTCTTTATATAGGCCTTTAGAATGAACAATAACAAAATAGGGCAAAAGGCAGAGTATTCCTGCCTCTTTAATATCTTTCTTTTGTATCTCCTTTCTTTAATATCTTTGCATGCCAATACATCACTGCAGAAATGGAAAAGTCTCACATGTGCAGTGATGTGGGGGTATAGGAAGTTGTGGAGGAGAGATCATGCTAAAATTCTAATTTTTATAGACTCCAGGATCATGCTACAGTAATAATCTGTGAATCATAGTGTCTACTGGCTAAGGTAGAAATAAAAAAATCGCTTTAAAGTGATATCACCACATATGATCCCTTCAGCATTGAGGTTTTGAAAATGCACTGGTAACTACAGCAAACACATAGAAATCTTTGGAGAGATTAATTTCAACCCACTCTAGACTCAGGGAAAAGCAAGCTGGTGGCCAGGTGTGACATTGAGCAGAAAGTCAGAGACACATACCTCAGATGTCAGACAAATTGGCAGTCCCACGAAGAGGCCTGTTAGCAAAGAGATATGGGCCACAACACAGATGATTTAAAAGTATACAACTCTGGAACTTTCCCCTAACATTCATCAAAGCTTTGAGGGGAGAATAAAGAAATATCACTTGAACTATTCCAGTTATCCAAACACCAGCACACCTGACATCCCTCAAGGGAGGAGGTGCTGGAATCAGTCACCTAGCATACCTAGGTGATCCTCGGTATGCTGTCTCTTCAGTCTTGGAGAATGTGTACCCTTTAATGGAAATTGTACCTGGACCATGCTGTTGTGAAGTATAAAGGTTCTTGCCCCCTACCATGTTTATCGCATAGGTAAAGAGCCCTGCTGTGGGGAATAACTCAGATTATCTGTGGTATCATGATAAGCATGCAGTGGCTTTCAGTGCTGCTTCTACATTCAAACTGTAATTGGGATTTTCTTCTCGTACAGGGTGTTTCTGCGTAGCCCTGGAATGCTCTAATGTGTAGAACAGGCTGGTCTGGAACTCATGGCAATCTTTCTGCTTCTACCACTCAAGTCTTAGTGACACTTCTATTGCTGGCCAAAAGTAACTTGGTGAGGAAAGAGTTTACTTTATTATAGGGTTTAAATGTCTGCTGTTGACTTTTATCGACATATGCAGATCTTGTCTGCTGAACCTGGGATCCGAGGACCTGAAAGAATGGGGCAGACTACAGTCTAATGCTGTAGACAATCTTACTTCAGTTTTAACGTGCTTTCATACATGAATGTAACAAAGAAACCAATGATCCAAGGAATGTTGTTTGAGCTCAGAAAAACATGTAACTAAAAGCCAGTTTGTATATACTAAATATTAACAGAACAGTACTTTTCCAAAATTTTCTTAGAATAGACCAGTTTAAGCACAATTGGCTGGCATGTACTATAGATTATATCTGGGAAAGCACAAAAACATATGCAGAAGGGCATATCTGGATTCAAGGTCCACTGACTGTATTGGGTTCTATAGCTATGTTCTGACATCCAACAAGAACAGGCTTGTTCTGAATGTAAATGTTTGTCAGAGGAGGCACAGAATCACGTCCAGCAACAAGCCAGGAAAACAAAATGCCACTGAGGTAAAAGGCCTTCTGTCTTTTTTCCTGAAGCCTCTCTCACAGCTCCCCAAGGCATTGCTCCCTAGGCATCATTCTTCTGATTGTGTTCTTATGTCCATCACTGAAGAATGCCAGGGCAGGGACCCAGGAACTCTTATGGAAGAATAGAAGGAGGAGGAACTGAAACAGAGGCCATGGAGAAATGCTGCTTATTGGCTTGCTTTCCATGGTTTGCTAAGCCTGCTTTCTTATACATCCCAGGTCCACTTACTCAGAGGTGACAACAGCCTCACCCAAACACATTGATACCTGATGTCTGAATAGGGAAAGTGAAAGGTGTGTAAAGTCCTGTGGCCCTGAATGACACAGTTCATACTGATGAGCTATTTCCTTCAAGAGTAAAGGTGTGAGTGACAGTAGGATTTTCTCATTATTGCTGGACTGAATTTAGGAGTATCCTGAAGCCCTAGAAAAGAAAAAGTAGAACTGGGTAGTAGCTGGATTCATCTTTGAATTTTGTTTTGTTTTGTTTTGTTTTTTTGTTTTTCAAGACAGGGTTTCTCTGTCTAGCCCTGGCTGTCCTGGAACTCACTTTGTAGACCAGGCTGGCCTTGAACTCAGAAATCCGCCTGCCTCTGCTTCCAGAGTGCTGGGATTAAAGGTGTGCACCACCACGCCCGGCTTCAACTTTGAATTTTAATGATGTTAACGTCCCTTGTTGACAGCAAGAGACTGACCTGGAGTCAGATCTGAGGTTTGGGACCCTGTAGATGTTAGGCCCAGTTCTTCCTTCAAACCCCAATGCTTTAAAAAATAAAACTCAGACTCAAAATAATTTTACAAATGAGTTAGTCATATAGCTAGGCTGGATCATAACTTAAATTAACCTCTTTATTTGCAGAGGCCAGCCCCTGGGAGTCTTTCTTGTTCTAGGTTTTCCTTGAGGCTGCAGAGCAGGAAGAATATCAGTGGAGGGAGGGTAAGACTCAGGAGATATGGGAGTAAGACTTGGTTTTATGAGATATTTAGGGCTGCTGTATAATAACAAAAATATTTACTTATCTAAGTCTAAGTCACTTGGCTACTGTAGCTGACCTTCCCCCCTGAGTCCCTTTGAGGACAGAAACTGCAGTCTCTGGAATTTAGCACCTCATCCTAAAACAGGGAGAGATTAAGTAAAGGATTAATTGCTAAAGACTTTCCCCTTTTGTCCAGATGCCTCTCCCTTGTCAAACTAGAGGGAAGTTTGGAGCAATAAACTTTTATTCAACCAGGAGAGAATCAAGCTCACAGAAAGAAAAAACTTTTACTTAAACAAATATGCATAAACTCACATAAATTCATATACAGATTCACACATGTATATTTATTCATATCCACCTGAGTTGATTCTGTTGGCTTTTTTTAAATTAAGTTTTTTCCTTATTCACTTTACATCCCACTCACTGCACCCCCCCCATCATGCCCTCCCACAATTCTTCTCCCCCCCACTTCTCTTTTCCTCTAAGTGGCTCGCGGGGGTGGGGGGGGGGTCTGGGTATCCCCTCACCCTGGCACTTCAAGTCTCTGTGAGGCACTTAATCTCCCACTGAGGCTGCACCAGGCAGCCCAGCTAGAAGACTGTATCCCACAGGCATGAGACAGCCTTTTGGATAGTCCCTGTTCCAGTTGTTCAGGACTCACATGATGACCAAGCTGTACATCTGCTACATATGTACAGGGAGGCCTAGGTCTAGCCTATGTATGGTCTTTGGTTGGTTGTTCAGAATCTGAGAGACCTAGGGGTCCAAGTTAGTTGATTCTGTTGGTCTGCCTGTGGCATTCCTATCCCCTTAGAGGCTGCAATCCTTCCTTCTATTCTTCCATAAGAGTCCCCAAGCTCTATCCACTGTTTGGCTGTGAGTGTCTGTCTGTATGTCTGAGTCAGTTGGTGGGTGGAGAACAGCCATGCTAGACTCCAGTCTGCAAGCATAACAGAGTATCATTAATATATCAGAGATTGTTGCTTGATCATGGGATGGGTCTCTAGTTGGGCTGGCTATTGGTTGGCTGTTCCCTCACTGCTCCATTCCCAATCTCTGCATTTCTTGTAGACAGGTAAGTCTTGGCTGAAAGTTTTGCAGATGGGTTGGTGTCTCTATTGCTCCACTAGAGTTCCTGCCTGGCCACAGCAGGCAGCCTTCCCAGGCTCCATATCCCTAATGTGGTGAGTCACAGCTAAGGAGACCTGCATTGATCCTTGGGTGCCTCCTCTATCCCAGCTCTCTGTCTCTTCCTGGAGATTCCCCCTACCTGCAGCTCCCCCAATAAGTTGCAGGTTTCCATCCATTCTTATGGCCATTAGGCCACACCCTGCCTCTCCCAACACATGATCCAGAATCCCCTCCACTTCCCTCCCAATCCTTTCTCACACCCAGTTCCCTTCCTCCATCTGCCTTCTATGACCATTCCATTCCCCTTCCCATGTGAGACTCAAGCATCCTTGCTTATGCCCTCCTTCCCATCCAGCCTCCTTGGGTCTGTGGAGTGTAACATGGGCATCGTGTATTATATAGCAAATATCCACTTATTAGTGAATATAGATTGTGCATGTCCTTTCGGGACTGGATTATGTCACTCAGGATGATATTCTCAAGACTCATTCATTTGCCTACAAAATTCATGATGTCTTTGTTTTTCAGAGATGAATAGTATCCATTGTGAAGATGTACCACATTTTCTTTATTCATTCTTTAGTTGAGGGGTATCTAGGTTGTTTCCAGTTTCTGGCAATTATGAATAAAGCTGATATGAGCAGAGTTGAGTGAGTATCTTTGTAGGATGGTGGAGTATCTTTTGGGTATTGTTGTAGCTTGTCAAAAGACCCTCACTCACACAAAGACCACAGAGACCATCATCGTTGCAAAACAGATGAGGATGTTATTTATTCAACATGTTGGGGAACCCCCTCTTAGCACTCAGGCCAGAGGAAAGACCCAGAACAAAGAAAGAACACACTTTTTTATAGCTTTGTAAGGGCCGAATATAGGCACCAGGGTAGTTTGGCTTATTTTAATTGGTGTAGCCAATAATCTTTTTTGTTTGTAGAGGGTGACTCTCATTTTGTCTGTCCTTGAGGTTTTTAGTGTGAGGTGGGGCAGGGGAATTGTTAATCTTGTTTTGAAAGCTTAGTAATTTTGACCGTTAAAACTATAATTTTATATTTGTTTAGTCAGCCAGCTTTTTATCTGACTCTGTACTTGTCCTGTTAGTTCAGTCTCGAAAGTCCTTTTGAAGGGGAAAGGTACTGGATAGTCTTGAATTTATTTTGGATATTACGTTATGTGACCAGGAGTGGTATAGCTGGGTCTTGAGGTAGAACTATTCTCAAATTTCTGAGAAGCCACCAAATTGATTTCCAAAGGTGTTGCAGTGGTTTGCACTCCTGCCAGCACTGGGAAGTGTTCCCCTTGCTCCACTTCTTCACCAGCATGTGCTGTCTTAAGCTTCTGATTTTACCCTTTCTGACTGGTGGAAGGTAGAACCTCAGAGCTGTTTCATTTGCAGTTCCTAGATGACTAGGGATGTTGAACATTTCTTTAAGTGCTTTTCCGGCAATCGTGATTCCTCTGTTGAAAATTCTCTGTTTAGCCCCATTTTTAAATTGGGTTACTTGGGCTGTTGGTGCCTAACTTGAGTTCTTTTTAAATTTTGGGTATTAGCCCTCTGTCTGATATAGGAGTTGGTAAAGATCTTTTCTGAATCTGTAAGCTGCTCTTTTGTCTTATTGATACTGTTTTTTGCCTTACAGAAGCTTTGCAGTTTCATGTGGCCTTATCAAATGCTAATCTTAGAGTCTGAGCCATTGGTATTCTGTTCAGGAAATTGTCACCTGTACCAATGCATTAAAGGGTATTTTTCATTTTCTTTTCTATGAGATTTAGTGTATTCTGTTTTATGTTGAGGTCCTTGATCCACTAGGACTTGAATTTTGTGCATAGTGATAAATACGGATCTATTTGCATTTTTCTACATGCAGACATCCAGTTAGGTATAGTCTTTTGTGTTTGTGTTTGGGAATATACTATAGGTCCATTTGATTCATAATATCTGATAGTATCATTATTTCTCAGTTTAGGTTTTGTTTGGATGTCCTGTCAATTGGTGAGAATGTGGCGTTTATGTTTTGAACTATTAATGTGTGGGGTTCAATGTGCAATTTGAGATTTAGTGATGTTTCTTTTACAAATGTGGGTGCCCTTGTGTTTGGGGCATAGATGTTCAAAATTGAGATTTCATCATGGTAGATTTTTTCCTTTGAAGAGTCTGAAGAGTCCTTCCCTGTTGCTTTTAAATACTTTTGGTTGAAAATATATTTTATTAGATATTAGAATGGCTACTCCAGCTGACTTCTTCGATCTATTTGCTTGGAAAACTTTTTTCCAGCTCTTTACTTTGCATTAATGTCTATCGTCATGACTGAAGTATGCTTTTTGTAGCTAGCAGAATGATGAATCCTGTTACAAATCCATTCTTTTAGCCTGTGTGTTTTTATTGGAGAAGTTAGTGCATTGATACTGAAAGATATTAATGACCAGTGATTCTTATTTTCTGTTATTTTGATGTTGGTAGTGTTAATGGTGTGTGTGTGTGTGTGTGTGTGTGTTCTTTCCTTGTTTTTCCTGGTATGGAGTTATGTATTTCCTGTTTTTTCTTAGATGTAGTTATCCTTCTTGGGTTGAAGTTTTCCTTCTAGTATTTTCTAAAGGGCTGGATTTGTGGATAGATATTATTTGAATTTAGATTTGTCTTGAAATATCTTGTTTCCTCCGTCTATGGTGATTGAGAATTTTGCAGGGCACAGTAGTCTAGGTTGGCACCTATGGTTTTTTAGAAGTTGCAGGATATCTGTCCATGTCCTTCTATTTTTAGAAACTCTATCGAGAAGTAAGGTGTCATTCTGTTAGATTCCTTTGTATATTATCTGGCCTTTTTTCACTTGCTGCTTTTAATATTTCTGTAGATTTGTTCTGTAGATTTAGTGTTTTGATTATTATGTGCTGGGAGTATTTTCTTTTCTGGTCCATCCTAATTGGTATTCTGAAAACTTCTTGTATGGTTACAGGCATCTCTTTAGGTTGGGAAACTTTTCTTCTACAGTTTTATTGAGAATACTTTCTTGGCCTTGAATCTGGGACTCTTCATCTTCTTCTATTCCTATTATTCTTATATTAGGAATTTTCATGGTATCCCAGATTTTCTGGATGTTTTGTGTCAGGAATTTTTTACCCTTAATACTTTGACCTCTGTATCAATTTCTTCTGTTGTATCTTCTATGCCTGAGATTCTGTCTTCCATCTTCTATATTCTGCTGGTGATACTTGCATCTGCTCCTGTTCTCTTCCATAGGTTTCCCATCTCTAAGATTTCTTCAGTTTGTGTTTCTTTATTGCTTCTATTTTCACTTTCCTGACTTATACAATTTTATTTATTTCCTTCACCTATTTAATTGTATTTTCCTGTATGTCTTTAAGGGATTTATTTGGTTGGTTGTTAAAGATCTCTATCTGTTTGATGGTATTTTCCTGTATTTCTTTAAGGGATTTGTTCATTTCCTGTTTAAAGGCCTCTATAATACTTATAAGGTTGGATTTATGGTCATTTTCTTGTGTTTTAGTTTTGTTAGGACATCCAGGTCTTGCTGTAGAGGTGTAGTGACACCTCTGATTTGGAGGTGTCATATTGCCCTGGGTCTTGTTAATTGTGTTCTTTTGAGGGCCTTTAGCCATTTTTATGGTTTTGGTCCCTGGATGTTCTTGTCATAGTAGGTATTGGGAGGAGGGTGAACATCAGAGACCATGGTGTGGCAGGCCTCTGATGAGTATCCTTGAGCTGTATGCTTCCAGATCTGCAGTTCTGTATGGTTCAGGAGCCTCAGATCCAATGATGGTGGGCAGAAAAGTGGCAGGAGAATGTCCTCCTGGAATGGTAGCCTGCTCAGGGCAGCTTGTTTTGGCCCAGAGATCAGGGAAGATGGGTGGGAGGAGGGAAGCTTACCTGTATGGTTCAGGAGTCTCATAGAAGGAGAGAAGAGGTAGCAGGAAAATGGAGGTTCCCCCTGGGATATCAGGCTGCTCAGAGCCACTTGGCTTGTAAATTGGGTTTTTCAAGGAAAAGTGAAACCAAGAACTTTTTTTTTTTGTTAATTCTACACACCACTGTGGAAAACACAGTAAGGAAAGTGGTGCTTTAGAGTAAGAGAGCAGGGCACATGACTTTATTATTGTAGCACCTCACAAGGACATCTGAGTTAGAGTTATGATTAACAATATAACCAGAAAGGAATGGGAGAGCGGAGTATGAGTGTCGTTAATGTTGACAGTACAGAGTACCATCCTTAGAAAACATGCCCAAGTGAGCAAAACATCACACAATGGAAGATTTGCAAAACCCAATGTACTGTGACTGTAGTAAAACCTAAATCCTGATTGAAACAACTTGGTCAGTCTTGATTTAACATCTCTGAAGTTGTGTCAGAAGAGCAGTGTGAACATTCCTCAGTAAAGCAAGTTGCTTAAGAACCCATTGAAGAATGTGCTGTTATTACGACAGCGAACACTTCCTTAAAACAGTTCACTGAACTGAAATTACTTAAGGGAATTTGTGCCTGGTTACAAGAAAGAGGGGAAAGGGATGTTTTTGTTGTAGTACTGACTGCACAAGGGCACGAGGCCTAGGTTAGGGTTTAGCTTTACACCAGAATGAAATGCAAGAGTACCTGTAACACGATCAGCACACAGTTAATATTTACACACACACACACACACACACACACACACACACACACACACACACACACTTGACTAAAACACCACAAGGAAGCACATCTTCAAAAACCAGTGTACTTCTACAATGAAACTCAATCCCAATTACAACAAGGTAGTCGATTTTACTCTTGTTTTTTTTTTTTTGTTTTGTTTTGTTTTGTTTTTTTGTTTTTTTTTTTTTTTCGAGACAGGGTTTCTCGGTATAGCCCTGGCTGTCCTGGAACTCACTCTGTAGACCATGCTGGCCTCGAACTCAGAAATCCGCCTGTCTCTGCCTCCCAAGTGCTGGGATTAAAGGTGTGCGCCACCACGCCCGGCGATTTTACTCTTAAAAGACTAAAGCTGCTTGCATTAGAAAAGCAATGTGTACATTCCTTACGTGAATACATAGACATTACAAAGTGGATTTATTAAGACTAGAGGGCAAACGGTAATACTTTTAAAGAGCATGGACTTTGCTAAACTGATGAACTAGTCTGAAAAATACACTAAGGTAATTGTTGCTTGAGACTGTTTTTTGGGCTTTTACATGAGATGTAATCCATGTCTGACATTGTCAATGGGGCCAAGAGTCTGTGTCTAGATAGGTCATAGGCCCCAGGGGAACAGATGTTATTCTACTGAACCAACAGAATGATGAAATTATGTCTAATGACTTTTGCTATACACATAAGTCAGTGTATCACTCAGACCCCATCAGAGAAGCTTCTTACAGTAGATGGCCATTAACAGAAACTCAACTGGACGATGTATAGAGAATAAGAGACTTCTGAATTTTCATCCCTAAAGAGAATGTTTATCCTATACTTCTCTTCTCAAAGCTTAGGGATCTATTCAGAAGAAGTGGTGGAAATATTACAATAGCCAGAGATGCTAGATGACCTCACAGAAACAATGTTATGCAGACATACTAGGGCAGATGTACATACAAACTCACAGTCATTGTGACAACATGCACAAGGACTGCACAAGACCAAGCTAGACAAAATCTTAGCATGTAAGAAAGGAGGGAGATAGAAAGTCCCACTCAAGCTGAGGAGCTGTTGATACTTTTGCTGCTGGGAGGGAGAAAAGTTGCTTTTCTTTAATGATGTGACATTTGGCATATTGACTACATTCCAGAGCAGGCTTCATGCCCAGGAATAATTGGCCAACACAAGCTGGACTCATGGGGATTGAGGGCAAGAGAAGGAGAACATGAATTTGGGTAGGTAGGAAGGTATGGAAAGATCTATGAGGATTTAGAAGAGGATACATATGATCAAAATACATTGCATGAAATTCTCAAAGAATTAATAAAAACATCATTTAAGGGGCTGGAGAGATGGCTCAGAAGTTAAGAGCACTGACTGCTCTTTCAAAGGTTCCTGAGTTTAAATCCCAGCAACCACATGGTGGCTCACAACCATCCATAACAAGATCTGATGCCCTCTTCTATAATAAATGAATAAATCTTAAAAAAAATAAATAAATAAAGGCATGTGCCACCACCACCTGGCTTTTTAAAACCAAACAAACACACAAACAAACAAATCATTTAAATTGGTGAGGCTACCTGAAATCTCCCCTACACTTCCAGTGAAAATATACAATGTTTCTCCACCTTGGGAAACAGCCTGGACATTCTTCAAAATGTTAGACACGTGTTACACAATAAGTAAATATAAGTTACTTCAATTTCAGTTGAGCATCTTCTTCTCCATTCTCTTTTTTTCAATTCTATCAGAAATACTCTTTTAATTAATAATTAGTTTCCCCTTTTTGTTTGTTTGTTTTTGGATTTTCGAGACAGGGTTTCTCTGTGTAGCCCTGGCTGTCCTGGAACTCACTCTGTAGACCAGGCTGGCCTCAAACTTAAAAATCCACCTGCCTCTGCCTCCCAAGTGCTGGGATTAAAGGGCACTGGCAATAATTAGGTTTTCATCAGGATGAATGCAGGAATCAAATGGCTGAATTTAGGTCACATCATTAGCTTTGTTATTTTTTATTTATTAAATTTATTTATTCACTTTACAACCTGTACTGGCTAGTTTTGTGTCAACTTGACACAAGCTGGAGTTATCACAGAGAAAGGAGCTTCAGTTGAGGAAATGCCTCCATGAGATTCAGCTGTAAGGCATTTTCTCAATTAGTGATCTAGGGGGAAAGGCCCCTTGTGGGTGGAACCATCCCTGGGCTGGTAGTCTTGGGTTCTGTAAGAGAGCAGGCTGAGCAAGCCAGGGGAAGCAAGCCAGTAAGTAACATCCCTCCATGGCCTCTGCATCAGCTCCTGCTTCCTGACCTGCTTGAGTTCCAGTCCTGCATCCTTTGGTGATCAACAGCAATATGGAAAGTGTAAGCTGAATAAACCCTTTCCTTCCCAACTTGCTTCTTGGTCATGATGTTTGTGCAGGAATAGAAACCCAGACTAAGACACAACCCAATACCAACCCTTCTCCTCCTCCCAGTACCCCCTTATGCAATCCTCTCTGAGTTCCCTTTAGAATGAGAAGTCCCCCTCTGTGTATCACCATGCCCACGACATCCAGTTGCTTGAGGACTAAGCACATCTGTTACCACTGAGGCCAGACAAGGCTGTCCACTTAGGGGTCCAGGGTCCACAGACAGGCAGGGAGGCAACAGGCTCAGGAACAGTCTCTGTTCCAGTTGTTTGGGGGAACCACATGAAGACCACTCTGCTTATCTGCTGCATATGTGCAGGGGGTCTAGGTCCAGCTATGCTCACTCTTTAATCAGTGATTCAGTCTTTGTGAGAACCCAAGAGTTTAGCTTAGTTGACTTTGTTGGTCTTCCTGTGGAGTTGCTGAACTCTTTGAGTCCCTCAGTCCTTTTCCCATATTTTCCATAAGAGTCCCTAAACTCCATCTAATATTTGGATGTGAGTTTCTACATCTCTTTTCATTGCCTGCTGGGTAGAGCCTCTCAGAGGACAATTATATTAGGTTCCTGTCTGCAAGCATAACAGAGTATCATTAGTAGTGTCGGGGATTGGTTTTTGCCCTTATGATTGTACAGGGATGGTTCAATATATGAAAATCCTTCAATGTAATCCACTACATATGCAAACTCAAAGAAACAAAACCACATGATCATTTCATTAGATGCTGGAAAAGCGTTTGATAAAATTCAACATCCCTTCATGTTAAAAGTTTTGGAAAGATGTCTAATTTCTTAAGTTCTCTATTATCCTTGGATGTCAGCCCTCTGTTTGATGTAGAATTGGCAAAGATCTTTTCCCATTCTACAGGCTACCACTTTGTCCTACTGATGGTGTCCTTTGTCTTACAGAAGCACTTATGGAAAGCACTTTTAATGGACACATAAATTTTTGGTGGAACATAAATTTAAGTTTGATTCTGATTGATTAACTTCTAAATCCTTCTTATTCAATGTGTAGATTACATATATGAAGTTCATATGATAGCTTTCTTGCTATATATTACAATGCTTTAGAGAAGACTTAGTGGGTCATAAGTCACATATATTCTAATTCTCATTTACATTGCACAGTTATATAAATTTAGTATTTCCATGTTCTTGCTCAGCTGTACAACTGTCCTAGTCTATTTTCTGGATGATTTAATAATGATTTATTCCCTGTTTCTCCATGATGTGGATCATTGTTTCTTAATCATCTCTCTTGGCATTTCTGGACAGGTGGTAATTTTTTGGTTTTCTTTCATTGGAGGATGTTTGGCTTGTACCTGGCCCTATGACACCAGCACCACGGAGCAATGATTGAAAACAAAGAATATATGAACATATTTCTTATTTTTTATGTTTTTATAAATCATTTATTAATGGATTATTTAAAGGGATAAATTTGTATGCTGGAAATGAGAGACATGACATTCTTCTCCAGGATGCACATAATAGCAAAATCAAAATGGACAAAAATTGGAGTGGTATAACCACTGATAAGATGTTCACATTCAAAAAAAAAAAAAAAGTGTTCACATTCTGGTAAATGACCTTACAGCCTTGCTCATGAAGGAGGCAACCTTATTGTGGTGATTTAAATGAGAATGGCCCTATAGGTTCATACATTTTAATACTTGGTCCTTGAGGAACAAAATACAACCGTCTGAATAAATAATCTCAAAATTTGAACAACTTTGCATCTCTTATTTTTTTTTTAATTATATAAAATGTGCTCAGAAGTGTGAAATCACTGGGCGTGGTGGCACATGCCTTTAATCCCAGCACTTGGAGGCAGAGGCAGGCAGATTTCTGAGTTCGAGGCCAGCCTGGTCTACAAAGTGAATTCCAGGACAGCCAGGCCTATACAGAGAAACCCTGTCTCAAAAAACAAAAAACAAAAAAACCAACCAACCAACCAACCAACCAACCAAACAAACAAACAAACAAACAAAAAGCAGGTGAAATCATTCCATGTGGGGAAACCACTGAGAAGGATTAATTTATTAATTTCTACTACCCCTGCCTCTACTCCTTCCATTCTTGCTTTCTGTCTGTGGGTATGTGTTAGACCCTACTCAACACATAATATAGTTGAATATTAGACTCTGTTCATCATGGAACATGGGCAACTTCTTTAGAAATTGAGATCTCCTTGAATCCCTCTTGGATATAATTAACCATCTCAGGAGGCAGGCTGGTTCTTTGCCCTCACAAGGTGTGAAGACAAGTCCTGATAGCTGGCTCTTGCCTCTATAGCATCTATGAGCAGGGCAGTGACTGCTGTTTTCTAACCAGATACTAGTCTGCTAGATCTCCTTTATGATAGGAGAATCACATATGTTCTTTAGTGACACCTTCATTGGACAATAAAAGAAGCTCTTCCTGAGTTCCACAGAAACTCAGTTTGAATCTCTTCAAAGACCTCATTACATAGCCTTTCCTTCATATCAATGTTTGGTCTTCTATACTACTGTGAATAAGATTTTATGAAGTGATATAACTCAGTCACAAAAGAACACACATGATATGTGCTCACTGATAAATGAATATTAGGAAAAAAATTCAAAATACCCATGATACAATAGACCATATGAAGTTCAGGAAGGAAACAAAAAAGTGTGGATGCTTCAGTCCTACTTAGAAGGGAGAATAAAATAATCATGGGAGGTATAGGAAGGGAGGGACCTGAGAGGAATAGAGGGAGAAGGAAAAGGGGGTAGGATCAGATGTGGAAGGAGATGGGGGAGAAGTACAGAGGGTCAGGAAATTGAACTGAGGTGTGGAGCAATGGCGGATTGGAAACTAGGAGTAGCCACTAGAAATTCTCAGATTCCAGGAAAGCAAGAGGCTCCCAGGACCCAATGGGGGTGACATTAGCTGAAATACCCAACAATGGGGAGGGAGAACGAGTAGAGATCATATCTAGTGGATAGGCACAGTTCCCAGTTGAGGATTGGGGCCACACACCCATCTCAAAAATATTAACCCAGAATTGTTCTTGTCTAAAGGAAATGCAGTGACAAAGAGTCAAGAAAAGGCTGAAGAAAAGGCCATCCAGAGACTGCCCCACCTGGGGATCCATCCCATCTGCAGACACCAAACCCAGACACTATTGCTGATGCCAATAGCACTCAGAGTATCTGAAGAGTACTAACACCTGCTGTCTGATTTCCAGAATCCCTGGGGCACTGTGTGAGTAGAACAAGACTACTCCTTGGTCTTTGGGTAGATTCAGTATCATCTAAAGGACTTCTGTAGTCATAGCAACAGCCTAGGGACACTTGGTCCACAGTTCTGGTGTCTTATCTTTCCTTTGCATTATTGTCCCAAATGCAGAGGTGTTACATGTTTTCTGAAGTTCCTAATCCTGAATTGCTGCCCAGTATTCAAACACAAAACAAAACAACACCAACAAAAACGCTCAAAAACCAAACCAAAACAAACCAAAACAAACCAAACCAAACCAAACCAAACCAAAACAAAACAAAACAAAACAAAACAAAACAAAACAAAACAAAACAAAACCACCATCACCACCACCACCAACAACAACAACAAAAAAACCCAACACAAGAAAACCAAACTAAAACTCAAACATCACTTGTCATATTGATCACCGTTTGGCAATGATCAGAATCACATTCACAAATAGTAAGTTGACTTGTGACCATATATTCATAAGCCACTCTTTTTCACATCAGTTTATAAAAGCACTAATAGACAATAAATTTACATTCTTGGATTCTCTAAAGTTTAAAGGTTTTAGTGTAAGTGTTCATATATATATATATATATATATATATATATATATATATATATATATATA
>LR749524.1:1786360-2009331 GCA_902729485.2 Mus minutoides
AGATCTGTTTGTTCCCTCTAGTCTCTTACCCTGTACCTAGCCTCTCTGGTTCTCTTGATGGCAAGTTGCTTATCACTGACTTTACAGCTACTATCTACATATAAACAAATGCACACTATACTTTTCTTTCTGGGTCTGGGTTACCTCACTCAAGATAATTTCTTAGCTCCATCCATTTTGCTTACAAATTGCATAATGCCATTAAAAAAAAAAGACAGCTGAGTAATGCTCTGTTGTGTAACTGTGACTCATTTTCCTCATCCATTCTTCTGTTGAGGGACATCTAGGTTTCCAATTCTGGGTTATGAAATTGATTTGCTGCTCTAAGCAATGGACATGGTTGAGCAAGTGTTTTGTGGTAGGATGAAGTGTTGTTTGGGTATATGTGCATAACTGGTATTGCTGGATTTTGAGTCGATCTTGCTGAAAAACTGCCACATTGATTTCCAAAGTGGTTGTTCACGTTTCCACTCCCTCTAGCAATGGAAGAGTGTCCCTCTTACTCCATATCCTCACCAGGAAGCATTGTCATTTGTTTTGTTGATCTTACAGGTCATGATGGAATCTCAAAGTAGTTTTGATTAACATCTCCCTGGTGGGTAAGAATGTTGAACATTTCTTTAAATATGTCTGAGGCATTTGAGTTTCCTCTAGAATTCTGTACCCCATTTTTAGCTGGGTTATTTGTTTTCGTGATATCTCGTTCTTCAAGTTCTTTATATATTTTGGATATTAGCCCTCTATTGTCTATGGAGTTGGTAAAAATCTTTTCCATTCTGTAGGCTGTCTCTTTGTCTGAATGACAGTGTTCTTTGCTTGTTTTTCTTTAACTTATTTCTCAAACCATTTGTCATTTGTATATAGGACAGCTACTGCTTTACAGTTTCATGAGGTGTCATTTATTAATTGTTGATCTTACTGCCTGCAGTATTAGTGTTCTGTTCAGAAAGTCTTCTCCTTTGACAATGAGTTCAAGGCCATTCCCTGCTTTTTTTTTCCTTTTCCTTTTTTCTTTTTCTTTTTTTTTTTTTGAGACAGGGTTTCTCTGTGTAGCCCTGGCTGTCCTGGAACTCACTCTGTAGATCAGGCTGGCCTTGAAATCAGAAATCTGCCTGCCTCTGCCTCCCAAGTGCTGAGATTAAAGGCCTGTGTTATCAAGCCCAGCCCTACTTTCTTTTCTATTAGGTTCAGTGTATCTGGTTTTATGTTGAGATTTTTGATCTTATGAGTTAATTTTATATCCAGCCATTTAGTTGAAGGAGTTTTTCAACTGTAGGAGTACCCTGATAGAATTTTTAGGGCCCCTTATGTATATCATCATATCATCTGCAAATAGTGGTACTTTGACTCCTTCCTTTCCAATTTGTATTCCCATGGTCTTCTTTATTGTAATTTTTTTTATTTTAGCTAAGACTTGAGGTATTATATTAACTAGTTATGGGCAAAGTGGGCAAACTTGCCTTGTTCATGATTTTAGTGGAATTGGTAAACTGACATAATAAATATGTTGAGGTATGTGCCTTGGATCTTTAATCTCTCTAGACGCTATCATGAAGGTATATTGTATTTTGTTGATGACATTTTACACATCAAATGAGATGATCATGTTTTTTTTTTCTTTCAAATTGTTTACATGGTAGACTACATTTATTGATTTGCCTATGTTAAACAACCATCCCAGTGTCTCTAGGATTTCCTCCTTTTTTTTAATTTATTTTTTTATTTTTTGAGACAGGGTTTCTCTGTGTAGCCCTGGCTGTCCTGGAACTCACTCTGTAGACCAGGCTGGCCTCGAACTCAGAAATCTACCTGCTTCTGCCTCCAAAGTAATTCTGCCCTCATAAAATAAAGTAGGCTATTTTCCTTTTGTTTCTATTTTGTGGAATAATTTGAGGAGAAATGGCATTAAGTCTTCTTTAAAAGACTGGTAGAATTTTGCTATAAAATCATCTAACCCTGGGCTTTCTTTAAGTTGGGAGACTTTCAATGATCGATTCTATTTCATTAGTCATTCTAGGCATGTTTAAATTGCATATATGATCTCGAGTGAACTTTGTAAAGTGTTATATATCCAGAAAATTATCCATTTGTTTAGACATTCCAACCTGGTGATGTGCAGGGTTTTACAGCATATCCTTACTATTCTCGAGATTTCCTTGGTGTCTGTTATTATGTCCTCCTTTTCATTTCTAATTTTGTTTATTTGAATAGTTTCTCTCTGCCTTTTATCTAATTTTGTCAATCTTGTTGATGCAAGGAGCCAATGTTAAGGTATATTTCTTGAATGTAGCCAAAGCATAGAACCAGTCTTTGAAAGCATTCTGTTAGTCTCTGTCTTTTTTATTAGGAGATTGTGATTATTGTTGTTTAAAGATGTCTATGAACAATGATTATTGATTCCTGTGAATTATTTTGTTGGTGTTGACTGTGGTGTTGGTTGTGTGTTTATGTGTGTGTATGTGTTTATTTCTTGTTCCTTCCTTCTTTTGATTTTGTTGGTCTTGGATTATTTGTCTGCTGGAGTGAGTGGGAAATTTGGAGAGGAAGATATATATGATCTACTGGAGATGGGTGCAGAAGGGGAAGGAAGGCTGCAGCAGCTGTTCTGTTGCAGAGCTGAGACGAGACTGGGGGATTGCACTTGGAAGAGCAGAGGGAGCAGTGAAGAGCTACAATGAACTTACCTACTTCTCTGCCCAGAGTAGCCTGTGGGTTCCCAGGGAGTTCCTGGTGGAGTTGTGGGGTAGGTCAAAGCAATGATTTGAGGGACAGAGGTTAGGAGGGGAAGATCTGTGGGATCCACTAGAGACAAGGTACAAGGGCATCTGTAGAATGCATTCTGCTACAGACCTGGGTAATGAGATTGGGGATTTGATTTGATGGAGCAAAAGGAGAAGTGAAGGTCTGACATCAACCTACATATTTTCCTGGCTGAAGTGGTGACAGCCATTTTTTAAAATAAGAATGTGAAAATTCATTATTCCACCTTCTTACCCATCTCCCCAAGCCCAGGCACTGTGATTGTATACCTGGTCTGTCTTACTAGCTAGAGCTCAATCAAGACACTAAATCCAAAATGATTTTGTGTGGAAACAATTCACAATGGTACTGTTACTGATAGAAAAGTAATGTTCTCAAGAAAGAGCAAATAGACATATTCTTCTTGGCATTAGTCTGGACTATTGGAGAAAACAATCAGGCAATGAAGGTACCTACTTAGAACATGCCAGGGTAGTCTTGAAATGGAGATTATCTACCTCTGCCTTTTAGCATTTAGAGGCAATAGGGGCCACTCAATCAGCAGTGGTCACATAACATATAACAATTTTGGTGAAGAAAAATTAGTCTCCAGCAAAGACAATCAGACAAGTCAAGATACCACAGAAAAGTCAAGTTCTTCTTTAGAAGTCGTAGAAGAAGATTTTTTTAAAAAGTGGCAGGCAAGTCCAGAATAAATGTCTCATCAAACCTCTCTAAGCATAGCTATGGGGCATCTTCCTCTTCGATGACTTCTAACAGATTCTGAATCAGCTCCATTTCTGCTGTACATTATAGATCTGGAACTCAGCTGCTATCTTTCTTTGACAAACTGCTTTGGTCTAATTACTTTTATGTGAAGAATTACTGCTACATGGAAGTAAATTTTCCTGCTATCCAGATGCTGCCTTTTGAATGGAAATACACAGTCACAATTTTGACAAACTTTAATTTAGTCACTCATTATGTTGTTCTCTAAAATTGCATCTCACTGTCATATATGGCTTTATGCCCTACTAGTTTCCTTCTCAAAGGTAAATGTACTTTGGCTAGTCCTTTCCTCTTGCTATTCTTATTGGCTCAATGTGTAAATGCTTCTTCAAAGTCCAGCTGGCCTCTAGAACCCTTGGTCCTCTTAGGCCAGGGTGGCTCTTGCTCTATGACTTTAGCAGAGATAGAATGCTTTGTGAGCAGTAGTCAGAGAAGGCCTGGTAGAGACCCTCCTGGGAGTTAGTGTGAAGCCATGTTAACTGCAAATTGTCATCCATGGAAAGATGATGGACTCCAGCATAAGCTAACTCCAGCAGTGGTCACATAACATATAACAATTTTGATGAAGAAAAATTAGTCTCCAGCAAAGACAATCAGACAAGTCAAGATACCACAGAAAAGTCAAGTTCTTCTTTAGAAGTCGTAGAAGAAGATTTTTTTAAAAAGTGGCAGGCAAGTTCAGAATAAATGTCTCATCAAACCTCTCTAAGCATAGCTATGGGGCATCTTCCTCTTCGATGACTTCCTCCCACAGTTGTAAGCTCCACTCAGAAGACAACCATTGAAAGTGTTTCCTGTTTATGTATGGAAGATTCATGTGTGAATGTGTGTGTGTGTGTGTGTGTGTGTGTGTGTGTGTGTGTATGTGTGTGGTCGTGCACATTATGCATTTGTCTCAGGACATCAGAGGTTGACATTGAATGTCTTCCTCATTCACCTATCGTTTTAGAATCTATCTATCTATCTATCTATCTATCTATCTATCTATCTATCTATCTATCTATCTATCTATCATCTATTTATGATACATTCTCACTCTGTAGCCAAGGCTGGGATTGAATTCACAGAAATTCCCTCCTATTTCTGTATTCTTCATGAATGGTGTGCCACCAAGCTTGGACTCCATCTTATTTTTATAATGACCATGTTCTCTCAGTGTCATTTCCCAGTGAAACCTTTTTCTACTAAGGGAAGCATAGCCGCCTCCCTTCTGACAAAACATTATTGTGGGGATACTACTTTATGTTTAATGTTTTCTATGTAGGTCTCCCCTCCCCAGTGATCAGCTTTAGAAGACAATGCTTTTTATCTTTCTATCCCCAGTTCCCAGGGCAGTGAGTGGTTCACATCATTGCAGTTAATCAATTAATGAGTACAAATTGAATTAAACTGATGTAATTAATCAGTGAAGCTTGATATCATTACTGTAAAAAAAAAAAAGAAGAAGAAAAGTGAGCCTTATATGTAGGCTACATCAATCCCCATCAAAACTGCTCTTGGCTATATATATTCACACAAGTTGATGCTGATAGAGGCATATGGAATCTTCCTGTGCAGTTACTTGTATGGCGCTGCCTATGAATAGCTGTTAGCTTTTATCAATTCTTCATACACAGGTGTCAGAGAATATGCTGAAAAATCTTTTGAATTTCTCAATAAAGTGGCTCAGGAAATCTGGCTTTATCTCCATGTAAATGAAAGAGCCCTAATGAAAGTTTAAAATCAGCGGAGCATTCACTCTCTTCTTGACCAATTTAGTCCAGAAAACTGGCTTTTTCACTAAGATGATGATGATGATGATGATGATGATGATGATGTGTGTGTGTGTGTGTGTGTGTGTGTGTGTGTGTGTGTGTGCACGCACGTGTGCACATACATACTATGCTATGAGTGTGCTGGGTATATTGCAATCTAATGTAACAGGCCTTAGCAAAAGAAACCAAGCATGTGACAGATGTTCACTAGATCAATGCTGAAACATTTGCCTACTGGGGAGGAATAGATATTGATTTCCTACATAGTTCTATGCACAATGATTTCAATTCAAGCTCAGTTTGATTTTTCAGATTCCCATCCCGTTCACGGCTGAAAGGCTCTCCATATTCATATGACGTGATAATAAGCATAATGTGTCAAAGCAGAGCCTTGTTCTGTAGCTTTTTGTAGCTGGTAGTTTATGCTAATGCTCCACTGAAGTGGTGCCTATCCGAAAGTGAACCAGGAGAGTGAGAACACCCTTTGAGGGTTTGAGAGTTCTTGATCAAAGCCTGATAGGTGATCTTGAGGATGTTTTATGTGCTCTCAATTCCCAGAGAGGAAGGGACTTCAGAGAACATAAAAAGAGGTCCCTTGCCCTCAGACATGCCACATGCACTTGAGAGATGCACAGGTATTTAATAATCTATTTTTAAAGTCCCCCAAGAAAGGAGACTTCTATTATCAGCATTAATCAATTAGAGTTCTTAATACACTCACTAATATGCCCTCTTATGCAGCAGCGTTTTTCACACACTGCTATTTCTCGGTAGAGGTTTTTTTTTTTTTTTTTTTTTTTTCATGGTAAGATTAAAGAGTCCATTAATCATCCTCTTATCTTATATCAAATATATGAAGGTTTTCCAGCCGTCACTGGGCTTTGTTTTGTTCTCTTTTATTTCCAGTGAAAGTGACATCCTGCTAATTGTCATAACCCTAGCCCAGTTCCCCAACCCACAAATACCAACATTTGGAGCACCTCATTTGTATCATTCAAAAGCATATGTAATGAGGTGATGACTGGTCTTAGGTTGTTATATAGGACAGATGTTTTCCATTTGCAACTTCTTTAGGAGCTCAGTCCTCAGAGGTGCTAGGGGAACAGTGAAGATTTGAGCTGCCACCAAAGTGCCAATAAGGCAACAGTGAAGTCTTTGCTGTGTGGTTGCAAACCAGTAATGGCTTCACAGGATAATCTCTGCTATCATAGAATTATGTAAGGTTGGGATGAACGTATAGGAAGCTCATATGAACATGTCTATTCAGTCAGATTAGATACCCTCTCATTACCCAAGAATGAGGCCAGCTCTTCAACTTATTATAAAGCTCCCTAATTCTTTGTTGATCTTCAGTTTCCGTACTCATAAAATGAAAATACTATAAATATACATTTCACAATAATTAAATAAGAGTTGTAGGCAACATAGCTAGCATATGACAGCTGTTGTTTTGAATACATGTCTAATTCTACTTTGAGTTTCCTAAGAGTGGAGTAACCAAGTCTCTTTCCTTATAGGCTAAGATTTTATCAATCCAGTGACCAAGATTCCATCCTAAATCTGAAACTGGAAGAGTTCTATGGGGTCACTTCAATGTTGATTTTTTTCCCATGTCCTCAAGGAATATAATAAACTGATTCCCAAAGGGTTTTCTTTTATTATAAACAACAGTGAGTGTAAATAAAAATTAGAAGCAACTGCTCATATAAGCTGTGCTTCCTGAAGATTACTTCATTCCCATAGTGATCCATCCTTCTTCCATGAAGCCATATGACAGATGATGCAAGTGTCAGACATGTTGAGCAAGGTATCTAGATCTGGAAGCCTGGACTCTAATCCTCACTCCTCCCCCACCCTCTTTTATTCTGCTGTTGTGTCCAGAGACTCAGTCAAGTCTCCAATTTCTGTAGAACAAATGATCATATTTTTCCAAATGCAGACAACTGCTGATGAGAAAATTTAGACAAGAACATTACTTGAGAAGTGCATGCCACATCACCTACAGCAAATCCTTTCTGCAATGAGTAAGAATGGCATTGGGTTATACATGAAAGGTTGTTTTAATATGAGTGGAGATTAAAGCAGTGGTGAGTAGAAGGTTCAAAATCCCCCATGGTTGGTTAGTTTAGGCCAAGTTAGACAGATTAATATTTTTCACACTGTCACACCTCTACTTACAGGTTTAACAGGCTTTAATGCAACATGATCCTGGTAGTGGGAGTGCGCTTCTAGTCCACCTATGAAATCAACTGAAATACAGCAGCCCAAGTTGGATCAGTGTGTAAATGAAAAACGCATGACACATGAATTTTAAAGTAGACTACATATGCACAAGACTAAGAAAAATATCAGTTTCCTATAAAGGGGAGGAAGTGAGTATTTACTATGAAGGGCTCCTAAAACTATTGTGGGAGAGTTTTAGAAAGCACACAAATAACCAAGCTTTTAGGGCCGGAACAACACACAGTTGCTATTGATTTTAGTATAAAAATATGGTCATCTGAAATAGTCTAAGGTTTGAAATAATGTGTCTACTTATATCTCAAAATACATTCTTTTCTTTTGGTTGCCAAAATCCACGTTTTACCTTCTTATTCAGTTCATCATTAAAAACTGATTTTTGGAAGTCTATCAGTCTCCATGCCTCTGACCTCAAGTTGCTCCTAAGAAACAAACATTTATCTTGCAACTTTTGTGAAGTTTCCATGGTCTGGACACAATGGGGATCGGACTGCAGTCTCTGGAGGCATGGTAATTTTTATAACCATATTTATAATTTCCTTCTGCCTTACACGACTTTACTCTCAAATCTTTAATTTGTTTCTTGTATTCTATTTCTCACTGAAGGTATTACACTACATCATCAGGTCTCAACCTCTGGATTACAACCCCTTTGGAGGGCCAAATGACCCTTTCATAGGGGTCACCTAAGACCACCAGAAAACACAAATACTTACACAAATATTTACACTACGATTCATAAGAGTAGCAAAATTACAGTTATAAAGTAGCAATGAAAATAATTTTAGGTTAGAGGAACTGCATTAAAGCATCACAGCATTAGGAAGGTTGAAAACCACTGAGGTTTGGTGTGTAACAGTAGTTTATTAATAATAGGTATGCAGGCACACAGGGGCACTGGACTCTCAGGGACATGAGAACTAGGTATGTACACACACAGTAAGATACACAGAATGCAAACTATCACACTTCAGCTCAAGTTAGGCATTTCAGGAACTATGATAGTATGAAGGGTAGATGAATGATCCTGGAAGTTTTGCTGAATTCTCGGCTAGCTGTAGCAACCCTGGCAACTGCTGACTAAATTTATCCTTTCACTTCCTTGGAGTAGCTGAAGCAAACCCAGGAAAATCCAATTTAACCAGCTCAACAAGTGAACATGAGCCTGTGAGTGCTTTGCAAATAAATGGCTAGGAGCATCTCTACAAAGTCCCCTACTGGGTAAAGGAGGCAGGCCATCATTTTTCTGTCATGTGCCCAGGTTAATAGGAGGACATCACCTTCAGGAGGGAAGTGAGGAGAGGCAGCTTGCCTGGGACCCTGAAAACATTGCTTCTCTGCATGTGAGCAAGACATTTAAGTGACAGTTTGGACTAAGCTTTATAAGAAATCTAATAAACTATTTGTCCTCTACTCTTTGGATCTCTGGGAAGAATTGGAGAAGAAAGATCATCGTATTGATTCAAGTTGAATGACTGGATTACTTGTAGGGCACTTTTCAAAAGTAAAGAGGATATAAAAAATAAATGAGATTTATAAATAACTATAACAATATATAAATAATAAATAAAATAGTTTGATTTAAAAACTATGTTCAAAATTGAAACATTAGGTGGTATATATGTATCAAAGAAAAATAAAATGAATAGGTCTGTATATTGATTTTTAGGATTACAATATAATGTTAATTATATTGAGTCATTATTTTCCATAGAAATTTATGATTTTTATCTGTTCCTTAATTATCTCTGTTGTTGACATATCACATAAGTGGTATTTTGAGGAAAACAAATGTTCAATATTAATTACATTATTTTTTATAAATATATTTATAGCTTTCTCTGAAGTTTCTTTGTAGAATTAGTAAATTTAAATAAAAAATTTAAAATGACATTGTTTATAGTTTGGTATTTGTTTTATATGTATGTGCATGTGCCTGTAAGCGTGTATCTCTCTGTGCGCATTGTGTGCCTACAGGAGTCACAGTGGTCAGCAGAGATGTGTCATCTTCAGGAATTGGAGTTACAGATGTTTGTGAGATACGATGTAGGTACTGTGAACTGATCTAAGGTGCTCCGCGAGAGCAATAAGTGCTCTCAACTGCTGAGTTGCTATCCAGCTTCAACGCTGTATTTTTAATTTATTTGTGAGTGTAGGTGTGTTTGTGTGCCATGGCACACACGTGGAGGTTAGAGGACAACATGCGGGAGCTGGTTCTTTCCTTCCACCATGTGGATTCTGGGTCTCCACCTCTGCTCAATCCTCTTGGCAGTGAGTGCTTTACCTGCTAATCCATTCCACTGGCTTAACATTAGAAAAATTGAAATTGATAGCTGAAGGGACTCTGGAAGTTGTAATGGTGACATCCTGTGAAATCTGTAGTCACAACAGCAAACTCCAGAAGAGTGAGTGTGGTAGAGATACAGGCAGCGGCAGAAGGCAGTATCCAGCCTCAGCTTGCCAGGAACCTTCAGGGTGTTGAGGGTGAATTCTGTATACTCAAGTTATTACATCCTACAAGTATGATGTGCATTTTAGAAATCAATTAGCACAATTGGGAGTTGGCAGCCACTATCCAGAAAAGTTGAGCACTGCTATCTCCTCCGTTCTTGAAACTAAGGCGTTGCTATCGGGCCTCACATGGAGAGCGCAGGATCAGAAAAGCCCCTCCGCCCCCCCCTCCCGCCCCCGTTTCAGTCCTTCCAATTCACTTCTGGTGCCAATTTTCAATTGCACAGCTAAGCATCTTCCTGGAAGAACTAATGTTGCTTGTAATTGAATATCTTTGCGGTTACTCACTGTATCCCTCTGAATCCCCGACAAGGTTCTCACCCAACTGAACGAACCGAACGACAGCACTTCTCTACAGAGCCTTATGCCACTGTGAACGTTCAGGTTTGCTTTCACAACCAATCGTAACTTCCCCATTCATCCCAAGGACACTTTAGGTCATGAATGAAGCTTCCATTCATGATACTGAGTCAGTCATCTTTCACTTACAGGGAATTGAAGAATATAAGGCAGATGCTGGACATTGCCCTCTGTGTTCAGCACAGAATATGTACAAAATACTTGGTAGTGAAAGCAGTGACCACATGGGAACAGTAATGCATTGCAAGCCATTTGAAAATGGAAAGCCCCTCCTTTAGGGTTGTGGGACAAGTCCCCTTCAGATGCAACAATTTCCTTATGCTTCTCGGAGGCCTTGATGGTTCTCATTCCTCATGGGGAAACTTCTGCTGCTGCCGATATATGCATCCTCCTCCAAGGGAGGGAGTTTATTTTTCACTGTATCTGAACCTCTTTGTATTTTCAAAATTCCTCTGAACCTAAAGCTTACAATATACGTAAATGGCATTGGGCAAATAGGAACGAGCTTCTCTTTTATTACCAAGACATCACATTAATCATATGTCTCACTTTATAAAATGTGGCCATTAGTATCTTAGTTCACTTTTCATGCCTGACTTTCCTGCTCTTGTTTTTATTGTAGGTCATAGAGAAGGAAGTCCTTTCCATCTGTGGGAGTATTCAGAGGTTCTTTAGCCATTGGCTAAAACTTGGGCCTTAGGGTCCTTAGCCTGGGCACTTTGGGCATATTTCCATTGAGCAGGCACTGGGTAGTTGTAGGATGTAGCCTTGTTAATCGTGGGCTGAGCGAAGGCGTGATTGTAGGAAGAGTCTCAATTGTGACAGGTACAGTTAGCTCCACCTCCTTTCCTTGGGCATTCTTTTTTTTTTTTTTTTTTTTTTTTTTTTTAAGATTTATTTATTATATGTAAGTACACTGTAACTGTCTTCAGGCACTCCAGAAGAGGGCATCAGATTTCGTTACGGATGGTTGTGAGCCACCATGTGGTTGCTGGGATTTGAACTCGGGACCTTCGGAAGAGCAGTTGGCGCTCTTAACCACTGAGCCATCTTGCCAGCCCCCAGCTTGGGCATTCTTGAGGAAGCTGAGGAGTCTCCTAGCCATCTTGGTCTTTGCAACAGTATCTCTGAATTTTAATAAAAAACCTACTTGGATTTAACTAGGTATATTTAAGAAGTTGGTAAGTTCTCTTTGTTATCTTTGAGGATATATTTATAAATTATAACATACTTATAATGGCCAGAAAAAATTTTATGTCTCGAAAAACCAAAAAAAAAAACAACAAAAAACCAACCAAACAAACAAAAATTTTAATATAAAGAAACAGGTTTTTATATTTCTATTATTAGAGGTAAACAGATTGTGAATATTTTAGCGTATTTTATTCTAATTTCTTTTGATTTTAAGAAATACAAGTTACAAATACAGGGAAAACTGTCCCATCTATTCTTGTGTTTTGGTTTTACATATCATGCAGGCCTTGTTTTACACTCCAACTTTGCAATTTTCTAGCTTTAGAACTACAGAATATCATTAAATTTCTTAGTGCATTATGCACTTATGCAGCTGGCTTGTAGAGTTATCAATTAACAAGTGACCAGTCACCCTTGACAGTTGACGCCTAGTATAGCAAGGAAGAATCATTTCTGCTTCACTCTGACTTAGCCAGTGGCTCTTAGCAGGGAGGGAGAGGACCAACTTATTCACTTGGAATGACAAGGAATTTTATTAGGTTGTTGGATCTGGAGACTTCTGCTAAGGGCTTTTGTATTACTTCATAACCCCTGTGTAAGAAGAGAGGCCATAAGAACATGTGGAATAGAAGATGTTACATGTGGCAGAAAGCCGAAGATGTGGGCTTCTTCACTAGACATCTTCCTCCTTGGACAAGACGTTTACCCCTCCCCCCGTTTTTTGCAATGAAGGCTGTTTTATTGTGGTTATGAACTGTAAAACACCAGGGTCCATATATTCATGATGTATTTTCATCACATTTATACCCCCTATTACTCTAGTCTCCTCCCCACTCTCATCTTTTCCTAACATTCTCATCAGGTAGGGAGACACTTGACTTTGGGGAGACCTTTAAGGTCTAAATCTTAATTACCATCATTCTTGATTCATTGATTAACTTCCTAGAAAGTTTATACACAACAACCAGGAAAAGTAAAAATGACAACAACAACAACAAACTCTAAACTTTTAGATCATATGGTGATATTTCAGGTACATGCCTTATGATCTCTCCCCTTCTCTCTTACTTTCCCTATTTGGTTACATTCTAAAGCTACATTTTGATATTTTAATTTAAAACAATTCCATTTTGAACTGAAGCAACAGTTTTGAGGAACTTTTATACACTTCTCCATAAAATTAAGACGTTTACCCCTCTTAAGACACAGCCTCAAATCTCTGTCTCCCAACACGGCTACACTGGCTATCAATGTACTTCTCTTGATAAGTACATTTTTCTACAACTATTGAATTCCCACATTTCAGAAATTTTTTCTTAGTTTAGACTTAATGAGAATTTGTGAAAGTCCCAACAACGCATTCTTGTTCCTATAGAGAGTGCTCTGACCTGATAGAACCTGCATTGCCCTTGAGATCTGTTTCCTCACAGTTGGAAAGGTTAGCTGACTTGTAGGGTAGAAAATTATCAGTCAGTCATAATTTGATGCTTAGAGGTTCTATCTTCTATGAATGGCTTTATTTTAGAAACATACACTACCCCTTCTAAACTCTGCTTATGGAAAAAAAATCTCATTTGAATAATAATTTGTGGCCTCAAGTCACTTATGGAATCTGTTTAGGCTCTCTGCATGCTGCTGCTGCAGATGGGGAGGGAGTGTAGAACCTGTCAGAATGCCCATGAGATGGTGTCATTCATCTTTCCTTTAAGTTCTGATTGGCATTGACATTTGTCCCTGCTCTTTATTTTTTCCAGTAGCATGGACTTCGAAGAGGCGAGATTTCTCTTTTCTTCATATTTTAAGTCACTCCACAGATGCTTTGCAGATGAATATGTCCTCTTTGTGTGATACACACACAGTTCCTTTTATTCTTAATATTCCCGGTGTTGTTCTTTTAGTTGCTGGGGAATATATTATCGCGGAAGGCTCACCTAGACCATGGAGGATTAGGGTGCTGTCTTAGATTCATACATCCAGAATGCTGCTCAATATCCTTGTAAGGTACTTTGATGATGGTGAATATCTACTATTCTCTTCCTTTACACTTGGCTTTGTTTTGCAAGAGCTCTCTCATCCTTATGAGATGCTTAAGACACCTTTACATCAACCCAACTTGTGCACTGAGTGTTTACTTTGTAGCATTTAGACAAGACCAGCGATTGCCCTTTTCTTTTCTTTCTCTTTTAAACTTTCTCCCTGACAAAGCTTATGTAGCCTAGCTTCAACTATGCAGATGAGGATGTCATTGAGGAGGTGACCTTCCTCTAGCTCCCAACTGCTGGGACCACAAGCAAGTATCATTCCTTTTATTTAGTTTTTTCCTTCTCTTCTGTGACATTCATTTTAATAGCTATTCAATTCTTCCTGAACTTTCTCAGCTCTGAAAGCTACACTAGTCGCACTCACAATGGTAGAAATGCCCTTAGCCCGCCAGATAGTTTCATCCCTTCCCTGCTCCCTGTGTTTTTATTGGCTGTGCTTTTGGCTTTTGTTCCCTTTGTGATTTCAGATTCCTGGAGCAAACTGTTTCTTGTAATCTTTGGTGACAGTTTCTTTCCACTTTAGAATTTCCTAAGAGTGTGTAATACTTAAATAATGGGATAATAAATTCTAGAACCTCTTTGAGGTCAATGAAGCAGAAGAGAATGGCTGAAAGAAAAAAAAATGTTCCAAAAGGTATGAGGGCACAATCAGCCCCAGAATTTGTCTCAACAACTCTTAAGTGAATTCCTGTATTTTCTTACAGTTAGTTAGTTTTACTCAATCCATTTTTTTTTATCATTTTTGCTTATGACTAGCCGACGTTTTACTTTGCTCTATAAATCAAGTGACAAATAGTTGTTGGCTTTGAAGTCTTGCTATAACTCCTTTTTACTGTCTGCTCCTACAATTTTAGGCATTTCTCCTTGGAAACAATATTTTTTTCCTGCTCCCATCCTCCCTTCTTCTTCTTCTTCTTCATCTCCTCCTCTTCCTCCTTTTTGTTTTATAACCACATCATTAGTTTTTGTTCTCTGTTTCTGAGGACAATCTCCATCAAAAGTGTTATTTCTTTACTGAGATTTCTCTCATAAATCCTTTTCTTTGTGAATTACTTTCCAAAGAAAATTGGTCAGAACCTATCATTCCCAAGATTAAATCTATTCACCACTCCATACCATCCAGTAGGACACCCCAAATGGCATGGCCTGAGAGGATGTAGAGTTGACAGACGGTTGATTGCCTTATCCTCTGAAGTGTGTAGATACATGACTATTTGTCCATGTATATATGTGTGCATAACTATGTGCATGAATATATGCATGTATATGTGTTTGTGTACATATTCATGTGTATATGAATGTATCTCTATATGTGTGTAGACATGTTTGTGAATTCACTAGTGTGCATGTGTGTCGATTTTGTGGGAAGTGACACTTGGAATAGATAGCAACCAGCCCTTTTTGGACACTTGTTTCTTACTAAGGGAAGGGTAGTTTATTTGCTGTGTGCCGGTATGTGTTGACATTATGTTTCTGACATTTTTGGCAGACATTTTGTTGACATTTTTGGCACTGCTGGTGCAAAAAAGACTTCAAGGTCATATGTGATTTCTTTCTTTTTGCCTAAAGTTCTTTTTGAGAATTTTAGCTTAATAAATATTTTTTCTATTATTTAAAAACATATTTGTTTTGTTCTTTTCCTTACAATGTGATATTCTATACATATGGACAAGACACATGGGCTGAACATCTGGGCTTGATTCAGTTACACCACAGCCTCTGATTTTTGTGCTACTTGATTCACTTCCCATAATATCATCTCCTCTTCACAGTTCAGTATATGCATAAGCCTGGCTCACCTGTTAGAATGTAAGATTTCCTGGGAAATGGCTACATTCTTCAATTCATCTCTGTATGGAGTGGCTTACCATGTAGTCCCTCAATGACTGTTTCTCAATTGAGTAGATCAATAATAAATCCACAAGAGATTGCTATCTGAGCTATTTAGACTCTGAAAACCAAAACCTATGTTGGGCCAGGACAATAAGTACTTCCTCACCTGGGTAGATGGATAACCTTAGAACAAGAAAAAAAATATGATTGAAATTCAGCTTAACTAATCACCGAAATGTCTACAACAGTTAGCATTCTACCTGGGAAATGGAAGCAGTGTAGAGTGCCACCAGGTGGTATGATTAATATAAACAAAAGGAATGCCAACCAAGTGCTGTCAAGCTAGGCCAGAAGATAATGAAGTGTTTTAAACTGATGGCAAGCCTAAAATGCACCCCAAAGAAATTGAGTAGAGAAAACATGTCAACTCAAATTAACTATTAATCATAGTTGTAGACTGTGGAATGAGAATCCCTCTTGTTTTAACAAATATGTATGTACATATACGTAAACATATAGCTGTACATGCATGCACAATACAGAATATATATCAATTATTTAAATATATTCATAGGAAGATATTCATTTGAAATTAATGACCTGCTTCCATCAGAAAGATCCTGATCATGAAGAAATACCAGTTTCCATTAGATAGAAATTGTTCATGTCTAATAAGGGAAAGAGAGAAAGTGAAGCAGGTCTACTGTATAGTATTAATAACCTCCGACTGACTATGAACTAGAATTTATACCAGTTTGGTGTGCAAAATATTTGCAATTCTTAATATAATCTTATAGATTATGGTAGAAAAGATAGATTCTCCTGTAAGGACAATTCAAGTTTTAAATTGGTTTGTTTTTCATTTGCAATTTTAGGTTGAAAGACATTAAAATTTCATTAAATTCGCGGGACATTTTTTAAAAACTTGAAATCTAATTTTTGTATAAGTTTACTTTATTAGATTTATCTGCTGGGGCAGCTTTAAAAACCACAAACATGCAGTTTTATTAGAAAGATTCTGTGAAAAATTCCACCACAGCCATAACTCTAATGAATTCAGAACAGGTTAAAGGCTAGGAGACTTCTAAGTTGAAAATAAAACAGGTTATGCAAATGAATCCAGACCCTGGATTTAAATAGATCAAACAGAATTGAAATCAAACGGAAGCTTTGATCATTTTTCCATCGTCCTCCTGCTCAGCACATGAGCAGGAGAAACAATGAGGAGATAGTCTACCCTTTTGTGAGTCATCAGGGCAGGAAAACCCAGGTCCCCCCCCCCCCCCCCCCCCCTCCCCCCCCCTTTGACCCGTTGTTGGAGGAGTTTGTGTAGCGCGTTCCAGGAGCCACGCTTTGTTTGGCTCAAGGAATCGTCCTTCAGGAAGTGATTTCTTGTGTGCTTCCTTCTTCTTCTTCTAAGGAAGTCTCTTGTCTGGCTTGGCCTGGCAGTTTTATTCCTGTCTTATAGATCTTAATTCAAAGCTCTCATCCCCAAACAGCTCTCTGAGTCATGAAGGAGAAGTGCAGGGTTTTAGCACAGGGATCCCCCAGTGCAGATATTCCTGCATGCTTTTTAGCACCTTGAGCCACAAAGGTATTTAATGTCCTAATTTCAAATTCCATCATCAGCTTTCTTGTAAGACCCAGGACACTTGGGCACTGTGTAATATGTGCCGCTGTGTAATATGTGGCACCTCCATTTTAGATATGCTTTCCAAAGCTTCCATGCCTGTTCATGTTCCACAGTTGAAGGAAGAGACCTTGTAGAGAAGCAGGTACAGGTTATTTAGGAGCCAGGTTTGAAATCTATCTTGTAGAAGCCAATAACCCAACAATATGGAGGCAGCTGCATGCAATGTAACTGCACTGGAAAACAGATGGCTAGCTAGGAAGTCTCTGCTACCGCTTGTATAGCCATTAAATATCTAACGATGGCGTTGCATGAATCACTACAAGTTTGTTGCTGACTGAACTGTGGAAAGAAAGATATCCTTGAGAAATGGTCATTAACTCTAATGTAGACTTTCCATTCTTGTGACTAGCCAGCAAACGAACAAAGAAGATGAGAAGGAGGGAGGGGGAAAAGGTGTGTGTGTGTGTGTGTGTGTGTGTGTGTGTGTGTGTGTGTATGTGCATGCCTGAGCTCAAATGTGTTTCAAAGTGGGAAATTTGGACAAAACAGAAGATAGTTAGTTGTGCTACATATTATAATTTACCCATTTTGTGCTATACACAGACTTCTAAGTTGCTGTCTAACTCTTGTGAACACACCCAATTACCTCATTTCAGTTCCAGATTCAAATATTGTTCCCAGAAATAACACTACATTATTATTGTTTGTGGTTTACTAGAAGGACATATGTTTATGTAACACTAATGTTACATATATGCCTTTACTGCTAGTTACTTACATGGCATTTCTTTAAAGGGATTATAAAATCAGATCTTTATAAAATCTTAAATATTTAGCTTGAAACAATAGATTTTTAGAACTATGATGTAACATTTAGTTATCTAAAAGACCCAAATATATCTTTTACTACATTGTATTTAAAATATTTTATTTACTGCCCCACTTTAACATACATGAGTTCA
Source organism: Mus minutoides (assembly GCA_902729485.2). Taxonomy (NCBI): domain Eukaryota; kingdom Metazoa; phylum Chordata; class Mammalia; order Rodentia; family Muridae; genus Mus; species Mus minutoides. The sequence goes on from LR749524.1 coordinate 1,804,419, forward strand.
GCATCATGGGTATGAGCCATCATGCCAAGTCTGAGGAGAGGAAAAGCTGGTAGCATGATAAAGACAAAGATAAGTTATCATTTCAAATGTACCCAGAACTAGGATCTCAAGTTCTTTATGCAGCACTCCCATAATAAATTTGAAACATTGGTATGAAAATTTAAAAACAGTAATTAAATTGCAAAATACGCACTTTGGAAAAAGAAAGGATTTATTGTGCCTAAACTCAGAAAACAGGATTACCTAGAAATCCAGAAAGGCCAAACTTCCAGGAGCTAACAATGACCAACACCTGATGGCAAGTGACTGGTCCTGAATGAGAAGCTGAAAAATGGGAGCTGTCAGTCTGAGAGACACAATGAAGAGGCAGGGAAGACGGAAGCACAGTCACTGCATGTCAGGTAGGGAGGCTGCAGGCATTCTTTTCTTCATTTAAAAAAATGTGTGTGCCTACTTAACTGATGAAGGAGAAGGGGAGGAAACCGTAGCTGAAGGAGGAGAGGACAAATGAGTTAAAGGAGCACATAATCTCTATGTGTTAGAGGCTATAGGTAGCTATAGGGAGCTATAGGTATACATTTAACCCTTCCTGGTTTTACCTGGCTTAGCAGGGGTTGGGAATGCCAATATCTCTGGAATGTAGGGTTCTCTAAAGTACAGAAAACTCAAAATATTAGTTTATATGAGATGTGGAGAAGATTCTGACTAGAAACAGGTGAAAAGATGGTGTGGCAGGTGGCTGGCTCTCAAGGAGCACTGTGAAACTGCATTATTGTAGGTACTACTGTCAGCAATTTAACACTACTGAGCTAAAGGCCAAAACTAAAGGAAGGCACAGTAGAGATAAAAGCCACAAAACCCAGAGTATGGAATGAGTCTTCCTTTTCTATGTTGAGGAGGTTGTTGTTATGGGAAGACTGATGGTTCTGAGTGGAGATCAGGCTCAGGAGTTTGAGGGACGGTAGGACATGGATATAAAGTCCTTTTGTGACCATATTTCAATGGTAGTCTTCGTGTAGGTGTCATCAATGCACAGGTGTGTATGCAGGTGTGTATATCTGTGCACACAGGTGTGGAGGCCGGAGGAAGATGTTGTGTGTTGTGCTCTATTGTCTTTTGTCTTATTTCCTTGAGAAAGAGATTCTCATCGAATATGAAACTAGACTGAAGCCAGCAAATTCAATGATCCTACTGCCTAAACACACCCCCTACCCAGTGTTGGAGCTATAGGTATACATTTAACCCTTCCTGGTTTTACCTGGCATTTTGCATGGGTGGTGTGATCTGAACTTAGACCTTTATTCTTGCTAGGCAAGCATTTTAACCCAGGGAGCCATCTCTCCAACCCTATGTGAGATTCTTGATAAAGGCACTTGAAAGAAGAGAAGGAATCGTGACTCACACTATCGCTTTGAGATTCAGTCAATTGTCCTTAAGCAGGGGTTGGGAATGCCAATATCTCTAGAATGTAGGGTTATCTAAAGTACAGAAAACTCAAAATATTAGTTTATATGAGATGTGGAGAAGATTCTGACTAGAAACAGGTGAAAAGATGGTGTGGCAGGTGGTTGGCTCTCAAGGAGCGCTGTGAACTGCATTATTGTAGGTACTACTGTCAGCAATTTAACACTACTGAGCTAAAGGCCAAAACAGAGAAAGGAAGGCACAGTATACCAGTGCTGGGGGCACAGAGGTCCTTGAATTCACAGAGAAACACTAAGGGAATCAGGAATGTTAATCACTTGGGGATGTACTCTCAGAGGAGGAGATAAAAATCAAATACCTGCATTCCATCCAGAAAACTGAGAGTGGATTTTGTTGACAACCTGATGTGAACTTTTTGCTATCTGTGGAGGTAGATACCGCATACCTTATAGAAGCATATTTCACCCAGATTCCTAGAATAATTGTCCCAGGCTCTTCTCTCCCTAGACTATTACCCATCCTTAGGGGAGATGTCATATGTACTTTATGGCCTGCTGACCTCTATGCTCTCAGTCAGAGACCACATTAGATTGTAGGCTTAGCTATAGAACTTTTCCTCATGCTCACTTGGACTTTGTTTTTTTGTTTGTTTGTTTGTTTTGTTTGTTTGTTTTGTTTTGTTTGTTTTTTGTTTTGTTTTCTTTAATTCTGTTTTTTAAAATTTACTTATTTTACTTTTAGGAGTACACTGTAGCTGTCTACAAACACACTAGAAGAGGGCACTGGATCTCATCACAGATGGCTGTGAGCCACCATGTAGTTTCTGGGAATTTGGAAGAGCAGTCAGTGCTCTTAACTCCCTGAGACATCTCTCCAGCTCCCACTTCTACGTTGTAAAGGAGTTCCTATGTAGTCATGCCTTAAGCTTTATTATGCACCTGGAATTGGACTGATTGTACTGACTGTTGCCTGGAAACCTTTCTCAAATTGTAACATGTTAAATATGATGAACTGCCTGGCATTAGACTCCCAGAAGACTGACCCAGGTTGACCATGTCACTCTGCACCGGGTTTTCATTCGTATCTCCTCAAGGCTCACTTCCCTGCCCTGACAACTACAGGACCCTCCTCATACCACTAGCGAGGCTGGCAAAGCTGGATTAGTGGGTTACCCATCAAGGGTAAGATGGGGTTTGGGGCTAAGGTTACTGAATTCAGATACAAAATAAAAATACAGGAAAAGGGCAGAATGCTGTCACCTGCCCTTATTAAAATTTAACACTAATAACCTTCCACTGAATTTCTTCGTGTCATGAATTTCAGGTCCCACAGGATGTGGAAAGTTTGTCATGTGTGATCCTACTCTTTCATGATCACATCTGAGCTGAAAGTTCCCTAACTTCCATTTTATGCCATTTGGACAGCAAATTCTCTTTCTTTCACCACCAACTTAAGAATGGCCTGCATATCTCGGCACTGCTGCCAAGTGTGAGCTCTAGGAAAGCAGCTTTCAAGGGTTGTCACCTATGCTGTGGTGGGCTTTTCAGCTATGCAGCTGTCTTTGAGTCACCCATGATCCTGTAAGCAACTCCTCACCTGTACTCCTCAAAGAACTCTAGTACACTCAGTGTTTCATTAAGCCAGATGTGGGTAGAGTCACTTCCTTATTCTGCCCTCCCTACTGCATATGAAGTTAATGGACATTTTCCCAGAAAAAGTCACAAAATTGTATATTGTATAGAATGCCAACTGTATTAGGAAATGAGGCTTCCATGGTAAGTACCATGGCCTTAGAAAATTACAGTTGTGTTAAATGTCTCCAAAGGAAACACATAATGTGCCAGGAAAGCATTGGACAACATATCACAGGGCCATTAAATAGCCTGGAAGAGGGAGAAGTTGGCCAAATTGGGGAAGAGACAATTAAGCTCTTATGGAAAGAAACCTGCTAGTAGACAGGGAAGAATCCTTCTTCAAGGTATGAGCAGGCAAAAGAATAGTGATTTTAGGCTGGAGATGTATGAAGGAAGCAGAGTACAAACAAGACAGTCCCTGCTCAGGCTGAGCTACAGAGAGCAGCTGAGGCCCTGTTTCATAGTAATTTTAGCCTTTACTTTGGAAATGGATTCAATGAAATGTTCCTCCATCCCCTTTGGTGATTCTGGTTTTAGTCTGTGTTTGGATGCCTATGATAGTAATATCTGTCTATCTATCTATCTATCTATCTATCTATCTATCTATCTATCTATCTATCTATCTATCATCTCTCTCTCTCATCTAATGTATGTGTGTGTGTGTGTGTGTGTGTGTGTGTGTGTGCATGTGTTACGACTATCCAGGACCTAGTTTCCTCTCTCTCTGCCTTTGCACTGAAGATCAGGCCCTTCTTAAGCTGCCCGACCTTCCATTAGGTGGGATGAATGAGGTTGCTATCCACAAATCCCTGATATATGGCAGTTGCCGAAATCAATATACCGGTAGAATTTGGAAGCCAAGATGAGAAGCAAGACTAGAATAGATGCCCCAGAAATTCCTGGCAATTCTTTTCTATAATAAAATGTTCAATGAAATGTTCCTCATAGGTTTTCAACATAGGTTGCCTTATCTCTACATGTTTGGTGTGTCTGATAAGAAAGTAACAAATTGGAAGTTTACTTTGGCAGAGGCCTCAGCAAGAAGACTTCAGCTGGGTTTCATGATGACGGGTCTCACACAGATGCCACCTATTGCTCTGCCAGCTTTTATCTCTTTGTCTTTGACCTATGCTTACAATCTTGATGTGAAACAATGAGTAAAGAGGCAGAGAGGGAACTGGGAAGATGAGTAGTTGGAAATGAATGTTTCCCTAAACATTTGTTACCCTTTTGTAATGTCTATCTGAAATATCAGCTTCACAGACTATGAACAGTACAGAGGAGGGATGTGGAGCTGCTTCTAATTCTTCTTCTTGGCATCTTTCAGTCCAAGAACAGGCTCTATTCTATTTTGAATAATGTGGAGATGTTCTTAGTTCAAATTGGAATCAAAATAAATGACAGAATATTAGCTAATAGGCCACGGCATTAGGTGAGTTTTGAAGTTACCTTTCAGAGCGAGCTTTCTAGATGTATACTTAGATACATTGTAAAGTTCAGAACGAGTTTTCTAGATGTATACTTAGATACGTTGTAAAGTTAGTAGTTTTTTTCTTTATTTAGTGTTTACATTTTGAAAAATAACTCAAATAAAGTGTGGTTCTCTTTGGCTGTGGGCTGGCAATGTCATATCCAAAGAGCATTGCACACTGTGCCTAGAATTCTACAAAGTGTTGGCAGCACTTATACTAGTCTATGAGATCATGAAAATTGGCCATAGACATTGCTTTTTATTCCCATCTCATGCTGAAGACTCTGGGACAATTTAATTTCACCTATTCTTTTGATTCTTTTTGTAGTAAAAACAGAAAAGCTGTTGTGAGGACTTCCAGTCTCTAAGGCTTGCAATTTCTTTACCAGTGTCAGCCTTCTTCCTGCAGATGATCATATTATGTTGGGCATAAAGGCTTTGTTTTGAGTATCCTAGGCTCTTTTTGACTCTTACTATTATTAGAATTTAGAGCAACACAACGGCATCCAGATGTTGCTGAGTAACTTTATGTATAACCTTAATAACAAATGCTAGAATTAAAGCATTAATAGACTAGGCTGTGACAGCTGTTTCAGTCTGTTTGATAGCATCATGGTAGCTGATTCAGAGATTTCTATAGAGAATATTCACTTGATACCAAAGTCAATAGAACTACAGTATCTGCTAGTAGCAATACAGTCTCTCTCTGACATTATTACTCCGAAGTAGTAGTTCTCAACCTTCCTAATACTGTGAGTCTACTACGGTCCCTCATGTTGTGGTGACTCTCAAACATAAAATGATTTTATGGCTACTTTATAACTACTTTACTACTGTTATAAAATTTAAAAAATATTGGATTTTCAACCTCTGTGAAAGAGTTGTTCACTTCCAAAGTGGTTGCAACTGACGGGTTGAGAACTACCTCAAGGGAGTTTGATAGAGTTTCAAAAAAATCTCTATCCAGTGTAGGTGAGACTTTTATTTTGCATGCCATTGAGTATTTCCAATTTCACTCAAAAATCATAAGCCTTGAGGAAATGATTTTTTATATTTATTATGTTAGACAAAAGATTAATGATTAGAGTGTCTTTTCTCCTCAATGAGGCAGTGTGGACTACTGGCATCTTCTGAAAGCCTCTGAACAGTTCAGTGAGGAGAAAGAAAAAAAAAAGCCCCTTTTTGTGGGTAATGTGAGAGTAAGCATTCAAAATTCAGGACTACATTTGAAGTATTTATTTAGCCCAAATCTCAGCTTCTTTACAATCTCAGTCCAGTTGATAGTCATATTCAATCAATCATTCCTGTCCACGTGGATTATAAACTTTCTTTTCTTTTCTTTTCTTTTCTTTTCTTTTCTTTTCTTTTCTTTTCTTTTCTTTTTTCTTTTCTTTTCTCTTCTCTGTCTATCTGTCTGTCTTTCCTTTTTCTCTTCTTCTTCTTCTTCTTCTTCTTCTTCTTCTTCTTCTTCTTCTTCTTCTTCTTCTTCTTCTNCTTCTCCTTCTCCTTCTCCTTCTCCTTCTCCTTCTCCTCCTCCTCCTCCTCCTTCTTCTTCTCTTCTTCTTCTTCTTCTTCTTCTTCTTCTTCTTCTTCTTCTTCTTCTTCTTCTTCTTCTTCTTCTTCTTCTTCTTCTTCTTCTTCTTCCCAGGAATTCTTTCCCATTTAACATTAAAAGCAAAATATCCCAACTAGACACTAAACATGCTGCCAGCATTTACCTTTTTTATCAACTGACACTATTAGTCTCAAGGTCTAGAACTGTCTATTATTTGTTGTGCTAACTGAGATGAGACCACATTGCCATGGATTTTGGTTTAGCCACCACTCTGCATGTGTTTGGTGGGCACTATTCCCCTGGGAACTGTATTCTAGAAAGGCCATTAAAAAGGTAAGCTATACCATCCCATTTTCTTTTTTGTTTGTTTGTTTGTTTTGTTGTTTTGTTTTTGTTTTTGTTTTTCAAGACAGGGTTTTTCTGTATAGCCCTGGCTGTCCTGAAACTCACTTTGTAGACCAGGCTGGCCTTGAACTCAGAAATTCACCTGCCTCTGCCTCCTGAGGGCTGGGATTAAAGGTGTGCACCACCTCACCTGGCCACCATCCCATTTTCTTAAAAGCTCTATTTTAAGCAATATGAACAACAGTGGAAATGGGTAGATGTGATTCAACTGTAAAAACTGGTTAATATTTGTCAATGTCTTACATGAGCACACCAGAGAATTGTGTAAAATGTGCCTTGTACATTTTCAGGTGATCAATAAGTGGCATTTGTTGACCTATGCAGATATGCCTCTAAAACAGAACCTCAAGGCATGATATGTGTTTTATTTGATTCTAAACCATTACTTAGTTTGTGAGCATCCCACAAGCCACTTTTAGTATCACTTCAATGTTTTTCAAAAGAGTTCCACATGAAAGACTGTAATTTTGTTGTGTCCTTCATGTAATTTTGTTGTTTAGTTCGTACACATATGGATCTCTCATATACATCACATTGTATTACTATTATTGCTGCTAGTTAAATTTCAAAGTTTTACCACCAGCATGCTCTCAACTGGTGATGAATAGAATAATCCCTAATTATTGCTCAGCATGTTGCTTATACTCATGCTGGGACCTCTGACATGCTCTTACAGAAGTCTCCGGCCTTCTGAGTCTCTCTCCCACTTCTGAGAACTCAAGAATGATGGTCAGGGTATAGTGCTGCCCAGCTTATGTGAGGTTGAATTTGTTTCCTCTATTATAACTTCACTCTGTTGAGCTCATTCATTTCTTATTGAAATATGAAAGATTTCCTAGCCTTGTAATGGCTTTTAGGGGTCAGTGTCTTACCCAGAGGGGACCCCAGGGAATGATTATGGTACTTACAGGTGTCTTCTTCTTCCATGGAAATGCTGATCACATAACAGGCATACACAAAACCAACCAGCTGGAAGAAAGCAGATGTTTTTAGAGTTTGTATCAATATAACAATAACTTTTATGAATTTGTAGTAGAATAAACTTTTACAACTAAACAATAGCTGTAATTTAAAACATTCATTTTTCAGTAAGCTAAGTAGCTTTCTAAAAATTATAGATAAATAAGAAGAAACAGTTTTTGGATACCTCACTTAGATTTAAAATATACAAACCATTACAAATTATTCATAGTATTCATTTTAGTTTTTTTCTTATTTATAGACCAATTTGTACTATATTTATTATTCTTATAACCATTTTAATGTTTAACATGAAGAAAAGAAACCAAAATATGTTGCACACAAATTAAACAGCAATCATCTACTTAATAATTTAAAATACTGTGACAATGTAAATTCTATCGACTGCTGAACTGTTTTGTTAATTACATCATAAGAAAATACATTAACTTGCTGGTGATTAGTTGTTACTGGTGAAATGCAGTAGGAGAGAAAATGTCTCAAAGAACAAACATATCACAGAGCAGCCTTTGGCGCTTCTTGTATTTTTTTTTTTCGTGCACTTCCCTGAAAGATAATTTCAGCCAGGGGACACAACAGTTCTTGGAGGTTAATATTGTTACTTAATTTCAGCTAATCTAAAATTACTAGACTTCTTTAATAGAGTTAAAAACGGCTGCCTCTCTAGCTGGTATAGTCAGCCATTTTGCCCTTTTCTTTGTGGTCAAAGCTTGTTCCTGTCTCCTTTTCTCATTGTAAAACAACACTGAAAAGGAACTGTTCCTCTTTAGTTTAGTTTTTTAATGAAGTTAGCCCCAGGGTCAAAGGCTGGTCTTCCTATTTTGAGGAATACCTGTAGGATATCCAACTACCCGCAGTCATTCCTAACTCAGGCTTATAATCCTACCCCAGATGATGGAGCTAAGGCCAAGAAGTCTAAGATGTTGAGTGAGATGCTAGGGAGGAGGCCTCTACATGCTTACAGAGGGGCTTCCTACTGAGATGGTCAGGGGGAGGATGCTGGGACTCTGGGTCCAAAGAGTAAAGTATGGGTGTTAAGTGGTCAGCCAGAAAGTGGGAATGCTGAGAGACACATAGACAATGCAGAGAAATCATGAAGGAGGTGTTGAGGGAGATTCTGAGAAACCCACAGAATTGCTCTCAAGACGAAACACCAGTCAGTGCGGATTGTCAGATCTAGCCAGTGTCCTCTGCCAGCTTACACATGAGCCAGTGGTGTTCCATCCTTACTCCCTCTATCTTCCATCACAACTCCTTCATCCCCTGGATGAACAATGAGGGAGGAGTGGAGAGGAAAGCAGCTAGTTGTATGGTTCCTTCTTAATGAAGACCTGGATAGTAAGATGCGGCTCAGGTTGAGGAGCTGAGAGTTCACATGAACCTGGCTGAGATAATTTCATATCTACAAGGGAACCCCCAAAGCTGTAAACTTAGGTTGAAAGATAATCCAGAATGTGAGATAAAATAGGGTCTTTGAATGTGCCTGCAGTTGCAGTGGAAGAATGACTTGCTTTTCGATTGGCTTCTACTGAATCCAGCTTGTACATGAAGTCAGCTTCATGCAGAAAAAGACATAAACTGTGACTTCCACACACACTATAATCTCCTGCTGGAGGTTCCTCTAAGGCACTTTCACATAGTCTCTAAGTTATAAGGACACTGCCATGACACAGGTCAATACTAAACCACTCATGTCTGCATAAATATGCACCATTTGAGTGTACTGTAATATACACTATTCTATTATTAAGTCACTTTTATTATAAATAATATGATAATATTGATTTTTTCTGTGCATTTGTCTCTATTTCTGTATTTTATTTCCTAAGGTAGAATTACTATAGGAATACACTACTGGGCACTTACTTTTGTTATTTTTATAACTATTGACTTGGTGTTTAGAAAGTTTATTCCATTTCCCTGTAGTAAGACCATTCAAAATCGTGCCTTTTGGTTATTTTCTAATATTTGATGGAGGAAGAATATATAATTATTACGATTCAATTAAAACAATGAAAAATAAGCTGAGTATCACTTATTCAACCACAGTAGTAACTAAATACTCATCAGTCATTGACAGTAGAGAATATTGTTCCTAGAAAGCATTCATTTATAAAATAAAATGCCCCTTTACCTTGTAACACCTTTACTTCATCGGATACATTTATATTCTTTATTAGTTATAGTTATGTGAATTATGTGAAAAGTTTCTTTGTTCATTCAAGAATTTGACATTCTCAATAATTTGCTATTTTTTGAGATTTATTTATATATGTGTGTGTGTATGTAAGGTTTTTATGGTCTAAAATGTTTGTTAAATACATTGTATTTATTTTTTTATTTAAAAAAAATCATTGTACCTTCACAGCTGTGGAATACGTTTCTTTCTAAATTATATACTGGAAGGCATCTGCCAATGGAAAGGTACCTAGTTCTTGTTGGTGTCTCTGTTTTGGAGTACACATTGCACACTCAACACAACAGCTAGAGAGGCAACTGTTCTCAACTCTCTCTGTATAAGTATATATTATATATACTTATGCTTAAACTGGGAACTCTCTTATACTGGGTTTATGTTGCTGGTGTAACAAATTGGCATTTATAACATAAATTGGTTTTCCTGGCTGAATTCCGAAATAGCTTTCACTGATCTAATATCACATATCAGCAGAGTTGTCTTCCTTCTGGACAGTCTATCAACATCTGTTTTCTTGCTTCTACAGCTTCCTTAAGATGTTAATATTCCTTCACTGGTAGTTAACAACCAAGACAGTGCTAACAACCCCAAGACAGATTTCTTCTCACACTTCTATTACTTTTGTCTTTCCCACTCTGCCTCCTTGTCCTGCTTTTCCTGGGTCATTGTGTTGGGCTCGCCTGCACAGCCTTGGACAATCTCCCCATTGTTGAGACCACCTGATCATCACACCTACTTTCATCTGCAAACTCAGTTTATTGTCTATTGTGTTGAGTAGTTATGTTACCAGAGATATCATGAATTAAGATGTGGAAACCATCCAGGGACATACATTACATGTCTGTGAACTTGAGTCATGGGCAGGCTTACCATACAACTTTAGCTCTAGGAGATGGTGTGAGAGGATAACTTTCTGAGGTCAGTGTTTGGGATAATGATATTGAAGTCACATCCCATTCATTCCTCTCAGGAAATGCCATTGTGTAATACTGAAACGAAAGCAGCTACAAGCACCTGCACATTTTATATCTGATTTTATGTCTTTTCAACTTTTCTAAAATATGTGCTCTAAGTGCAGAACCTAAGTGCTTTAAACCCCACTCATTTCAAGTGGTTATAGCGACAACTTCAAATTGTGTGTATGTGTGTGTGCTATCTTTCATTTTGAAATAGTGTGGTTTTTATTTTGTATTGTGACTGACAGATACCACACTTATACCAAGAGGATGCTGCATGTGCACTCTTACTTAACAAGAAACATAATTCACATTTTTATTCATAAGCCACAGATTGTTGCAGAAGAAGCATCAATGTCACCTGAAAGAAATTTTTCTTTGCTATACTTAGTATGTAATTTGTAAATGTGCTGAATCCTTCATGAATTCCAGTTAATCTTAGTTCTTCATGACTGCCAAAGGAAATCTAGTCATTCTGTGACTCCTGCTTTCTCCCTTTCCCCACTCTCTAGGGCATTGCTGGGCTCTCAGTGCCACAGTTCACCTGATGTATTTGCCTCAGTAAGGCCACCCCCGGGGAATCCACAAGCCAGATATTGTTAGAAGCTCTACTTTTTTAGGTTCAGACAAAAGTAAATATGAAAATTGATGTAGTATTTATTCTCATGTTACATATATTATCTGTACATCAGATTCAGGCACTCTGGATTGTGTCTTGGGCTGTCTCATGTATCTGTTTGGCCTGTGTGGTGCTGTGAATAAGAATGGAGTCTATAGGTTCACATGTTTGAATGGCTAGTCATCAGGGAGTGGAACTCTCTGGTAGGATTAGAAGAATTAATAGGCATAGTCTTGTTGGAGTAGGTGTGACCTGTTGGAGAAAGTATGTCGCTAGAATGGGTGAGCTTTGTGGTTTTAAAGAGTCCACGGCAATCCAAACATTCTCTGTCTCTCCTTGTCTTTCTCTGTCTCTCTCTCTGTCTGTCTCTCTCTCTCTCCTGCCTATGGTCTAAGATGTAATGCTCTCAGCTCCAGGGCCATGCCGGCCTGTGTCCTGCCATGATTCTCACTTTGCTGATAATGAATAAGCTATAAGAAATTGTAAGCAATTCCCCAGTTAAATGCTTTCTAATTGTTGCCTTAGTCATGGTGTTTCTTCATAGCAATGAAATAGTGACTAAGACAACCTGTTTTTGGCAACTAACTTTGAAGAGATTCTTTTTGCTTGACAAGATAGTTTAATGGGTTCAGGGAATTTGAGTTCAATAAGATAAAATTTAATGGATTAGATTTCTTTGGAATCATAAGGGGGTAGACCAAGGTGTAGCTAAATTGGCTGTAAGTTTCTTCCTACCCATCATGACTAAAATGACAAACACTTTGGGTCTCCTACAACAGTGTAGGAAAAGATAGGCCTGGCCTGGATAGAACCCTATCTGGACCAGTTTCGGTGTTTAATGACACACAGACAGAAATTTAGACAAGCATTTCTAATTTTATCTTAGAGCTTGCTATATTATATGATAATTTTATATTTTAATTTTTATATCAAACTAAGGCCAATTAATTCTCACACATTATCACCATATCCCATCTAGATATGAAAGGCAGACAATAACGTCTGGCCATGCTTGTACAAGTGCACTAGGGGCTCTGACGCAAGACTGAGACTATCATGATACTTATTATTATTGTGAGTATGTATTTCTGTTGTAATTAAGAAAACAGGCAATACCTCTATTCACATCTAAGTGTGACTTAGGTCATGAAAGTCGACTCTTATTTTTCTCTTTTAGTGTCTCCTGAGCAGGACATCTAGAGTACGCATTCACACATTACTGTTCATTTTGACAGAGAACATATATTTTTGTGTTTTCTAAAATTGCTCATTCCATTTGGCACAGCTGGGTCCATCAACGTTTATTGGTAAGTCCATCAGCATTTACTGGCTGCTCTATTGGCATTTACGGGAAGAAAGGCCAGAGGATTGATGAGAAGGCCCCTTAGGAGCAAACAGTCTTGCTAAAACACTGCTCTCACATATCAATATGTGAAGTTAATTTGATGGAGTTGAGCTTGGAGACTCAACAGGAGTCCACTTTGCCTCGAACAGCCACCCACCCCCACCTCCTGGTCCCCGACAGAGCAGCTGTGCAAGCCTGGCCTGCGTGTTTTCTTGCCAGCTGCCAGAACAGGTCTGGAAAGTATTAAGTACTCACTGGTAAATCATTTTAATATACACTTATATACTTAAAGATACAAATATGTGTCCTCCAAGGGATTTTTATAGCATAAAATAAAATTTTACTTTTTTGCAGGAAACTTTTATGTGGTTATAGTTCAAATCTTCTTCTAGCCTTAAAATATATGTTGACCAGATGGTTAACATTAAAGATTAGATGTGAGGTTTACTGCTTTCATTTCCTCATCCAAGTAAGTAAAGCTGAAATGGAATAAACAGTTTGAGGGTAGATGGATTGCCCATGGCAGTAAAGAAGTCAGGAGGATCATGGAGTTCATTATACAAGGACTTCTGTGAAGGCAAAACAGCAGGCTTTGGGCTAATATTTTCAGATTAAATGTAACTTGTATTTCTCCCCCATGGTTTAAGGCTATGGATTCTGAAAAAATATTAGATTAGCTGTATTTCATGAAAATATGTACTGTGCATGTCATGTGCTGGTCAATGTATTTACTTTTTTCCTTTTCAAATATTATGTGTTTTTTCAAATATGTTTTTGATTGACAGAGGATATTAACAGATATTTAATCATAGTGACAGCACATTCCTTATCTAGCAAAAAAATGTTCTGACCTGTGGGAGTTTGGGGATGCACAGTTCGAAAAGGAAGGAACAGTATCTACCAACAAAATGTTTGTCAGAGGCAATTGTTCACTAATGGACCTTAATATAGTCTAGATTGATGACATAAAAGGAATTCTGGCCAGGAAATTGAAATATACAGTTCCATTAGAAACAATAAGATGAAGATTTACTATGCTAGAAACATTAGCTCACTCTCCAGGCTCTCAAACAGAATTTGCCAGTCATAATCTCAATATTATTGCAAATGAATTAATTAAAATATTTCCTCTTACTTTTGCTTTACTGATAGGCATATTAATAAAATATTTATTTCATGAATTACTCTTGCTATTGTGATTAACCAAACTGTTGGTTAATTAATAATATTATGCTCATAAGAGCCTGTCTAGACATCCTGTTAATCACCAAATTGTAGATGGCTGGCTGTTTGCTTCTCGGTTTCCTAGAGTAAAAGTTGAAATAGTCTCTGTGGCTCTCTGCTGATCAACAAGAAATGGAATCAAATGTGTGGGAAACCAGGCTGATAGAAACCAGGCCTTTAACAGCTCCCACCTGAGAGCCAATTAACCATTTGTTGGGAGCTGAGTCACCTTCCTCTTTCACACAAAGCTGCTCCTCAGAACAGGATGGTCTTTGTGCCCTAAACTGACACCTAGGACTGTTAAGAAAGAACCTGCATTCCGAGATATGCAGGCACCAAGGACTCAGAAATGAATCACAGGATGTCCCAAGCCTGCCATTTACACCCTCCCATATGTCCTTCACCTTGAAGCCTTTGTCCCCCCTCCTCAATTGCCCTTTTCTGCTCCTTTTTGTTGTATGTATATAACTGGGTATTGTGCCTTAGTAAATGAGACCGTGACAAAACCTTGCAAACGCATGGTCTCCTTTCTTTCTCTCCCGCCCGTCCTTTCTTACAGACAAACGGTCCTCCTCGCTCCCACGAATAACTGAGTCCCGCGGGTTCGGGACAGGTGGTGCACAAATGTATTCTTGCCAAGAGAGAGAGAGAGAGAGAAAAAAAACATACAACATAAGTAACACAAGGGTGACAATCTTCAGTAGTTTATCCTTTGTGATTTTGGATATTTGAGACGGGGTCTCACTCTGTAACCCAGGCTGGCCTGGGTACACTGTAGCACAAGCTACCTTCAGATCCATGGCAAGCCATTGCTTCAGTCCCAGAGTGCTTAGATAGAAAGCATTTCATCTGGGCAAAGAATTTTTTCTTGAAGTTCTAAAGATTGAACGCAGAGCTTCATGAATGCTAGTTTAGGGCTTGGCACTGTGATACAGACCTGGTATATATTTCTAATTTTAGTAAAGTTATAAAAGAGACTATCTTTTTAAGGTCAACTTTTTGTCTTTTCTATAAAAGCTATCCATTGCCGAATAGAATTGAAAATTATCTTCTTTGTGTTGTAAATTCTGGCAGCATAAAACTATCCTCTCCAATATACTTAATGAAGGCACATGACTTAAGAATTGGTTTTAACACCATTTTTTTCCATATAAGAGGTTAATTACTTTCCACAATTGGGAATTGATCAGACGTTTGGTTTGTCACCCTCTGAGAGTCCTGTCTTGGTCCCTCAGGGAGATGGTCTGTGTCTTTCTATACTTTGCTCCAGGCTCACAAACCCTCCACAGGGCACATTTAAAATGATTGCACCATCTATTCATGTCTAGACTACAAAGCTCTACCATAGAATTTTCTTTCCTTAGCTCAACATGGGATTTTTTTTTTTAATACTCAGTACTTGACCTTGTAAGAGGCAGGTGTTCATCAAAGTTTCTGAATGGGCTGAGGGATGGGAGCCTGCAATCTAACACAATGTGGAACAAAGTCTGAACTCTGGGTTTCACCAGTGCTAAAGGTGCCAGGCATGTCATTCAGCCAGTGTTAGTCTCTTGCATTTGTATACTGGTTTACTGCCCTTATTCATTCAGTAACTTGAGAAACTTTGACCTCTCTTTCTGAGGAATCAGGATGGAGCACTGTCTGTTGATTCACCTTCAGTGTTGGGTTAGTCATCAGGTCTAGCCTTTCCTTTTCAAGAGTTTTGGATAGAAATAAGCAAACTAAGAAAAAAAAATCTCAGATACCAAAAAACAGGTAGCTGGTGGACAATTTCATCTCACACTGCTCTCTGGACACATTTCTTTCTTTATTGTTCCCAAGAGAGCCTTTCTGAGCCACTACTACCAGGTTCACCTGCTTTCTCCTTCATGCCCAGCACAACAGAGGCCTGCTATCAGAGGAACCTCAGGGGAAGAAGTCTTGAGAGGGAATGACTTTCTGCTTGTTTAGATCAGTGGAGAGAGTGTGCATCCTTGTAATAACTAACCAACTTGTTTTTAATCAAATTGCTTTTACTGTTCTTTTCAGGATCCATAGTGAGAGTTACGTCTATTTATGGCACCCTAGAGAAGACTGAGCTTAACTATTGGCTCCTTCCTAAGAGGTCCCCTGGAACCCCAGCTCCCAATAACTCAATGAATATGGAAAGCAGATGTCCCCTCTATGATAACCATAAAAAGGCACAGCAGGGATTGGACCAAATTCATCCAGTCTCTGAGGATTTATACTTTTTCTCAGTAGGTCAGGGGAACATTCCTGTAGACAGCTTCCAAATGGAAAACAAATGATTTGCTGGCTTCTACCAAGGGAGAAGAGGCTTTCAGTGACATGCTTTTGAAGTACAGACACTTCACAAAACAGTCCAGCAATATCATAGAGGACACAAGTGCTACTTAAACTCAGACAGTATATCCTCTAATTGTGCTGGTTTGAGTACATGCTATTAAGGGTAGTGTCTAGGTTTCTCTCCCTCAAACAATACCTGTTTAAGTAGATAGTTGTATCTAGGGTTTTAAAAATAAATGTGTCTAGCATGGAAAATTTCATGTAGTCTCTACCAGTTTTACATCCTAAGTATAACTAAAATGGACTTTAAAACTCTGGGTGATAACTCTAAATGTATTTCGGAGTTAGGGAATTATTTTTGTCGCAGTGTCAGACTGGATGGGTAATGTCTGAGCTTGAGTATGTGTGGAGATGTGTGGAGAAATCCCTAAGTGTGCCCTGAGTCCTGTCTCCTTTTGCCTTATCTATTAAGAGTTTGACCTAGCAAACTGGAATAAAATCCAGGTAAGGCTTGGTGGCACATGCCTCTAATCTCAGCACTAGGTAGACAAAGGCAGGCTGATCCCTGTTAGTTTGAAGGCAGCCTGGTCAATACAGGGAGTTCCAGGCCAGCGAGGAATATACAGTGAGCACTTCTGTTAGAAACAGAAAACAGGATGGAGACAGGGTGACAGGACCCTCTGTGTCCATTCAGACAAACTGAACTCTGACCTCAGACTTGGTTGTTGGATCTTCTCTTCCCTTTTATTCATTCTCAGACTCACTAAAGCTGTTTTTAAGTCTAACTTTAGAGCTGGCTCTGACTTATGGACCAGAGAGGCAACTTTGGGACACCTTCAGGGCCTTAGGGGAGACATTTAATTTCAAAGCAGAGGGACAGAGGTTAATCCCCAAACTTTTGAGGAAAGAAGTGATGCTCTTGAGGCCTAAGATAGGACACTATGTTCATTGCTTGCCACAAAGGAGGTCTTCCAGCCCACACCCTCATCTGCTACTGAAGTAGGTGCACATTCCTGAGTACTACATGGCCTAAGAAGATAGTGTAGGTTTTATAGTTATTCTTTAATAGAACCATGAGCTGTCTGCCTAGCCATATCACTAAATCTTCATTTTATATCGTTTTTAGAATGATGTCTAAATATCTAACAGAATTTTCCTTAAGCATTAAAAGTATAAAATTTAAGTAAAATTCAGGAGACAACATTAGGATACTGTGTCTGATGACCCAGATAGAGTTCTTATACTTTACCTTTGGTTTTATAGTGTATGTTTCCAACTCATTGAGGACTACTGTTAATATCTCAAGTTCTATTACTATCCAACCATCTATAGGAATGCAGAATTTTCTTCTTTTTTCTAATGATACTTATATTCTCATTGTTGAAATTAAGAGAACAGAATTATGTGGCCATATTTACCTTTCTATATTAGTGTCTATCTTTGTCCAAAAAATTCAGTATTATTAAAGTTGAGTAGATTAAAACTATATTTGGTACAAGATGTATATAATAACCATGTCCAAAAATGAGGCAAAGTCAACTCATAACTTGCTTGATGTGCCAATCTTGACCTCGAGTTTAATTTTTTTGTTGTTTATAGTCCTTAAATAATGTGTTTAGAAAATTGGGATATGTTCCTCTATCAAGAGACAGAAAGGCAATCTTCATTTGCTTTAAAAGCCAGCTATGAGTTCTGGAAGGAGAACACTTGCTAGACTGGACAGGCTACACTCTGGTTGTAGCCAAACTCCCCTCAAAGAGAAGACTGTCACAAAAGGCTAGACTCCAGGGGATTGATGACTTATTTATTTATTTATTTGTTTTAGACAGAATCTTGTTTTGTATCCCATGTTGATCTTAAACTCATGATTCCATTTCTCAACTTCCCATCAGATAGGAAAGAAAGTGTTTTCAAACCATTTTCAAACCAATTTTTGGAATTAAAATTATTTTGCTCCAGGAACCAGTGAAATGATCTATCTAGATTATTTCTGATTTGTGTTTAAAATACTCCCATGGGCATGTGGTTGTGAGTGACAATTAGCTCTGTTTTTATTTCGGCTCTTATAAACACAGGAGCCAGCAGTGGGGCTGCCTGCTGCCTTCTGGCTTCAGTTCACCTTCTCTGTCAGATGGGAAGTGTCCAGCAGCTAAGACAAGCTTTATGAAGGGCAGAGGGTGTTGGGATTGGCTCAATAACAATCAGAGCCTGGCTTCCTGCTAGGACTCAAAAGGTAGAAACTGTGGGGGAAGAAACTTTGGCACTGTTTTAACTCAGTGGCAAAGAAGAGTGTTCAATGAGCTTTAATGACATGGCTTTTGAAAATGCCATCCAGGTCCCCATAGTGTTGAATCAGCTCTGAAAGTACATAGTTTCCACTGGTGAGCTGACTTTCATCTTTCCTTCATGGGGGGAGCTGAGCGGAACAATTGTCTCCCTTGTTACTAGAACGTAGAGAAGCCCTGAAGAGTGTGTATACTATTTCTGATAACAATATAATATATTTGGGCAGGTAACATCTCTCTATTTATTATGGTGCATGTTTGTGTTCCATTATGAAATAAGTCTTTTTTAATGTTGACCTGTTGGTAGGTATCGTCTAGCAATTTATTTGCTTCTCAATGTCTTTGGTGTATTAGTTTTCCTTCTATTCCTGTGGCAAACAGGATGACCAAATGCAACTTGAAGAAGAAAGGATTTATTTTATTCTCTGCTTTCACATTATAGTCGGTTATTGAGGGAGTTCACATCAGGAACTGATGCAAAAGTTGAAAGAATACGACTTGCTGGCTTCCCTCTCATGCACTATGCAATAAGTTGTCTGGGTGACACACACTCATGGTGACACACACTCATGGTGACACACACTCATAGGGGTCTGAGCCATCAATTATGGTGTCAGCTCAGAAATACCTCATAGATTGGGTCAGAAGACAATGTAATGGGGAACTTTATTAATTGAAGTTCTCTCTTCCCTGATGACTCTAGCTTGGGTCAAATTGACAAAAAAATCAATAACAAACATTACAGCGTTTTTTGTTTTTGTTTTTGTTTTTTTTTTTTTGTAAAGTGAACATTCTTAGTTTTTCTTTTTGTGAGAAAAACAGAGATCAGCACAGCTTGCTTTGTGCCCAATGCTAGCAAGTGGTGGAATCAGAGCAACACATGTTTTCTTTTCCAAAGGCTTCTGTCTCAAACATAGTGCACAGTATGTCCATTTTCACAAGGCAGATCTGAGAAGTAGTTGATATACGGAAGACACCCCACCATGGAGGTGCCTGGTGGCTTATGCTGCTTTTGCTGTAGCCTCTGATGTTTTTTCCTTCCTGCTAACTGACCACCACAAAGACATCCACCTTAAGTCATTTCTGCGTGTGCTTTCTTTGAGCCTGTTGGTGGGTTACAAGGAGAACAGAGCTGCAATGTTCAGGCCCTGCAAGTGAAAATGAATTACGATTTTGCTTCTCAGCTGCCCACTTGACCATCATCTCCAGTCTCAAACTCATCTTTGTCTTGAATGCCTGCCATGGCTTAGGCATTGTGTCCATGTATTAGCAAATCCTGCCTTCTGTTCAGCTCATGGTCTTGAAGGATTATATGACAGTGTCAAATCCCGATGCATAGCAGATTCCTTTAAGACCATCTTATTGAATCAGTTTACCTTATCCATTTACAGTCTCCCACTTCTTCAAGTGGAGAGAAATATGAATAGATTGTTTCCATAAGCTTTCTGACTCCATGAGAATTCCTACTCGAATTCAGTATTCTCTTTGCCTCGTATGTTGTGCATCTGTGAGTAATTAGTAGTAATGAGCAGTAGCCCTGCAGGCACACTGAGTTGGATTTTGTTTTCACATTCATTTCTTCACTCATCGTTGTGCCAGAGGAGGGGGAGTCTGTTTAAAAATGGCTCTAGTCTGATATCGCCCTTACTTTGGACACTCAAAGACATTTTCTTTCTTCCAATGTCGCCTTTACACAGATTATTTTCCTTTTCTTTCGAAATTGATCACTTATCCGTTATCTTACAAAAATGTCACCTGATTCGCCCCCTGCTACTCATGAAGGTCTGAAGTGGCCAGCCCTCTCTTTCTTTTCCTGTCTGTCCTCTGATTCACTGCAGCTTGGCTTCTGGCTGGACTTTTCTGCTGAGGTTGCTCTCCTAAAGGTTAACAGCCTACATTTTGTCAAATCTAATAGCTATTTTATGCATCGAAATTTATATAGTATTGACCCCATGCCCTAATTAGATGGCATGCACCCGGGTGGGCTCACCTTTGCCTAGCTCCATACCTGGCTTCAGAAACTGATACTGTGGTTAGAAGGGACTTTAGGAATAAAGGGTCCAAGCAATAACAGAGCTTGTCAGTTTTCTATTACTGTAGAAAAATATCTGGAGCAAACAACTTACAGGCAGGAAAGGTTTGTCTTGCTTTTTACTTTCAGCCCATGGTCAATTGGCTTTGTGGCTTTGTGGCTTTGTGGCTTTGTGGCTTTGTGGCTTTGTGGCCTGCTGTGCAACAGAACCTCACTTTGTGGCAGTGGGAGAATACATAGAGGAATGTGAGGCAGCAAGACACTGCTGTTTAGTGTCTGAACTTAACTCCCTTTCACTAGGCTCCACCTCTATGTGTCCCCTCTCCTTAAGTGCCAAACTGAGGCCAAGCTTTTAACACAATGCCCTCTGGAAGATTTAACTATTGCAAGTAGTTCCTCTCTAGCCTTAGCAGAATGGTGCTGTGAGAGATTCATGTTGATTTGCTATTGAAAAAAACAGAGTAATAAAGGACAACCAGCCTTGGTTCAATATTAAAGCTGGAAACATTTACCTGAGCTATGAAGAGACAGGACGAATTCCCAAGAGAAACTTGGAGAGGGTTTTCAGAGTCAACTCTAATCTCCATAGCATAATGCATATTTTTGCTTCTCTAAACCTTATGCTGAGTTTCAGTATGCAGAGATGTTGGCTCTGCAGATATTTAGGCCACCAAGATTAAATCATCATAATAAAAGGACAGGACAGAGACGTTTCTCTCTCTCTTCTGCCACATGAGGATATATAGAGAACGCAGCCATATGCAAACCAAGACCACTCTCACCAGAAACCTGCATGTAGCACCCTGACCTTGGATTCCAGCCTTCAGAAATGGAACAAATGTCTGCTGCCTATAAGACACCCATGTTTTAAAACCCTGTTCAGGCTCACTGAAACACCAAGGCTGTAACCGATTCAAGAAAAGAAGGTGAACCAGGTTTTGAGTTTCAGAATGGTGATAAACTGTACAAGGTATAAGAGAATGTGCATGTTTGTAATCCTAGCACTGAAGGCTTAAGCAGGATATTTGCCATAAGTTTCAGGCCACTCTTGGCTATGTAGCCTGTTCACCCTGGGCTGTGCAGTTAGTTCAGTGGCAGACTGCACTAAATAACAGGTTTTGCAGCTTGAACAAAACCAAAACAAAACAAGGCTTGTTTGAGAAGACTCAGAAGCTGCAAACAAAGATGGCTTCCTAAGAAAAGCTGGGAGTAGCAGCAGGAGTGTGTGTGTGTGTGTGTGTGTGTGGGGCTGTGTGTGTGTGTGTGTGTGTGTGTGTGTGTGTGTATGTGTGTGTGGTAGAAGTTGAAACTGTGGAAATTTCTGTCCCACTTAGAAGATAGGAAGAGTCAAGAAAGAAGGAATCCAGTTGGATAAGACCACAATGTCTGAGTTTTGGTACTGTTAGAAACAGACCAGCAAGTGTGCTGCATTGAGCTGCCCTCCTCATGCTTATCGCAGACAGTAGCTTACAACATGGAACTACTTTAGACCTCAGCACTAGTCAGAAGGGTGCCCAATGCACAACAATCAAGCTAAGGTCAAATCATCTTGGTATGGTTGGCTTACAGAGCAAACTGTGAGCATCAAAAAGTACCTAAACCTGTCAATATGCTGAAACACAGTAGGGTGGAACCTGCTTCCTGGGAGAATTATCTCTTAGTTTTTAGAATTATCTCTTTGGATGGTTTTCCTACTCTCATTCAACAGCATGTATCAAGCTAGGATTTCACTGGAATGTCCTGTATTCAAAGCCTAAATGTGATTATGAATGATCTAGCTTCTTAAACTGTGGGTTACCATCCATTATTGGGCAGTGTAAATTACTATGGAGCTCCACAGACATTTTGGTAATAGTTTTCTGACTGCACAGCTATAAAAGCATATTAAACATCAAATGTGTGAGGAAGATGAGGTGCTGTTGGCCCTGCTCACCACTGTTGTCTTTCCTATCTGATCATATAGCATGGGTACTTTGTGCTGTGTATGCTATTACCTCATACAAGGACAGTGGACACTGCCTGAAATTCCTCAGGCCAGATTTAAGACTATAGTGTGTTATGACCTACAGTGATAATACTGTACTCACACCATTTCCTCTCTAAAAGAGGCAGTGGTTTAATTACAGAAAACCAAAACATTTAATATTTTCCCATCTCTATTCCTCAGCATGTAAGAATTAGTCTATCTTTGGATTATATTGTATAAGAATGCTTGGTTTAAAAAATGTTGCTTGAATTGATGTCTCAAAGTTCACTTAAAATTATTAAATGATTTTTGGCTTGATGTTAGGACAGAATTTTAAACAACTTTCTATAATGGCCATAAACATATTTATTTCTATCATTTTGTTCTGTGTATTTATACAGTGTGATATTCTAGGCATTAATATTGATCAACCGAAAAAATATTAAAGCTGCTAAAATTAGCTTTAGTAATTTACTGAAAACTAAACATATAACACACCAGCCAGGGGATCATGTAGGCTAACTACAGATCTTCATGTCTCTCTCCTCTCCTCTAAATACAATCCCCAAGCCTTGTTCCCATCTCTGTAACAGACTGCCTGCTCGGTTTGGTCTCTCTCTTGCCCCATCCCCTTTGAATCATAGAGATCTTCCCTTTCAATTTCCCTCCCTCCCTCCCTCCCTCCCTCCCTCCCTCTCTCCTTCCCTCCCTCCTTCCACTTCACTTTATTCCAGTCCTCACTGCTTTGGGAACACATTGGGAAACACCAGCCACTACAGCTAGAAAACAGGAAAGCTTACTGCAGATCTTCACTTCTCCCACCTTTCCTCCAAATTCAGTCCCAAAATATCCCCTCCCCGTTTTATAACAGACCACAGGCAGTGGCCTCCTTCTCCTTCCTACCTACCTCCATCAAAGAGATATCTTCCTTTAACCATCTTCTTCACTTATCCTGTTATCACAGTCCAGAACTACAGGTAGCCAATTCTGATGGTTAGTGAGTAGCAGCAATGTAGAATTGCTAGCTTCCTTTCTTCACTCTTCTGCCTTTCACATCCAATCCTCTAGTCTCATTCCCTGCTTTGTGGCAGACTTTATGCCCTGGTATTTCTCCCCTCTCTGCCCACATTCCCAGAGGATTAGGCAGATCCTGGTAGAACACTCTGATATCCTCCCACTCAGTAATCCCACTTCCCACTAGCTCACCCCCAATCTAAACATCAGCTGATAATACCCAGAAACATGTTTTACAAGGAAACCTCAGTAGTTACACAACTCAGGATCCCAGAATTTCCTAGCAGGAAACTCCCAGCCATTGCACCCCAACTAGGAACCTTTCCCAAACTCAGATAACCCAGATCCCAGCACAAAATCACAATCAACAGCAGCCTGGAGAGCCTGTGCTCCAGTGCAGCTCAAAACCCTAAACAGTAAGTAGTTCATGAGAATTGCAACATAGCTGAGGTACAAGATAAAGATCTTAGAACGGCCTTTATAAATATCATAGAGGTTTTTAAGGAGAAAATGAATGAATCCCTTAAAGAAATCTATGGAAACACAAACAGTAGAAGGAAATGGATGTAAGAATTCAAAACCTAAAAGTGGAAATAGAATCAATGAAGAAAATTCAAAGCAAGAAAAATTTGGAAATAAAACAATTAGGAACTCAAACAGAAACCTTAGAAGTAAGTTTCACCAACAGAATACAAGAGATGGAAGAGAGAATCTCAGGCACAGAAGACATGATAAAAGAAATGGATAGATCAATCAAAGACAATGTTAAATAAAAAAAATATCCTGGCAGAAAATATCTCTTTATCCATGGCATTCCAACATTAGAGAGTTACAGTGGCTTCACCTGCTAACTCAGACAGAGTCAAACACTTAGATACAGTATTGGATGTTCAGCAAACCTCTTTATAGAAAGCGGACTATTGAAGTTATATCCTTTGGCTCTTCTTAAATGGAATGTTGATTTGTTGGTTTTTACTGCAGCAATCAGATTGTACTTATGAGGTGTTTTTATATATGAAAACCACACCCTGGTAATGGCAAGAGAAAAAGACCAAAGGTGCCTCTGTGACTACTCCCAACCTGCAGTGTCTGCTTCCAGAGCTCTTCTATTGGAGCGGTAATCAACCCTGACTTACTCTTTAACTATTATCTGGAATTTCTTTTCTTTTGTGCTGAAGACAATGACCTTATGACTCTGGTATTAGCACTATTTTTCTGGAAGCATATTCAACAACCAATACTGGGTATTGCTTATGGAGAGAGGAACCAATATTCTTTGATCGAGAGGCCAGGAAGACATTCGAATATCTGTATTGTATCTCCTCTGTCCTCTTCAAGAAACAACCACAGTAGCAAGGAATGAGTTATCAGCACTGAACAGAAGAGGCAAGCAAGTGATACTGTAGCCGGCAAGTGTCGCAGAGAGGCATTCTTTGGCTTTTCAATGCCTGATATCTTTTCTTTGAGTGGTATTTTGTTTTTATTAAAGGTGTAAATGGGCCCACCTGCCTTATATGAGTTTAAGCATATAAGCTTACACAAGTGAAAATTAGTATATGTGGTTGACATTCATTTCAGCTTCACCTTCTGGAGAATTTTACTCCAGGATCACTGTCCAAATAATCAGAACACTAGCATCATCATTAATGAAAACCACCATCTAGCTTACACTCACGTCTGATGACAATAAGTAGGTGGCTGGGGTGGAAATGGATTTGAATGCTGTTGCATGTTGGTTTATGATGTAATTCAGTTAACCTTAATGAAGTCGAAGACTTGCACTGGTCTTGTAACTTTATCATGCATGTCCTGGAAGACACAGATCTTTATGGATAATCAAAATGCAATGTTAAGATTGTTACAGAATTTTCTGCATATACAAGTGTTCCTACTTGCTTCCCAAGGCTCTGTTTTATAGTGATTTATCTTTTCTCACCTAGCAAGGGAGGGTGCATTTCTCTTGTGTTGTCTGAATACACCCAATAATTTCTTGTTCTTTCAGCCTGTTGATTGTGAACCTCTTCTCAGCCTGGTGGACTGCCCTTCTCTTCCCTTCCTAGCTGTCTTGTCTATGTACATGTATACACTTGTGTGCACAGACACATACTTCTTTCAAAATTTAATTTAATTAATTCATGGGCTATTTCCTTAACATGATAGCATAATTGCTCACAATTAGAACTTTACTTTGGAAATGTCTTTTGGACAATTTTACTAAAAATAAAAATTTCTCATTTCTCTTTAACACTGGAAGAGAATATGATCTGAAGGTTTTATGTCAACAGTTGGTTCAAACTGAATGATAACTTCTTTATGATGCAGTCCAATTCCTTGAACTCTGAGACATGTACCTATTTCTCCTCCTATGGTCATGATCCATCCTTGACGAGGGAGTTCAACATGTTCAAGAAAGATAAATGATCTAGTAGTGGAGTAAAAACATGTATGCAAAACTTCATAGTAGATATCTCCATTTCCAGAGAAAAACAAATTTATGATTATATCATGTCTAAGCTATGTTCCCTTTGAACAAGGAACCATACACTGTTTGTGTATAGCAGTGTGCAGACTACTCAATGTGTTTCCTCTTATTCAGTCACTTTTTATACTGACAGGCACTTTGAGCATAAAACAAAGCCTACAGCATAAGTTTCATTGTCCCTGTATTTTATAGATAAGGAAACTGACTCATGGGTTGGTTATCATCACCTAACAAGACTCATTGCTATTTCTGAGCTTCCTTGCCTCTTGCCTATATATCTGATGCTTCCAAATGAATAGTGGATTTCTGGAATTAATGATACCATTCTTCTTCCTCCCTCCCTTCCTCTCTCCTTTCCTCCCTTCCTTCCTCTTTCCCTTCCTTTCCCTCCCTCCCTCCCTCCCTCTCCCTTTCTTTCTTTCTTTCTTTCTTTCTTTCTTTCTTTCTTTCTTTCTTAGGAGCACAAGATATCATATGCATAATATGTGTAAACAAACAATCACCTAAGTAATTTTTTTTAAATCAAATCACACAACTGGTATTTTGACATGACAATATGTTTCGTTACTAATTTGCACATTTGAGATTTTTCAAGCCTTTATGTTTGGATTTATTATTAGCTACATTATACTGACAGACTGAGTTTTATTTATTTATAGCCTTTGGAAGGACATGGCAGATGTAGTTTCCAGCATCCAATTTGAACATCTCACTAGAGGACTAACCACTGTGGCCAGAAAGGGTCAGGATAAAGCCCCACCATGCTTCGTTAGATCCAGAAATGCTTTCGCACATCAGCACATTTGATGATAGCTTAGAACAATTGTCTGCTTTCTCCCTCCCAAGGTGCTAATGTGAAGTGAAGTTAATCAGAGCTGGGGAGGCCCTCAAACATGAGGGAGATGTCATGAATGCCTTTCAAAAATGCTAACCTGCGTCAGCCTGTGAAAGCCTGCTAATCTACAGCAGTGTGCTGCTGCCTTCGCTTTTCATTTCTGTTCATTGTTTTCTTCTACTTTCCAGAGGGTTTTACATCCTTGGAGCCTCCATTCAGAAAATAATTACATGGTATATAACATAGAACTATTTAAATATGTTTAATCCTTATTAAAATGAACAAAAGTAGCCTCAGGAATCCACTGAGGTATCTGGCTTATGAATATTCATGAGCCATAGTTTTCTCCTATTTTTATTATTGAAACCAGAGATGTTTCAACTGTGCACAGAGAAGTCAGTCAAACCTTCTTCCATTTAGGATGGATTGTGGATAGCTGTCAGCAGGGACTTTCCTAGCATCTTTCTTATCCTTCTCTACTCATTTATCAACTGTACAAACTGTATGAAAGTGGATGGGGAGAACAGGAGATATAAATAGGATGAGGAGAGAGAGAGAATAATATTGTTAAGGTGAAAACCTTACTAGTAACTTTGGAAGGATTTTTAAATGACATATTAGAAATAGCAAAACGCTTGGCAGGAAAAAAATTCGCTGTTAAGTGGCTAAATAGGAATTTTATTTAAACATTATTTAAAGCCTTCCTTGGCTGCACATGTGGCTACCTTGCCATTTTCTGCCATAGTGAAATTCTGTCACCCTAATCCCACCTTATCCCTGATTGTATATTCTTAAATACTTTGTATTAGACAATAAAATGACAGCCACTTTGTAGTTTTCAAGTGATGAAACATTAAAGAAACATGTCAATCTAACAATTACAGGGGAATAAAGTTCAGGGAGTGACTTTCTATCTGGGATATGAGAAAGGACAATTTGTTATAGAGAATTTGTATGGCTGATAAGGGTAGGTTGGGGAGCAGGGTGGGGGGAGGAGATAGGGGGCTTTGGGGATAGCAATTGAAATGTAAAAGAAGAAAATATCTAATAAGCACACACACACACACACACACACACACACACACACACACACACACACATTTCACAACCAAAGAAGGTGAAGGTGCCTGAACTTACATTTTTGTGGTTGCCAAGAGGCCACTGGTAAAAATGAGGTTGAGCATGCCCAAAACATAGACACCCAAGCACACTTGGGTGAGGATAAGAAAACTTAACAAGGAGTCTGGGATGATCATTTTTTAATGTTTGAATACCTCTCATAGCTGTAGACTTTATCTATTTTGTATAAAGGATAAAGGAAAAGGAATGAGTTTAAATGGAAGAGAAACTGATTTTTCATAAATTAGAAACCAACATCATAAAATACAGGTTGGATGAAAGAAAGAACTTGTCTGCACAGCAAGTTTTCACAAGCTGGAAGGAGAGAAATACCTGAATGTTGTAACCTCTCACTGTTCAAATATTCAAACAATGGGAGTTGAAAGGCAAGGCAGAGCTGTCAATCTTACTTGCTAACAAAGGATATGCTGATGAGCAAACACACACGCATCTACAGTCAGAGCATAACAATCTTCAGTGATTATCTTCAAAGGTCAGGGTTTTTAAATGGTAGTCTACTATCATTTTAAATAATTTAACAATTTCCTTCATTAGGCTTTAGATCAACAGGTCCAAGAAAGGTATTGCAGACTCCAATAGCGAGAAAGATCAGCAAACCTGTGATATATTCCATAGGAAATATTTAAAATAAGACCTTTTATGAGTCATATTTTGATTGTGAAGCTGAACACATATCAGGTATTAACACATGTTTTCTTCATGTTGGTATCAAGCAGAATTTTGAGGAGGAGGAAGGGAAAAAAGGGGGCAGGATCAGGTGTGGGAGGTGACAGGGGAAATGTACAGAGGGTCAGGAAATTGGACAGAGGTGTGTAGCAATAGGGGATGGGGAACTGGGGGTAGCCACTAGAAAATCTCAGATGCCAGGAAAGCAAGAGGCTCCCAGGACCCAAAGGGGATAACATTAGCTGAAATTCCCAACAAAGGGGAGGGAGAACTTGTAGAGAGCATATCTAGATGTTAGGCATGCCCCCCAAATCCTGGATGAGGGATGGGGCCACCCACCCATCTCTCAAATTTGAACCCAGAATTGCTCCTGTCTAAGGGAAATGCAGGGACAAAGAGTGGAACAGAGACAAAAGGAAAGGCCATCTAGAGACTGCCCTACCTGGGGATCCATCCCACATGCAGACACCAAACCCAGACACTATTGCTGATGCCAAGTGCTGGATGACAGGATCCTGATATTGCTGTTTCCTGAGAGACTCTTCCACAGCCGGGCCAATACAGATATGGATGCTCGCAGCCAACCATTGGACTGAGCATAGACATCCGATGGAGGAGTTAGGGGACAGACTGAAGGAGCTGAAGGGGTTTAGAACCCTATAGGAATTGCAACAATATCAACCACCTCTACCCCCAGCTCCCAGGACTAAACCACCAACCAAAGAGGACACATGGAGGTACCCATGGCACCAGCTGCATAGTTAGCAAAGGATGGCTTTCTCTGGCATCAATGGGAGGGGAGGCCCTTGGTCCTATGAAGGATGAATGCCCTAGTGTAGGGATATGCTAGGGCAGTGAGGTGGGAGTGGGTGGGTGGGTAGGGGAGCACCCTCATAGGAGCAGGGGGAGGAGTTATGGGATAGGGGGTTTGTGGAGGGGAAACCAGGAAAGGGGATAACATTTGAAATATAAATAAATAAAATATCCAATAAGAATTATAATCTCAAAAATGTATTTTATGAGTCACATTTATTTTGATTGTGAGGGTGAACTCATAACATATTAACATATGTTTTCTTTGTGTTGGCATCAAACAGAATTTTGTTCTAGGAAGCTTTAGGAATTGTTCCATGTAACTCCATGATGGTTTCACATCATGAGCCTATCAATATCAGTAAGGTGCATTTTCTTTGTTTTCAAGTGCAGACTGGATGAGGGTCCAGTCATCCCTCTCATGCTGGATTGTTCATACTATAACCTCCATCTTCAGTCCTGGTTATCACCCCAAGTCTGTTCTGGGAGCCTGCCACGAAGGCCTCCTGAGGCCATCTCTGAAGTTCCCTGTCATGTCTATTCTGTATTTCTTTCTTTTTTCTTTTTTCCTTTTTTTTTGGTTTTGTTTTGTTTTGGTTTTGGTTTTTCAAGACAGGGTTTCTCTGTATAGCCCTGGCTGTCCTGGAACTCACTTTGTAGACCAAGCTGGCCTCGAACTCAGAAATCTACCTGTCTCTGCCTCCCAAGTGCTGGGATTAAAGGCGTGTGCCACCACCGCCCAGCCTGTTTTGTTGTTGTTGTTCTTTCATTTTTTATTAATCAAATAAAATTTGTTTACATTTCAAATGATACCCCCCCTTTTACGTTTCCCCTCCACAAACCCCATCCTATCTTCCTGACTAATTCAGATGCAGATACTCATAGCCAACCATTGCTCTGAGCCCAGGGACTCCAATGGGAGGAGCTAAGGGAAGGACTGAAGGAGCTAAAGGGGATGGCAACCCCATAGGAAGAACAACAATATCAACCAAACAGACCCTCCAGAGCTCCCAGGGACTAAACGGCCAACCAGAGAACACACATGGAGGGATCCCATGATTCCAGCTGCATATGTAGCAGAGGATGGACTTAGCAGGTATCAGTGGAAGGGGAGGCCCTTGATCTTGTTGGGGCTTGATGACCTAGCATAGGGGGATGCTAGAGCAGTAAGGCAGGAGTGGGTGAATGGGTGGAGGAGCTCCCTATTCTATATTTCTAAGTTACACATTACCTTACTAGTTTTCATCAGTTTTTAAGAGCCATTAATAACCCATCTTTTCCATTTTTTAAAAAGAGTTATTAAAACCTTTTATATAAAACATCCATATCATGTATTTTCTAGTTGGTGCATGGAATGTGACGGCTTTTTATTCACCCACAAACTTTAATATTTGTATCACATTTTATCTAATTATGTATTGTGTCATCTTGATGTTTCTTTTGAAATTCAACAAAATTTTAAAAAGTGTGTGTTTATGTTGTGTGTGTTCATGTGTGTCTATGCTGTGTGTGTAGGCAGGACATGGAAACAGCACCTATGATATTGTTGTTCAGTCACAGCATCTGGTGACTGTCCTCCTGGCTGATTCTGGATTACTGAGAAACCGAGTTTACCAGAGCTTGTAAGTCATGAGTAAAATTTCTCTCACTAGTCAGTTTAGACTATGTGAATGTGCTGTGGTATTTAATAAGCATTCATGAGTATGAGAATGCAAGTGCTGTCACAGCAGGCCCTAGGAAACAGGTTGGACCTAGCACACGGCATGAGTCACAGTTGGAGCACGGCACTGTCATCACTTGGTGTGTGTGAAGCCAAATTAGGTCTGTGGTTAATCTAAGCAAAACCCCACATTATCTGAACTGTCTGGCTCCTTCAGCTGTGAATTGTTTTTGCTTGAGTTACTCACTGACTCCCTGGTCCATTTGCCTTCCCCATTCAAGTCCTAGCTTGTAACAGTAACAAATACTATGTGGAGGAGGTGAAGGAAGAGAGAGCAGGGAGGAAGGGAGGGAGGGAGGGAGGGAGGGAGAGAGAGAGAGAGAGAGAGAGAGAGAGAGAGAGAGAGAGAGAGAGAGAGAGAGAGAGAGAGAGAAATATGAGAAGAAAACCTACCCTATGGCTGGGTGATGAATTATTTCTGCTTTCATTGCAGTTTAGAGTTCTTATGTTGCACTACAGAGGGTTATTAAAGTTGGTGTAAAGGTCAAATGTTCAAAATTTGGCTTTTTATCTTAGAAAGAACATGTTTCCTCTTCTTTTTAAAAATAATATTTTCATTGACTCTTTGGGAATTTCACCTCATACACCATAATCACATTCAACTTCCAGTCCTTCCATATCTACTCTCCCTACCCTTGTCCCACCCCCAGCCCCACAAAATGTAAGTCCAATTTGTGTTATCTATACATTTAGTGGAGCATGGCCAAACTCCCAGAATTCTGCCCCTAAAGAAAATTGAGTCCTTCTCCATCTATACCCCTGTGATAACTTCCAACCCCAACCCAAACCTTCCAAAAAAAAAAAAAAAAAAGTAACAGGGAAGACATCAAAGAAAACTTTTAAAAATTGTGATAGAGATGCTGAGGTGTAGCTCTCCACAATCGATAGTTCTTGCTTCCTTTTCTAGGAGCGATACTTCCTTTTTCTTTAAAGAAATCTTTCAAACTCCAGTCACACTAGTCTCTTAATGGATTCTAGTCAGATACATATATTCTTCTCAGAATGACAGATGACTGAGAACAAGGCTGCCTGTCAGTTGAATGATTTAGTTGCTGATTTGCTGATATGCTTTAAAGCGACTTATTCCTTTACTGCTGAGCATTACATGTCTTTATATAGGTATTCCTCAAGATGTGCATATATTTCTCAGCTAAAATGTTCTGAAATTACTCATCTTTATCTTTTCCTTAACTTTAGAGACATGTGGTATGGAGGACTGAAGTGTTCAGAATCTCCACTGTCTTTGAACACAAGCATGTGCATCTGTGCTACTGATGTTTATTAACAAACATTAGTTTTCTATTCATGATCTAGCTACAATAGCAAAGAGGTGTCTCTCCATATTTAAGGCAAAAGCATGAGCTGCCTTCTCATCTCTAAAGCAAAAGCAACGAATTATTATAACTTTCTATGATGTGATGACCGTGTACACAAAATAAGTCTAGAAAGAAAATAGAAAAAAAAAACCAAGCAGACCTGGAGAGATAGGCAGAGAGAGAGAGAAAGAGAGAGAGAGAACATGAAATCAAGGGTTAAGATTATAGAAATGTTATATGCCCATAGCAAATTATTATATCTTGTAGAAGACAGCAGGTTCAAATCAGAACACTTTAGTAGTTAAAAGTAAAAGGATCAAAGAAAATGGATTTATTGAACAGAAGATTAGGTATACAAAAAACCCTGTCTCAAAATTCCTCTCCTATAAAAGGGGATTATTTCACCCATTGTTATGGTTAATTGTTCAGGCATAATATGACTAACAACAGGTTAAAATAATATCCAACATTTGACATGTAAATTGTTGCTAAGTGTTTTAAATTTCTCTTTAATTAAAGAGGAGATTTAGAGGTCAGCTTTTTTCTTTCTTTTTTTTTTTTTTTTTTTTTTAAAAATTTTTTTCTCACAACCTATATCCTGAACTCTGACTCAGTGTTCTAAGATCAGGGTGGAAAGAGGGAGGAGAGGAGAGCTCAAAGTATGAAGGGAGCAATGTATTATGTGTACCCATGCCAAGAGGCATTACGGGTCTCCCTGAGTATGGGACTAGAGCAAGTGAAGGTGTAATGTGTAAAGTGGACAAGGAGTCCTGAGTCCTGATTCCTGTGTCCAACTTGCTCAACTTTGCTGGTCTGTTCCTTGTTCTACTATGAAAATGGTGGTAGTTGCCAGCTCATAAGTTTGAGGATAAAATGAGATGATAGATATATAAATACATAAATAGAAACATAGATAAATAGATCTTAAGAAATAAGAAATGTTAGTTGTCATATAAGTATCTATAATATAGAGACACACACACATCTTGTTGATGAATCAGCTATATTCTTCTTCCTTCTCATGTATCATATGTGAGCTGTTGCTAGGACAAGTATAGTTTTATACTCACAAATATGGAATGGGGTGTTGGAGAGATGGCTAAGTGATTGTTAGGAGTACTTGCTGCTCTTGCAGAGGACTNAAAAAAAAAAAAAAAAAAAAAAAAAAAAAAGGCAACAGTGCTGGTGAGGATCTGGAGAAAGAGGAACACTCCTCCATTGCTGGTGGGATTGTAAGCTGGTACAACCACTCTGGAGATCAATCTGGCAGTTCCTCAGAAAATGGTGGGTGCAGTGGTGGTGTACGCCTTTAATCCCAGCACTTCGGAGGCAGAGGCAGGTGGATTTCTGAGTTTGAGGCCTGCCTAGTCTACAGAGTGAGCTCCAGGATAGCCAGGGCTACACAGAGAAACCCTGTCTGGAAACAAAACAAAACAAAACAAAACAAAACAACTCCCCCCAAGACCCCCCAAAACAAAAACAAAACAAAACAAAAAACAAACAAAACAAACAAAAACAAACAAACAAAAAGGACTACTTTACTATGTTCATAGCAGCCTTATTTATAATAACCAGAAGCTGTAAAGAACCCAGATGTCCTTCAATAGGGAAATGGATGCAGAAAATGTGGTACATTTACACAATGGAGTACTACTCAGCTATTAAAAACAATGACTACATGAAATTCACAAGGAAATGGATGGAACTTGAAAATATTTTCCTGAGTGAGTTATCCCAGTCATAAAATAACACACATGGTATGTACTCACCAGGAAGTGTATATTAGCCAAAAAGAAGCTTGGAATATACCCATGATACAACTCACAGACTATATGAAACCCAAGAAGAAAGAAGATCACACAAAAGTGTGGATGCTACAGTCCTATTCATAAGGTGGAAGAGAATAATCTCTGGGATGTAGAGAAAGAGTGTTATCTGGGAGGGAGAGACGGGAAGAGAAAATGGGAGGCAAGTTCAGATATGGGAGGAGATGTTAAAGAAGTACAGAGGTCAGGAATTTGAAAGGAAGTATGTAGCAGTGGGGGTGGGTGGGATGGGAGTAGTCACTAGAATGTCCCAGATACCAGAAACCCAAGAGGTTCCCAGCACCCAACAGGGAGGACATTAGCTGAAATACCCAAATAAGGGTAGATAGAACCTTTAGAGACCATATCCAGTGGATAGACAAGGTCCGCGGTTGAAATATGGGGCAGCCCACCCACATAAAAAATATTGATCCAGAATTCCTCCTGTCAAAAGGAAATGCAGGCATAAAAAGTGGAGCAGAGACTGAACGAAAGGCCCTCCAGAGACTTTCCCAACTAGGGATCCATCTCATTTGCAGACACCAAACCCAGACACTATGGCTAATGCCAAGAAGTGCTTACTGACAGGAGTCTAATATAGCTGTCCCATGAGAGGCTCTGCCAGAGTTGTACCAATACACATGTAGATGTAAGCAGCCAAACATTGGACTGAGCACAGTGACCCCAAGTGGAGAAGTTAGGACAATGACGGAAGGAGTTGAAGGGGTTTGCAACCCTATAGGTAGAACAACAGTATCAACCAAATCAGACCCCCCAGGGACTAAACCACCAACCAAAGAGTACACATAGGAAAGTGTGTGTGGTGGGGAGGAGGGGGGACTCATGGCTCAAGCTGGATATGGAGCAGAGGATTGCCCTATCGGGGATCACTGGGAGGGGAGGTCCTTGGTCCTGTGAAAGCTTGATGACCCAGTGTTTGGGAATGCCAGGGCACTGAGGCAGGAGTGGGTGGGCATGTGGGGGTGCACCCTCATAGAGGAAGGAAGAGGGGAGGGGATAGGGGGCTTTTGAGAGGAAACTGGGAAGATGGTTAACTTTTGAAATGTAAATAATTTTTTTTTGAAATAAAAAATTGGCAACAGTAAAAGCTTCCAGAAAGCACAATATCTGACAATTAATTTATCATGTGAAATGAATCTGAGGTATTTCTATCAGTATTCACCACAGAACATCATGTGACATCACTGCAGCCTTGAGTCTGCATATTCTAACACAACAAGAACTACAGTTTTTCATCAAATTTCAGAATGCTTTCAAGTGTTCATGACTGGCAACCCTTCTTTGGGATCAACCTACAAGCAAATGGTGGATTTTTTTAAAAGAATACACACATACACACACACACACACACACACACACACACCCACACACACAATATCTATCTATCTATCTATCTATCTATCTAACATGCTACATGCTTGTTTTGATATGTGAACATCATCGTGCCATGTAATTTCAACAAATGGTGCTGGAAATATGGCAGCTCTGACTCTGGACCACTGTGTGTTGTGAATTGCACACAATACTGTACATATGAAATTTTCTGTTCTTATAAACACATAATTGTTTAATTATGAAAAATAAATAACTCAAACATTTTCTTACTTGTATTCTAAGTGAGAATGTATCAAATCAATATGTTTTTTGAATTTTATAGTGCTGGAAAACTTGTTTTAAAAAATTATTTCTTGGTAACTTGAGTTTAATAGTGATAAAAAGATCATTAAATAGATTTTATTTTGCTTGTGATCAGAAAAGAATTCCTAAAAATTTCTGAAATCAATATACTTTGGTCACTTCATATTTTATATTTATGTGGAATAACATTCTCAGCATTAATGATTATGAAATCAAAATACCATTGATTCTGAAACATATCTACAGTCTTTAATATTCTGACAAGATTTAATTCTTTATGTAGGAATTGGTACAGCCATCTCATTAGAATCCAAATTTGTCTTCATGTTCAATCAGCACTCAATTCACATGTATACCAATTTTCTTTTTAAAACCAAATTACTTACTAGTAGTAAATGTTTGCTCTTTATACCAGTTATACATATCTACATATCAGAGTTCATGTAAAAATTTCTTGTCAAAAGTGGGTGGAGAACTGAAAAATTTTTGAGAAATCCTAGTCTAATAGATACTCATAAACTTTCTGTGGAATATGACTAAGACTATGGCTCATTCTATGATTTTATGGAGGGTTGATCTAGACTGGTGCAGCTTAGAATAAAGAAAAGAGCAAGGGTTTGAGATAAAAAGAGCTGAAATCCCTTCAGGTTGGTTCCAACCACATATGTTAAAAGTCATATTCTAACACAACAAGAACTACAGTTTTTCATCAAATTTCAGAATGCTTTCAAGTGTTCATGACTGGCAACCCTTCTTTGGGATCAACCTACAAGCAAATGGTGGATTTTTTTAAAAGAATACACACACACACACACACACACACACACACACACACACACACACACACAATATCTATCTATCTATCTATCTATCTATCTATCTATCTATCTATCTATCTATCTATCTGGATTCCTTAGCTATCGGCTATTTGAAAAATATACATATATACATTATACATATGGATTCCTTAGCAATTGGCTATTTGAAAAATTGTAATGTTATTTTTGTTGGAACACAGTCCAAGAATGGAATCATGTCAGGAGAATTTTTGTGCTTGTTTGAGAAAGCTCACAACAAGAGTTCTGTGCCCTCAATTTGTTCTAAAACATGAAATTTTTCTTGTAATGTGTTTTTGTGCCTCTCCAAGGTCTAGCAGATAGAAATGAGTTTATTTCTGATTATTCATTACAACTGGATATTGTTATTTGTTTATATGCCTCCATGGAAAAACAGACTTTTGCCAAGTGTGGCATGTCCACCATGTATGGTTTGTCCTTATGATTATACAGTTTATCAATGTGCCTCATTTTAACCCTCAGAGTAAAAATCGTCTGATCTTTAAAAATTAAGTCAGCTACTGCAGGAGACTTTAGTCTACCTCATTTATTGGCACCATTTCCCCAGGTTCCACTACCTCCAGAGCAGTAAACAATTTTTATAGTTTTTTATCAGTCATATGTCATTGATGATGTTTTAGAGTGATATTTTCTTGACCCACTTTTTCTTTCATAGTCCTAATGATTCTCACTGTGAAGTTTTTAGGAATATACATTTTCCATTAGAACAGAGCTCATGAGAAGTTAGGTTTATCCATTAATATGTTTGCAATAAATTACAAAATAGAAGATGTCTTTATAATTACGTTATGGTATTTTGGTAAAGAATCCTGATGCACCATTCTTAGTGACACGATTTCCCATTCCCCAGTAGCCACACAGTGAGTATGCTTTCTGTGAACTCCTAAAGAACATGGTAGAGAAGAGTGCACTTGCAAAGCAATTCAAATTCAAGGGGTGGTTTGTGATAGAATATTGGAGAGGAATCTCAATAATAGTTGTAACTCTTTTGTAGAAGCACATGGATCCTATTAGCCTTTTCCTGCTGCAAGGTGAACTTTGCCATGGCTCTCTGTCTGTTCAGGGATGAGACATGGACCGACTCTCTGTGTTTATTTTCAGACATTTGAGCAGATATGGGCCTTTGGAAATAAAAATGCAAAGTGTTTGGAATTGGCTTTCTGGCTCTGTGGCTTGGAAAGGCATTAGATCTGGCAGCAAGAGAGCGGCATAAAGAAAGCCACTAAATACATCTGTTCTTGGCTGACCCTTGCATGCTGTTGAGGATGAGCTGGTCCGTGTTGTGGCTGATGAGAGACCAGAAAGGACCACAAGTGTTTTGTGAGTTGATGCTGATGGTTGGATGGAAAGGAGCTTGTTTCTCTAAGATGCTAGACTCTGCAGAGACCATTCTAGAAATATCTCTATCACTGCCTTCCCTGGGGCCCAGGAAACCTTGCTCTTGCTCCCAGGACTACTGCCAACAATCAGGACAAGTCACAAGATTGGGTTGTTCAGACATAATTAATATTAAATTCATAAGTACAGCCCTTAACTCTTCCTAGATCTTTGAAAATTGTTGCATGCCAATTTTATTGAGGAAGCAATTAAGAAAACTTTTTCAAAGCTTAAATAGGTTTTTTTTTATTCTTGATATTTCTATCCGGAACAGCTTGTTTTAATTTCATATCTTGTCTCCAGGACTGCCTGAGATTTGCTGCTGGAAGCAATGTTGATATGACCAAGGTTGGGTTTGCTATTGGTGATTTTCATTGATACTGTTCAAGATCCCAAATCTTCCCAAATTCTAAAGCTGTGAAATGAGATGTAGCAGTTAATAGTATATGTGACTAGGACATTCACCTTATCAGATATTAACTAGAGACTATGATTTTTCTCTTGAAGTTCAGTTTATAGTAGTGTGCATCTCATGGGTGTTTTAGAGAAATATCAATTGGGTATGGGAGGAAAGAAAAAAAGAGAGAGTGATAGACAATGATGGAGATAGATATCAAGTAGAAAGGACTTTGGAACATCTAGTTCATTGAAAGGTACATTTAATGGTGTGTAAAAGAATGACCCCCATAGGCACATATGTTTAAATGCTTACTAATCAGGAAGCTGCACTATTTGGGAGGGATTAGAGGGTGTGGCCTTGTTAGAGAAAGGGTGTCATTGGTTTTGAGCTTTTAGGTTTTCAAAAGCCCAAGCTAGGCCTAGTGGTTCTTTCTCTTCCTGCAGCCTGCAGATCCAGATGAAGAAATCTCAGCTACCTATCTCTCTACCATCATGTCTGCCTGTGTGCTGCCATGTTTCCCACCATGCTGACAATGGGCTAAACTTTTGAAACTGAAATCCAGACACAATTAAAGGCTTTTTGTTACAAGTGTCATTGTGGTTAAGGCGTCTCTTCACCACAATAGAACACCTATTAAGATAGTAGCTTTTATCCTATGCTTGATAATAGAGTTATGTTGTGAATTAGAAGGTTATCTTCCAAAAGATATTGTGGTTTCTTCCCCTAGTGCCCGTAAATTTGATGTTATTTGGGAGTAGGGTCTTTGCAGATGATTAAAGTAGGGTCATTAAAGTGAGTTCTAACTCAATAAATCTGTGTTCTTATAAAAAAGAAACCTTTAGATACAGAGATAGGTAAATATAAATGGAGAACACCATGTAAACACAAAGGCAGAGGTTGGGTGATGTTTTCACAAGTTAAGGATGGTAAAAGACTGTCCCCAAGCCACCAGGAGCTAGGAGAAAGACCCAGGACAAATTCTGTTTTATAGCCCTTAGGAGGAATCAGCCTGGATAGCATCCTGATGCCAGGCTACCATTATCTAGACCTGTAAGAAAATTAATTTCTGTTGTTTAAGCTACCCATTATGTGGTATGTTGTTATAGCAACCCTAGGAAACAAAAATTCTTAGTGGAATTTTATTTTATATTTTTTAAAATCACAAATTGTTCTGGAGTTAAAAATATAGAGAAACTAGTCCTAGTCCTGTGGCCCACAAACCTTCCTTATTCACCAGCCATCTCTCCTGAGGAATCAGCTTCTGTCGTTTTCCTACCCTTTCTCCATTCCATAAGGCTAGTTCTATACAGTGGCTCAAGTCTGAAGGGTCCTATTACTATAACAAAACACCATGACCAAAGAGACTTGGGGAGGAGAGGCTTAATTCAGCTTATAATTCCACTGCACAGTTAAACATCCAAGGAAGTCAGGACAGGAACTCAAGGACCTCGACTCAGGAGCTGATGCCGACACCATAGAGTTCTGCTTACTGGCTTGCTTCCCCACTGCTTTCTCGGGCTGCTTTCTCATAGAACTCAAGACCACCAGCCCAAGGATGGTACCACCAACCAGGGAAACAATTGAAATCTGGGACCTCATGAAACATAAGAGGTAAGGAATTGCTTAGGAAACATTTAAGCTAAGAAGAATTTCACAGAATGGGAGAGGATCTTTGCCATCTGAACACCTGACCATGGATTAATATCCGGAATATTACGAAGAACTCAAAAAAAAAAAACAGTTAAGAGAACAGAATGACCTACTTAAAAAATGGATTAGGAATCTAAACAGAGTTCTCATAGCAGAATTAAAAATGGCCAACAAATATCTCGAAAAGTGTTTATCATCCTTAACAATTAAGGGACTACAAATTACAACAACTTTGTGATTTTATTTCATCCTAGGAAGAATTGCTGAGAACAGCACAACACTAATAACAAATGCTGGTGAGATTATGGGGGAAGCAGATCCCTTATGTACCATTGATGAGAGTGCAAATTAGTGCAGTCACTCTGGAAATCCTCAAGAGACTGGATGTAAATCTACCGTGTGACCAGCTATGTCATTCCTTGTCATATGTCTGAAGAACTTCTTTACTCCATATGCACTTGCTCAGCCATGTTCATTGCTGCTCTATTCACAATAGCTTGGGGACAAAAAGAACTTAACTGTTCTTTAGCTAAAGAAAGGGCAATAAAAATGTGGTACATATTATACAAAATGGGATCATATTCAGCTGTTAAGAAAAATGAAATAAAATATTAGAAGGCAAATAGATGAATCTAGAAAAAAAATATACTGAGCAAGGTATCCTAGAGTCAGAAAGACAAATGCTATATGTTCTCTCTTATCTGTGGTTCCTAGCTCTAAATCCTCAGATGTGAATATACAGCATTGAGTAACCACAAAACCATTAATGTTTAAAGTGACCACAAATTGTGTGTGTGTGTCTGTGTGTGTGTGTGTGTGTGTGTGTGTGTAGGGAGGTGGTGCTTAAGAGGAGGATAGCAGAATACAGGTGATATGCAGTGGGAAGTGGAATAATGGTTGGTATGGTATAAAGAATGAGGGAGGTCAACACATAAGAAAGAGAGATGGGACAAATAATACCAATGTTGTTCGAAACAGCCATAAGAAATGACATTTTTTATTTTTACCAAAATTATATCTTTGTACATGTGTGCGTGCATGTGTGTGTGTGCATATGTGTGTGTCCGTGTATCCATGTATGTGTGTGTGTGTGTGTGTGTGTGTGTGTGTGTGTGTGTGTGTGTGTGTATTTGTATACATGGAAATTATGTCACTTGGGCTGATAATGCTCCCCATAAGAATTATAGACTAACAAGAACCTCATTGTCCCCAATGAAACGTCTTTTTGAATGTTTATTCAGGGTAGTCCTAGTGACTCTCTAAACAATAAAGATTATCAGTTGCATAACAGAGGTTGAAGTACAGCACTTACTGCTGAAGATTCTTCACGCTTTGGACATCTGAACTCATATGATTCATGCTCTGTCTAACCTGCAAGCTTCTTTTCTGTAGCATACCTTCTATTGTGCCAGAAAATAAGGTACAGGCTTAAAGTGAAGCAAGCAATTAGTAGTCCTACCCAGCTGTAATATCTATGAGCCATTGCAATGGCCAGCATGGGAAAATACCCACAAACGTGCAACAAGTGGCACTTGCACGTTGGTGGCATCTAATGGCTGTGTAATTGGAATTAGGGCCCACTCAACAAGAGTGAAATTATACTTAGTTCTAGAAACCTACACAAATTGCCAGGGTTATGGACCTTAGAAAAGAATCTACTACTGCCACTTTTCTAGACTAGCATTATACCTGACTGAATTCTAAATATAATTCTTATACACACAGGTGAGCATAGCTGTCACCCTTTATTAGAGACACATCTTTTTTACAGCAAATGGAAAACAATCACTGAAAACACAACTAGATAAAATGCAGAGAATAAAAAGCTGTGAGCATTCTAGTCCCACTGGATAGATCTACATCATATCTCCTGCATCTATGGCCCAGAGAACACCAGAGGAGAGGAGGCAGAATGATTAAGAGCTAGAATACAAAGATGCCAGCTGTGAAACATCTCTTCTAGAAGTGGCCGCATCTGTAAATCTAGAACAACGGCAACATCAGTGGGCATTCTAACACGGAAGGGGCAAATTTCCATCCATAGGCAAAGAACTGCAGGCATCTAGTGACTGCTGGAGAAGGAGAGTCAGCCTCTCCCAGGGATGTGCCCACTTACTGATTATCCAACAGAAAGTGATCAGCTCTGAAACCACGTACTCGCAAACATCAAAAATGGGCTAAGCAGGTTGTATTCATATATCCGTGCACACTTATACGTATATTTGCACGTAACAATAATAATCAAGCATAATAGGCTATCATTTTGAAAATGAGGGTCATGGGAGTGGCCAAGGAAAGAGAAGTGGTAAAGTGATGTAATAATTT
Organism: Mus minutoides; assembly: GCA_902729485.2. Lineage (NCBI taxonomy): Eukaryota > Metazoa > Chordata > Mammalia > Rodentia > Muridae > Mus > Mus minutoides. Next base: position 1,846,859 of record LR749524.1, read on the forward strand.
ACAAAGCAATTAAAAAGAAAAAGAAAATTCAAAAGCGCTGAAAATGTAGTTCATTTGTCTAGTATACATGATACAAAGACCATAGGCTTGTTATGTATTTCCTACCAGCTAAACCAAATGTAGCTCATATTTACAATCCTACAACTTGAGAATTAGGGGCAGAAGGATCAGGAGTTCATGGTGTTCCTAACTATACTGTGACTACTAAGACAATGTCTCACAAGAAATTAAAAATTATATAATATAGTATAATGTATAAATACACAAGTGTATAAGTGCATCATTACTTAATATGTATATGAAAATTATGGGATTAGGGAAACATAGGTCAGATCTAGTAATATGTGTGCTTTTAATACATGATTGTACTGTTGAAATAAACCAGACCTTAAATTTGAAAAATCTTGCCAAGGCAAAGTGAAATTCATATTTTTTGAAATAGATGACAAGCTGGTATTGTGACTGGTGCTAAAATACAGAATTTAATTGCTACCCAACCACAAAATTATGCAACAGTCCAACACAATTATTGTCAGATAAGGCAGAGGGGCCTGTAATATTCAAATTGGCTACAAACCCTTCAAATTAGGGGCTTTCTCTCCTTTTTTGTGTGATTCTGACCAGTGTGTGTCCTCAGGACTCTTTGTTTGCTGTAAATTTGTGGCTCCCTGTGATAATGCTACAAGCCTGGGGCCAATGGGAGGGCATTGATTTTGGATAATGGCTTTATGCAACATCTGGTGCTAGCTACACATTCAAGTATCATTACTTATTTTCTTGGAGGACAGCATGGGCCCTTCTGTGGATTCTTTTCATTAAATTCTCCACAGGAGGCCAACATTGTCTCATCATGAACACATGGATCTAGCCCATGATTGCTCAGGCCAAGGGGTAGAGACAGGTACAGTTTTGTTTAAAAGCTCCAATAGATTTTTAGTTCTGGGCTTTCTGTTTGAAACAACACATTTTGCCTTGCGTGCTTTTGTACCGTCAAGTGTGTGCCTTCTTGAAACTAGCTGTCAGAATGATGCTGAATTCTTGCCTGCTGGTGATTTCTAGTGATGCAAGACTGTCTTAGTTGGGGATTCTATTTCCATAATGAAACACCACGACCAAAAGCAAGTTAGGGAGGAAGTGGTCTATTTGGCTTACACGTTCACACATCCTTGTAGTCCATCATTGAAGGAAGCCAGGGCAGAAACAGAGAGAGGACATGGAGACAAGAGCTGATGCAGAGGACAGAGAGGGGTGTTGCTTACTGGCTTGCTCCTCATGGTTTTCTCAGCCTGCTTTCTTATATCACTATCCCAGGGGAGGTCCCACGTATAATGGACTGAGCCCTCAGTAATTATGAAAATGCCCCAGAGGCTTGCCTATAGCTCAAACTTATGGAAACGTTTTCTCAATTGAGATTCTCTTCTTCTAGTAACTATAGCTCATGTCAAGTTGATATGAAAATAGCCAGTATAAAGACAAAAGATAAACTCTTGAGAATCTTAAAGCTGTGTGGTACCTCATAACACCCAGGAGTGGATATTTCTGTGACGTTCACAATCATTACTAGACCTAAAACTTGCTTTGGCACTGACTAGATGTTGTGGTTGTTTGTGGTATTGCGTTCATGGTAGTGTAATCCAGGTCAAGATGTTACTTGTTCTTCATGTGTATGATCTTGAAGCTTTCTGTGTGTGGATAAGCTAAGCTGCTGAATAATGGTCAGTCTCCATTTTTTTAAAATGAAATTTTATTTTACATGTGTGATTGCTTGCCTGAATGTACCACTTGTATGCAGTGCTCTCATAGGCTAGAAGAGGGCATCATAGCTTCCAGAACTGGATTGACAGTCGGTTGGAAACACCATGTCAATGCAGGACATTGAGCCTGATTCTTCTGGAAGAGCAACCAGTGCTCTTAACCACTGAGCTCTTTTCTCCAGCGCCATATTGTTAGTGTCTTATTGAGCCTAGAAGATTCCAAGAGAATGAAGTTTCCAACCCACTTCCATGTTCCATGGCAAACTCCATCATATCAAGTACCACATATTCTTGATGAACCTACAGTCCTGGACATTTTTATATAGTCATCTGTGTGGAAAGTTGTGGTCAATCCATAGACAAGACCATCATGCCATGTGTGGAAAGGTGATTTACCTTAACTAGCTTTAGCTTTTAGCACTAAGAACCATACTTTCTTCCTTCCCTGAAATGAGACCATCCTGCTGATACAGTTCTACCAAGCTTGTTTCCCCACAGAGGAAAGCTGATATAAGTGGATGTACCTAGACTCATGTATCTGGTATATGGATTAGAGGTGGCTGACTTTTGAGTGTAAATTATGTACAAGACAAAGAAGACACCTTATACAACTGTTTCTAGTCACTACTTGCAACCTAATTCATATGTTAGGGTTCAGGCCATGCCACACAGGAAGAGAGGAAATCTTCTGTTGGCATCATGTCCCAGACTACTGACCTTAAATATATAGGCAAGAAAACGTGAGCAAGTATTACTCTGACTATTCAAATATCACCAGGGGCTTAGAAATACCATGATTAACAGAGAAAATATCAGAACAAGCTCTTTTCAGTGAATTAATCTCTCTTCACATCGTTAAGTAGGGACAGTCTCATACAATGGCTTTGGGACTTGTTTTTTTCATGACCCATTATTGTAAATTATTTGTATGTTTAAAATAGAAGCAAGAGAGGGAAGGCAAGCTAGCACTGGTGGGTCCTGAAACTTTGTGTATACAATGTCATTAATCTTCTCAACAGATCCAAGGGGTGCATGGCATACTTTCTTATTACAAGAGAGAAAGGTAAAGCTCGTTTTGCAGACTTTGTCCAAGGTTACAAGGAAGGACAGTAATGAAATTCTATTAGGTCTGTCCACATGCTATTCTCACTCCTATGATACCTAGCATACTGCATGCCTTGCTGAAAAGTAACTACTCCTGTCATAACACATAGTTTGCCTTTATGCTGTTGTCCTGTGTACATATATGTTTGTGTATTTATATGTGCCTATAGGTATACTAGGGTGTGTGGGTATATGTGAATTTGTGTGCGTGTGTGTTTGTGTGTGTGTGTCTAGAACAAAGGTCAAACACGGAAACAGAATGATCTAGTATCTTCCTTGATTGCTCTCAACAGTAGTTCTTGAGACAAGGTCTTTCACTGAATTGGGAGCTTGCTGATTCAGCTAGAGTGGCTGACAAGCAAGCAGATGGATCTGCCTGTCTCTACCTCCCCAAGTCTGGATGTATAAGCACTTGCTACTATACTCTGCTTCCTTCTGCCTTTAGGCTCTCATGTTTGAGTGGCTTGTGTGGTAGGCATTATACTAGCTGAGTGACCTCTCGGTGTCCCCCTCCCCAACATTCTCAAATTACATATCATTGTTTTTCCCAGTTCCTACTTTATAGTCAATTATTGAGAACAAGCAAAAGAAACTTATTCTAAGTACTACTATTTCATTTTCAGACTTTATTTAATCATAGTTTAGCTCAAGGTCTCAAGCCTAGGGGAAGTTGGGTGCTGCCCTAACTTCTGTTGTGAACAGTTGTTCAGTCTTGACATCTCAAGGACAACTTTTAAGGAGACAGTTGTTTGAGTCAAGTCATCTAAAGGACCACATCTCCATCTTGCTGGTAGGGTCAAAGAAGTTTATGCTCCCAGTCCTAGGAACAAACACGTATCCCACTTCCCCAAAAGTTTTTTTAACTGCCTGTTAACTGATAAAGAATATAGAAATTGCTGTTATGTAAAGCAAGATGTATAAGTTATAAAACATAACTAATTGGCTGTTATGCCCCCAATTAACTACACATAGTTGACCTAATCCTTTGTTCTCATATCATTCTGAGCTCTGGACCTAATGTCCAGGAGAACAAATTAAGGACCTTGAATCCAGGTGTCGTGAATATGGACCTGTCTCCAATGGGTACTCCCTGGCTTAACCCATAATATCAAAATACGATTGGATAATACTGCAGCTCCTCCTCCAGTTGCTTTGTGTTCCTATCCTTTAAAAACATTGTACAATCTCCCTTCTGGGACATGCCTCAGATCTGGACCTGGCTTCCTCCATGAGCACTCAGAAAATAAAGCTTTCATTTTGAAGCTTCTGTATCTGAAGTGAGTTTTCTCAGCTTCCACCCCAAACATAACAAATGTTACAACAGAGTGATAAAGTACTTTTTGACCCAACTTACCCATTTATCTATGCTTAAAGACTGCCAGTGGTAATAATTCTGACTTTTCTGAAGTTACTTCTCCTCCTTCCAACAAAGATACGCAGTCCAGCTCCATATTTCAAAGTAAAAAAGCAAAATGGCAAGAAATCATAAGGCAAGAGTGATTCTTTCAGAGAGAGCACCAAGGGAGGTGAGCTATTAAAATTCCCTTCTCCCTGCCTTTCTGTTGACCAGCTTATGTCCTCTTTATGCTATTGACATCAGCACCATCACAAACAAATATATCCCCGCACCGCATATGATACAGACACTGAAGCTATATCTGTGGCTCTACCTACAGGAGATGACAGATCATCTATTCCATACTGCAAATGAGACTGAGGAAAATCCTCCCTAGGATTTGTGTATGAAGCAGGGACAAGCAGATGAAGGTTCTCTACTATGAAAACAATTGAAGCTTTTTGCATACTTAATTGGTTTGGGGTAAGTGAGACTATCTCTCTTTTCATTTGAGGGAAAATTACAGCACAAAGTAACTGTGAAAAGAACATATTATTTAACAGGGAACTGAGCTAGGCAGGTTTATAACCTAGCACATATAAGGCTCTGCAATTAAACCAGAGCTCAAAAACAGAGAGAACAGAAGTTCCTCCCAGCAGTGTGAAAGGTAGCAAGGAAAGTATACATTCTTTATGCATTTGTCTATTATCACAGCTCATGTTGAAGCATAGCAAAGCTAGACACAGGTATTAAAACATAGCATGATGCTAGTTTTAAACATAAACCATCTTATCATTTATAAAACCAGGAAAGCTCAAGCAGTGTTTGCACTTCTGTTTGATAAATCTTGCCCTTGCCATCAAGTCATTGATTTCTGAGAACATTCATTCCTCAGATCTCCTCTACTGTATGCTTCTGTTACACATTCATCTCTTCTGGGTGGAAAGTGCGTGGCTTTCCCCCCTGCCCTTCACATGCCATGACTGTGCTTTTGATCTTTGTTCTTCGGTCTTCCCTGGTAGCTGTAAGATCATGGATGGACTTTTAAAGACTCAAGTTCTGAGGAGGACGTTTTTTGCCTTGCAGGTAACTGTCAAATCTGTGAATTTTGACATTCTGAATCTATCTTCTCTTTTCTCATGTGATCGAAGGCCCCAATGTGGAGCTAAGAATTAAAAAACTCAGGAACATTTTATTAAATAATAAAATAAAATACAGAAATCAGTGGTAATGATATATTCAGAAAAAATATATATATTTACTCTGGCAAAATAAGGGAGATTCAGGGCTGTCAGATCTGAACTAAATCTGTCTTGTCCATTTCTTTCATAACAGATTATCCAATCCTTGCTTATAATGCCAGTTTACTTCTGCTCCCATCCTGTCTGCCAAGATATTGACTTAGTCAGAAGTCTGCATGTCTGATGGTCTTACTTTGAATGTCTAACACTTCATTTTTCTCTGATTTTATTTCACATCAACTGGCATAACTGGGATAAGACACAGTTAATGATAGAAATGCTACATCAGTCACTTAGATATTTTCCACCTGGATCTGATCCAATTTTCTTCCTTCTTGTTGGGTATTATATCTATTTCCACCTGGGCTACTATTTCTACTATATAGACTTATTTCAGCTCCCAGGAGATGTTGAGAATAAGAGTGTTAAAGAAACTCTGGAATCTGTTTTTTTTTTTTTTTTTGTCAAAGTTCTCATTTGGGGAAGCAAAAAAAAGGTGTGAAAGCAGAGAGTTATATTCATATAAAGCAAGAGGTAAATTCTGTTAGATCCAATATTACTTTCTTTGTTAGTTAATGAGTACATAGCTCTGAATGAAGTAGATATGTAAAACATATGACCAACATCAGACCAAGAAAACTGAATATACGTAGGCATGTTAAAAGCAACCTCAACTTGAACATTTCTCTTTGTCTTAACATTAAAGGTCCAGCACATGGTGAATTGTCTTTAATTTCTAATTATATCCAAATAGGATATGGGTATAGAAATGGTTTTATTATGACTTATGATTATACACAATATAATTACTAGGAAAATTTTGTTTGAACTTCTTTTAAGATGTGGAACATGAAGGCAGGTCACTGAAGGGCAGAGAAACTGGACGAACCTTCTCAAAAGTGTTTCCTTTCTGATGAATGGTGCTGACTCAGGAAGTGTGAGGCACACTAAGATTCATTCATCGTCAAGGGCAAGGCTCAGGCTTCCCCCCCCCCTACTAATCCTGGTAGTGACCACCACCCACAAGACAGACAGTGGGGTGACCATTGGGGACAGTCACCAAAATGAGACCAGTAACTTTGACTGAAAATTCTTTCTCATTTTTGTCTTTTGTTTTAAGGTTCTTTTTTTAAAAACTAGATTTCAGTGAAATCACATTAAATTCTAATTCATTCTCAATTGTGTTTATTACTACTAATAAAGCACAGATAAGGTGTTATTACTATGACCCCTCTATGAATTAAGCAAAATCATTAAATTAAATAAAACATCCTGTGAATGCAGTGGAGTTAAAACAAAAAGTTTGAATTCAGTAAGAAGGCATTACCTATATTTGTGATAAAAACAAACAAAATTTTTTTTAAACTTGACTTTGCATTTTGCTGTAAGAACTAACATAAGATTAAAGTAGCAATGATCGCAATTGATTTGACATTTTCTGACAGGAATATCCAATCGTCATCTTCAGAGGCAGAGAATGTTTTGTCAGTGGGCATGGGCACAGATGGTTAATGAGGAGTTGCTTTTCTTTGCAGATGCTCTCATTTTCCACTCAGTAAAATGTTTAATGACCTGGAGACTTCCTCGACCATGCTGTCCATAAATCACAGGATCACCATGTTTAACAGCTCAAGGTAGAAATGCAAACAAATGGGGTTACAAGAAAATTTTTATGGCCAAAGAGGTCCTCTTCTCTCAGACAGACAGATCTATGTATTGGGGGCCTTTTGGGTTATGGTTCAGATCATGTCCTGGCTGTTCCTGTTACTATGGTACTAATTTGGCATGCAAATACTCTTTCATCAATAAAGCTGTCAAGACACATAGGCACTGGGGAAATTTTCCTGAATAGGACACTCAAATCATTCTATACCAGTGGATCTGTGCCTGTACAGTCTAGGTCTCTATCATTAATAAGCCATTCTTCCAGCTTTCCCACTCCAGCCGTGCCATTTCTCTTGCACAGCCAAGAGATGTTATAAATTGGTATAAACATCAGCAAAGAAGAAGATCAAGCCATGCTACAGTGCAGTGTATGCTCAGCAGGATTTTGCACAGCGGCTGCAGAGCTTTCACCTTCTAGGCAAGAAAACTAAAACACACAAAACAGCAGTCTGCTTAAAGTTATTGTAACAAGTCATCAAAACGTAGTCACCTGATGAAACCTATTGTTGCAGGACCTAGCGAAATCAGTCTTATATCAACTGGGAATATTATATATATATATATATATATATATATATATATATATATATATATACACACATATATGTAATGTTTATATATTATATATACTCAGATACATATACATACATATATAAAACATATATATATATATATATATATATATATATATATATATATATATATATATATATATATATATATCTGAGTATATATGGGAGGCATGAAGAAGATCACTTTAATCTCAAGATCTCTGGCAAAAACATAAAACCACACAGCCAGCATACATGTGACTGTCCTCTACTGTGATGATGAACTACTGTCCATAATGGCTGATGTGATAGCTCAGTTTCAAATGCTCTAAGTGATGTCTCCATTACGGACCTTTATAACTTTGCACCTTTCCTTTTGATTGGCTGAGCTAATAATATAAACAATTCTTTATTGGTGTATAGCCACTGTCCATGGTGCTAGGTTTCAAAAATAGTTTCTTTCAAGAATATCATATATTTGATCATGTTTGCGCCTCTCCCCATCCCTCTCTCTGGCATCTCTCCTGATATTTTCCTTGATTCTTTTTGACAGCTTATACTTTTGGGTCATATGTACACATAAATAGGTTTATGTTCTATAAAATATATAGGAATCACATGAGATAAAATGTGGTATTTGTCATTATGAGGTTGGCTTCTTTAGCTTAATATGATGATCTCAGTTACAAGAATTTTCAGCAAATGAATGTTTCATCCTCTTTATGGCACAAATTTTAACATAGCAATAGGAGCTGAAACTACTGCGGATATAATGAGAGGTAAAGAGCCCAAGTGTTTGCCTTGTTTAGAATTAGGGCATTTACTTGTAGGATGTTTTGCATCCTAGAGGGTCAGTGAGCACTGGGACAGCAAAGAGACATCTGATCTTCCCAGGCAGCCATCTCTTCTTGAACTCTCCATGGAAATATTTATATGCACACAAAATTGAGTGAAGATTTTTTTCTTCTTTCATGATTTCTCTTATTTCCTTGATTATTCTCCATTACTTTTAAGATTTAAATAATTAAACTGCCCCTCAGAGGCAAACTCACATTGAAAAACTAAATTTTTCAAAAGTCATTAGGAAGCCTGATGGATATGCCTATGTGAGTGACATATGCATTGTATACCCTGTATGTAGTTAGCAATGGGAGTATACCTCTTTAGGATCTCTGCTTTTTAAGACAAGCCAGTCACTGATGGATGGTATGGTTTAGTAAAGATGTGTTCTAGAAATATACTCATTTATCCTCAGCAATGATAACAAATTCCCAGATGCCAAGAAAGCAAGAGGATTGCAGGACCCAACAGGGATGAAATTAGCTGAAATGCCCAACCAAAGGGAGAAAGAACCTGTAGAAACCATATCCAGAGGTTATGCAAGGCCCCCAGGTGGGGGATGGGGCCACCCACTCATCTACAAATTTTGATCCCAGAATTGCTCTTAACTAAAAGAAATACAGGGACAAAGTGTGGAGCAGAGACTGAGGAAAAGGCCATCCAGAGACTGTCCCACCTGGGGATCCATTCCATATACAGACACCAAGTCCAGACACTATTGCAGATGCCAAGAAGTGCTTACAGACAAGAACCTGATATAGCTGTGTCCTGAGAGGCACTTCCAGAGCCTGACAAATACAGATGCAGATGCTCACAGCCAACCATTGGACTGAACATAGGCATCCCAATGGAAGAGTTAGTGCAAGGACTGAAGAAGCTGAAGGGGTTTGTAACCCCAGAGGAAGGACAACAATACTCAGGGACTAAACCATCAACTAAAGAGCACACATGGAGGAACCCATGGCTCCAGCTGCATATGTAGAAGAGGATGACCTAATCTGGCCACAATGGGAGGGGAGATCCTGTGAAGGTTCAATGCCCCAGTATAGGGGAATGTCAGGGCAGTGAGGTGGGAGTGAGTGAATTCATGGGTGGGTAAGCACTCTCATAGAAGCAGCAGAAGGGGAAAGGGGGAAGGGGTTTGCAGAGGGGAAATCAGGAAAGGGGACAACATTTGAAATATAAATAAATAAAATATTCTATAGAAAGGCCATTTATATATAAAATATTATTGTATGTTCATTAAGATCAAGGCTATGGGAAGATGTATCTGGATATGAATAGTGACTGTGAAAGCTACATTCACAACATCCTCCACCTAGATATTTTTCTAGACAGAAAATATTTAAATTAATCTGTGATTTGTTCATTTGTAGTCTTCTTCTTAGTTTACACATATGACTAATACAAGATCATGAACATATCTTTAATATATGTATATATTTGTTTATAATTTAAAGAAGCACCACCATTTAAATGGCACCACTATTTAAGATTTGAATATATTATTTTTCTTTAATTTATAAAGGAAAATTTCCAATATTAAATTCATTTGACAAAGAAATGTGCAAATATTCTTTCTATATTTGACTATGTGTTATTATAAGTATATATATTAAAAATATGAGCACTGAAATCAAATAGCCTATCTGATTTTATATATTTAATTTGGACAATAAAAGAGCACTGAGATTATGTAAAAATAACAAAGGTGGAACTGCTGAAAGAGAAGGATATGCTTTCTAAGCCACTAGAGGAAGGAGAAAGTAAGATTGAAATGATATGATATAGAACAGCATCACTATAAGATCAATCTGGGTATGGTAGGAATGTGGCAGTGACTATGTTAGCAGGGAATAAAAGTATACCAAATATGTCTATGCTGTGTGCTGCTTAGGTGTGGAGTCAAATTACAATAATCCTTATTATTGGAGAAGAGTCCAGTGTCTATTAAAAATTCTTCCCTCTTTGTGTAAAGTTATCCAAGTTAATAAAAATCATTTTCTAGTATTAAAATTCCAACAATCCTGGTAATAATATCCTTTTCAGGTTCTTGTTGAAGGACTTTAAACATGGCCACAGTTTTCTTGGATAATGGAAACTGGATTTTCAAATACTAACGACTTTTCCTTTGTTTATGATCTCTGGTTACTGTGTTCACATTAAAATGTGAATTTTAATTTGTGTAAGCAAGGCTGTTTTTAGCTTTGATACCCAATAATTGCACCTTAGACATGCAAAGTACATCAACATACATGGTCAGTCACTCCTTGCCAACCAATGCTTTCATCTCTGTCATAAGGTTGAAATTTCTCCAGGTTGAATCTACACAGAAGATACTTGGAGGCCATATAACATTTACAGATCAACTATGGAAATTAACTGATAACTCTCAAATTATCCTATCTACACAATTTTACTTTCTTGCATCTTTCATTACTAGGGGTCTACTAAGTCAGCAAGTTGCTAAGTGTCATAGCTGTCTTTCTCATTGAACTCTTTGAATAATTTGTTAGTGTTGTGTGTGTGTGTGTGTGTATGTGTGGTGTGAAAATTATTTGCTTAACTATTTCTACCCTATGCTCTTCTGAGAAGATTGTAGAAAGTCAATAAAAGTATCCTCATCTGATCATCAGTGCTGGGATGTAGCTTGCACATAGTAGAGACTGAAAACAACAAATTGAACAACTAAACAAATTTCCACTAAGTTTGAGCACATCTAGAAACCATTCAATATCTTCCATGACTACATTTCTGTAGGTACAGTGGCATGTGGGATTGTGATTAGGTAAGACAAATAGTCCTTATATATTCATATTGTTTAAGTATGAGAGACAATGTAAATTGTCTTAGAGTCTTTTATTTTATGATAATCTCAAATCATTCTGGGTTTTGAAAACTTGTGTGAAGTCATGGAAAGCAAAGAGAGTTACGTAATGCAAACCAAAATGTCACTGTCTGAATAGCAACACATTCTGGTACTATGACATAAGGCCATGAATGCTATATTCATTTGCAAAATAAAATATCTTTAAGATAAGATTAAAGTTTTCCTGAAATTCTAAAGCATCATCCCAAAAAAGATTCAATAATTTGACTGACAACAGTTGTAGAATTATCTCCTTTTGTCTCTGCATGGCTGAATATCCACTTACTAATTATCAGTTGTGACCATTATTAAATCATTTATTACTGATTTGAAAGGATCATGAAGTAGAATTTTAATCTTAAATGGAGAGTGTTACTTTTGTAAGCTCATGACAAAGCATAGAATCAATTGAGTGTAAGCATTTTAAATAAGCTTTACATTGTGAAGTATGTGAAAAGAAAAAAAAAGATAGCATTCATTAACAATAAATACCAGTTAATTATCCACAATGTCATTTACAAGGTCCAAACACTGTGAAGACCTTGCTAGTGGTTTCATAGGAAACAAATAGTAGACTTTGAAGGAATTTTAACCAGAAAAAAACAAACCAAAAGTGGACTTATCATTAATGACACTTACTAATTTTAATAATGAATATGTCCATCAAATTCTCATTCTATAGGCAAACTAGGTTAAAGATTATTAAAAGGTTAAGGTGTTACTTTTCATACAAAAGGTAATCTTAACTCTATGAACATTCTAATAGCTAAATTAGTTCCTGTGTTGACTTCCAGTTCTGAGTTTTAGAAATCTTGATGCTTCTTCATACTAGGGTTGTACTTTATATGGAAATAACTTCATTTACATAGACCTTGAGGTCAAGTCAAAGATGTAGAGAGAGGGAGATGGTGGATTTTGATGGTGAATTTGCTTAGATTAATAAATACCTATGAGGTTAGCAAAGTTTTTCTCTGGGAAAGTCTGGCAAGGCATTTCCAGGGACAGATCTTAAGCTTTCTAACCTTATCAATAGAGTAGTCTTTAATGATTCATAATATAATCACGTTATTGAGAGGTATGGAATATAGGAAAAACCAAAGCTAGCAGCAAGAGGTCACTGGGAGCATATTCTTGGGTGTGTATGTCCTCATGTTCCCTTCCTGTATCCTTCTCTCTGATTCCTGTTTGCCAAAGAAAGATAAGACAGTCTCTATTACTCATGTTTGAAGCCATGATGTTCTTACCCAAATACATGGTCTAAGCAGCCACAGGCAACGCTATCTGAAACTTTAAGTTAAAGGTGAACCCTTTTGGTGACATATCTGAAGTAGCGTATCATAGCAATGAGATGGATAATAGGACAGAAGGATTTCAGGAAATTTAATAAGGTTCAGTCCTTGTAGTATATAAATACCTATGTTGCTTGTTCAGATTTATCCTTTAGTATTCAATTTTGTCACTAGTACTGTTTACAGCCACCTTTAAATAACTATTATAACTCATGTGGACTGCTAGTGGCTCATCAAATACAGGGGAATACTCTAGACTCAATTTCTTAGTGAGAAAGATAACTAAATATGAGTATTAAATTATACTTGATAGTCATAAAAAGATCAGTTAAAGTCATGTACCACCTCTGCCCAGCTTGCAATGATAGTTTAAACTAGTACCAACTCATTCTTTTTCTATTACCTATTATGCTCCTAATCTATCATTTCTAGCTATCTAGTCATTAAACAAAGTATTGAAACTGTCATATGACTTACTAAAACCACATTTAAGTGAAATAAAAGACAAAGGCACTACTTATTTTTGAAGGTACAACTTGAAGATTTCTATGCTCTGTAATGAATCTTAGATTCTTTTTCTTTCTGTATTTTCATGACAACTTTTATCACCTTAAGTTTAAAATATATAATAATTACTCTAAAAATCTGTTTTCTTTGAAGGATGCCTTTGCTTCTAGTAATTAGAACATGAGAACTGCTTCTTAAGTTTCCTTTTGTCTTCCTTAATTTCAAAGTCAATCTGAAGCATTCATGGCATTTCTTTCCTCTTTCATTTTGAGATAGAAGATAAGAAGTATACCATATAGGAGCCTACTTTATGCACAAATATTTCAATATTTCTCACATAAAGAGACATGATTGAAGTTTGGGATTTTTTTTGTTTGTTGGTTGGTTGGTTGGTTTTTAAGACTGGGTTTCTTTGTGTCATCTTGGCTATCCTGGAACTCACTCTATAGACCAGGCTGGCCTTGAAATCAGATATCTGCCTGCCTCTGCCTTACCAGGGCCAGGATTAAAGTCATATACACCCTCTGCCCAGCTTGCAATGATAGTTTAACCTAGAACTCATTCTTTTTCTATTACCTATTATGCTCCTAATCTATCATTTGTAGCTATCTAGTCATTAAACAAACAGAATTAGCCATTCCTGTTTGAGAATTCTTCACACTGATCTCCATTGTTATAGCAGTTTATAATCCTCCAACAGTAGATGAGAGTTCCTCTTTTCTTACCATCAAGTAAACATTTGTTGTCTATTGTTTTCTACATCTTAGCCATTCTTACTTGGAAAGCTGAAATCTCAAAGTAGCTCTATTTTGTATTTCTATAGTTGTGAGGATTCTAAACAGTTTAATAGATATTTCTTAGTCATTTTTATGTCTTCCTCTCTGTTCAGATACATAGTCTGTTTTTAATAGGGATATTTGTTGTCTTGACTTTTTTTGAGTTTTTGTATTTTGTGGACATTAATTCTTTATTGAATAGATAGATGGATATATAGTAAAGCTCCTCTCTAACTCTATGGGCTTTCTCTTTATTAAATTGGTATACAAAGGCTTAGAGATATCATTTAGTGCCATTTGTTAATTGTTGGCCTCAATTCAGGAGCCAATGGAGTTCTATTCAGAGAGTACTTCCCTATGCCTATACTTCACTGTGTCTCAACTTTCCTAATGCTGCAACCCCCAACCATGAAATTACTTTTGTTGCTACCTCGTAGCTTTAATTTTGCTACTGTTGTAAACCATAATGTAAATATCGTTTTCCTATGATCTTAGGCAACTCCTGTAAAAGGGTAATTTGACCCTCAAGGGAGTCACAACAGACAGGTTGAAATTCACTGCATATCTTGTAGAGAACTATCTATGTTTTCTTGTAGCAGCTTCAGCATTTTGGGTTTCACATAGAGATCTTTGGTCCACTTGGAGCTGATTTTTGTGGAGAACGATAGATATGATTATAATTTATTCCTCTTTATGTGGATACATTTTTCTTAGCACCATTTGTGTAAAATGCTGTATTTCCTCCAGTGTGTATTTCCTGGTATCTTTGTTAAATATCAGGATTTAGGTACGTGCAATCATGTTTGGATCTTCTATTTTAATCATCTAATTTCCATGTCTGTTTTAATGACAGTACCATGCTGTTTTTGTAATTTTGCTTGAAATATCTTATGGTGGTCCCTTCAGTGTTATTTTTTCTCAGATTACTAGGCCATCTGAGCTCTTCTCTGCTTCCATATGATTTTTAGGATTTTTTTCTATTTCTGTGAAGAACATCATAAAGTTTTAGGTTGGGATTGGATTGAACCTATAGTTTTTGGTAGAATTGTCATTTCAACAATATTAATTATATCAGTGTGTAGTCATGGGAAGTACATTTATCTTTAAGTGTTTCCTCAAATAATTTCTTCAGAGACTAAAGTTTTATTTTACAGGTATTTTTAACTTCCTTTGTTAGGTTTATTCCTAGATGTTTTTTTTTTTTTTTTTTTTAGATTATTGTGGATGGAAATACTTCTATGTTCTCCTCAGCATGCTAGTTATGGGTATATTGAAAGACTACTGATTTTTAAAGTTGATTTTGTTTCCTATTACTGTGTATCCTCTTACTTCTGAAAGCTCAATGATATGATAGCGAAACAAGACCTGAAGAATGACAGCACACATTGGCATGCCAACTTGGCTAGGAAGAATTCATGATTGCCCACTTTGAGATGAAAAGCAATTAATGGATGCTGAAAGGAGAATATATTTTCTCTAGAAACAACCAGACTCCTGATACAGCCTCCAATCCCAAGTAGTCAGCCTTAAACACATGTATATAAGAATGATATTAAATGGTCTCTATAGGTTATAAAACACACACACACACACACACACACACACACACACACACACACACACCACAGTAATAATTAAAGAAGAATTCATGAATTTGAGAGGGAACTGTAGAGGACAATAGAGGAGTTGGAAGGGATGCAGCAGGCTAGAAATGATATGAATATGGAACTCATGTATGCAGTTCTCAAAAATATTTAAAAATATGCTTTCTTAATATTTATACCTTGGGGTCTAATTAGTCTCGAATTATTCAATTTGTTAGAAATAATTTGTAAATATTCTATGTGGTGATTTAATAAATACCTTAATAATAAATAGTTAATAAATAAATTTATAAACAATAAATTTTGAGATGTATTTAATCTCATTTTTCTCTTTAAAAATCATTTTTATAATGAGGAGGGACCAAAGTAGGATGATTGAATCTTTTTTAGAAGGAGAAATAAAACAGATATCAGAGGTAGTTGAAGTGCAGAACTAGGTGGAAGAGAAAATAGGGAAGAGAACAGGGTGCAGGGATAAGATTCAGAGTGAGCAGGAGAGTGAGAACAGAAATTGGCCTTGTGGGAGCAATTTCTAGGTTATGTCAGAGACCTGGAATAGTGGAAGATATCAGGAGATATTTAGGGGCTACTCTAGCTGATGCAGATGTGCAGCTCGGTATTCATCTGGGTCTACAAGTGAAGCAGGGACTGTGTCATAGGGTTTTACTTCTGTGAACAGACACTATGACCAAGACAACTCTTATAAGAACATTTAATTGGGGCTGGTTTATAGGTTCTGAGAGTTCTACATCTTGTTGAGAAGGCAAACAGGAGAAGACTGGCTTTGAGGAAGCTAGGATGAGGGTATTAAAGCCCAGGCCCATAGTGACACACGGACTCCAACAAGGCTATACCTCCTAATAGCACTACTCCGTGGGCATCGCATATGCAAACCATTACAGACTGTTTCTGAATTTGTTACCTGCCTGCCTATCACTCCAGTTTCACTAACTGGACTTGTTTGGCCTCAGTGGGAGAGGATGTACCTAGTCTTGCAGTGGCTTGATGTGCCTGAGGGGAGGTGTAGTATGGGGGTTGTGGGAGGAATAGGCAGAGGGGTATTCCCTTTTCTCATTTGAGAAGGGGAGGGAGGAATGGGGTGAGGAACTGCATGAGAAGGTACTGGGAGAAGAGGGGAGCTGATATTGGAAGGTTAAGCGAATAAATGAATAAATACATTTAAAAAAATCCTTTTGAGACAGAGCCTTGGATTGCTTAGTCTGGCATAAAATTGCTATGGAGCCAAGAATGGCATTGGATTACTGATTCTTCTGTTCCACCTCATGAATACTGGAACACCAGACAGGTACCACCCTCTCAAACTATCCTGTACATTTTACAGTTTGTGTGGAGTTTCTCTCTACTAGGTTTGATTTTGTCTTGAACAAAATGTTTTCCCAAATCTCTTCATCTACTTTCCTTGTAAAACTGTTTTTCTTTTTCTGTTTTTTTTTCTTCACTGATTTTCTTTACCTTTACTGTTGGTGATACATTATGTCATCCCTTGGTCCAAATACTTCCAGTGATCTTTGTGGAGGGGCTGAGATTGTAAGGGTCAGGAGTCAGGATAGATATGATTTACTGGGTACCTTGTTGAAACTGAGTGCCTAGATTTTTCAGTCTGGTATGGGGTGAGGTTTTGAATTTTAAGTTTTCAAAGCACTTAAGTGTTATAACTCAGGCAGTAGAGACTGACATTCTGAGCTACTTTGCATTCAGGCTGACTGAGCCCCTGACTCTGAGGCCTACTTTTGCATAGTTATTATCATCAATCTTATGAGGGATTCCTTATCTATTCATAGTATCTATCTACTGTACAATATCAAAATTAGTAGCAATAAAGCAACCACAGGAACTTACTTTGCTTATGAATTTTTGATTTGGCAGATTGAAGTGTGTTATTTTGTTTCTGCCTTCCTGTGTCAGAGAGGGTGGTATCTTTTGACTGGATATCCACTTTTTGGCATGGCTTATTCACATGGTAGGGTTTCTAGATGTTCCTTTCTCCATCAGATTCTCCATGGAGTGGCTTGGGCTTCATTACTAAATGGCTTCCTAAATGTATTATGGTTGTCAAGCTCTTAGCCAATGGATTTTAACAGACACTACATAGGAATCTGAAATTAAGTATGTATGTTCCTCACATTCTAGCTGAACATACATACTTAATTTCAGATTCCTATATACATTGGAAATCATATAATAAAATTGAAGGTGAGAAACATCTGGGGTCTACAAGACTGCTTTTGTTTAATCTTTGCTGTTTCTTTCCTTAGCATTCTAAGTCAAAACATAACAGATAAGTATGTAGGCTCCTGGGAACTGGATGTCCTCAGAGTGTCCCATTGAAGAAAGATACAATTTTTTAGTAGCTGTTTGTTGCTAATGTCAACAAATAGTAGAAAAAAATGGGTAATGATTTTAGAATAGGTACAGTTCTACAATATTTATGCAAAGGGATTGAATTCGTCAGAATTCACTACATTACAAGTCACTCTTTAAAGTCACAGACTTAGTTTGGGCTGGCAAATTATTTATCTGTAATATATTACTATTAACTATCATTTCCCTTTGTCCAAGAGAAATTCAAATGATAGAACCAGTGTAGTTTCTCTGAAACCTGTTAGATGACAAAGTAATCTCTTACTACCTTTCTTAGACTTTGAAAGTTCATTCTAATATAGGGGAAAGACCTAGAGGAGAGTAATACAAAGCTGTTTCTAAACTAGCAAAAGAACCTGGCTTTAGAACAAATGACTGTACCTCATTACAATTCAGCATGCCTCAGCTATTTAGGTTCTCCCAGGCATCCTTTGTATGTCTAGCTACAGTACAGGGAGAGCATTGTATTTCTAATAAATAATGTATAATTAATTAGCATTTCCAAAAGTATAGTACCCTTCACATATAATTGTCTTCTCTCTACCAAAGCAGCAGGAACTAATGAGATCAGATTTTTGTCTTGGAGCAATCAGCGCCTGTTATTTGGTAATTATGAAGTACTTAGAGAGTAGAATTCAATTTCTCAAGGTTTATCTACTTAAAATCAACCTTGTTAGTATAGAATGGAAAGATTTTTTTGGAGGGAGTATGGGAAATCGTATTTAACAAAGTTAAAGAACAGGGATTGTAGCTTTAAGGATATTTGAATATGTACCACCTAAGAGAATTTCATCATCCTGCATAGACTAGAGAAGTCAGACATGTGGGCTGCATTTTAGAGTAGATCTCAGTGTACGATTGTGATAAACACTTAGCCTTAGTCAAGGAAGTTTACATAATTACATATTTGTTTACATGCATTAAACAATAATGTCAATACTTGGATATTCCTCTTCTTGAATAGTCCTCTGACCCCATATCACATCCATTCATTGAATATCTTCAAGGAAAGGGGAAAAATGCTCTTAAACAGTCTCAGAGTTATTCTAATTCTCAAGCTGGCTCAGGGAATCCATGTTTCAGTTTGTTTAACTGGTAGTAGTGCATAAGGATAACACAAATATGTACAACATGCACAAGTGATAAAAACAAATTTAAGCCATTGCTTCATTTGATATAGTGAATTTTTTCTCATTATAACATATAGTCTCACCTGGGGGCAGAGTACAGAGATAAGGGAGAGAACAAGAGTAGCTTAGTTGGGTAAACATAACATATTATGGATTCTCCTCACCATCTGGTGTGTGTGTGTGTGTGTGTGTGTGTGTGTGTGTGTGTGTGTGACCCATAGGTGAGACTCATGCATAGTCAGGTATGCACACTGTATTAATGAAGATGAATATGCTCTTGCCATATGCTTAGCTTATGGACAGGGTTCTGGTCTGCTTTGGTAGCTCTACTAATCACAGAGATGCCTAGGTTAAGAGGATGAAGGAGGCAGTAGTAGACATATACACATACACAAACACACACATCACATGCACATGTACATGCACACATACACACATAGACACACACACAAACACACTTGAATTGAACAACATATAGGAATTAAAACTTATACTTCATAAAATGTTAGTTTTGGAAAACTAATCTACTTCCTAATCAGTTTCCATAATTTGCTAAGTCTGACTCTCAGTGAATGATTCATTTTTGCAGGAGACAATGTAAGGCAGTCCATTAACTTTCTCTTCAAGTTAAACTCTTGCCTTGCCAGATGGCAGACCACAGAATAAGCATTATCCACTTCCTTATATCCCACACTGTACCAACCTTCCATGCCCAATTTGGGATTCTAGGTCTAGATCCCCGTATGCGCTCTTTCTAACTCCATTCTGTGATTCTCGAGTGTTGTGTTGTTCCAGTTACTAAAACTACTTAGTGAGACTGACATGATGCCCATAAAACTGTGATGATACACAGTATTGAGGATTACTGAGGTAGTGAGAATGTCAGGATACAAGTTACCATAATTGCAGGTGGTTGGAGAATGGCGGAGTACTGAGGGAGAAGAAGGTAAGAGGTAGACAGAGGCTTTAGCTATATGAGAGTGGAGATGTCCTTTCCCACTAAGTGAAGGGAAATTCCCCATCCTTTCTATTTCCAAAGCACAAAAAGCTTCTATTGTCACAGTCCATGTTGCTTCTTTGTTGTTGTTATTGCTGTTTATTTGTTTGTTTTTCTTATATTGCAGAAACATTTTATGTTCACTTTTATATTGACAAGGCTCAAATCACACATCCAGTAGGTTGAACAGAAATGACTGTCCATTACATTAATGAACAGGGGAAAGGTGTATAGTACACTTGTATATTGAATGTTGTGACATGTTACTCAGATTCTCTTTGCAGGATCAAGTACCCATTCCTTCAGCTCTGGGGAGGCCAACATCAGGTCATAAAATTTGTCGCTTCCCACACAAAGCAGTTTGGAAGGTATATTGCCTGTTCTCAGATGTCATGTAGTTGGAGTCTTTGTTGAGACTGCACTGAAGCCACAACCCTCTCCCCCTCCCCATTTAATGTGGCTTCCTTCATTTCCTCTAGCGTTCATCAAAGGGCACACACCATTAAACACCTGATACAATAATTTTCTCCTTAGAGTTGTTTCATATTGGATTAATCCAAGATAACTGATAAGGTGGATAAGTTTTGATAATAGGAAAGTTTGGGCTGTGTGCAACCTAAAAGAGTCTTTCAGGAGAATTCAAAGTTTAAGTTATCTATCTGCTAGGAAATGAGTGCCCTAAATATTTAAACCTGTAGTGAGTATGAAGCTGGGAGAGATACCCTCAGCTGAGCTGACTAGCACTAGATGGCTATGTGAACTGGCAATGAGGCATGACTCCACTACAGTAAGTCTGAGGGTTTTGCTTTTCCAAGACAGTGCCTTGGCTGTTTCTGAGGTCTGAGAGCATTTGCATAGTGCTTGGGTCTAAAATAAATGTAAGTAAAGGTTCCTTTATTGTTACAATAGAAATTTGCTATTAGGCTTCAACTCTGTAATATATTTAAAACACATAACAACTCTGAAACATACCTCTTTGTCTATTCTTTTCAACATCATATACAATTTATTTATTTTTAGTTTTTCTCTCCCTCAGTTTCTACGGGAGTTGCTTACAATGTCTCCAAAGGCACAAAAACCTGAACAGGATAAAATATTTTCTATACGGTATCTTAATATGTCAATATATAATATATTTAAATCACTTCTAGATCATTTATAATATATCTAGTGTTATACAGTTATGTAAATAGACGTCATGCATTACTTAAGAAAGAATAGTAGGTCCGTAAATGTTCTGATGAAATTTTCTTAGTACTTTTAATTGAACTTATACAAGGACAAGATACAAAAGGCTCGCTATATTTAGTATTACAATATCAAGGAAAAAATGATCTAAGTTTTTTCCGTGCATGTGTGTGTGTGTGTGTGTGTGTGTGTGTGTGTGCATGAATATATGTGTGTGTGATGAGAAATATCTTCAGCAAAGACAAGGCTTCTAGCAATAGTCTCTGGGACTTCCAAGCTGCATGTTTAATATGAACACGAGCATGATTTAACACCAGCCACCCAACCCCCACATTAATGAGAAAATGAGGCAGCTGAGAATCATGGTTCAAACATAAGCCTTTCTTTCTTAGACTGTTCATACTCATGTTCAAGAACATTAGTCGGGGCATGTAGGCATTCTGCCACAGTTCTTTCACCTTACCAAGAACACAAAATTAACATGTACATGTTATTTGCATAGATGTCAGATGCTAAAGTGCCTTAAAATTCCTTAATGTATAATTTACATCACATTAATGTTTTTATTGAACAGCTCTTAATATACTAAAAGAAATCTTTCACCTAGTTTCTATTTTTGTATATGTATTAATGTAATTTTTCTACTAATGTCTTTACTTAGAGTCCTTCAAACAGTTGCTCTCCCATCCCAGTGAGAGGAAAGAAATTATACTCTACCATCAAGAAGATAAGATCAGCAATAAAACAACTACTATAGATCAGCCTTTGCCTTTTCCTTTTGACAATATGCTTCATTTCGATAACAGAAGGATTTGGTCACCTTGCTCAACCCAATTTAAACTCCATACAGGGTCATAAAGGAGTAATGCCATTCTGAAGGAGACCCAGTGTAGCTGTGGTTATCAACCTTCAGGTAATGGATTTTCAAAGCCAGGCTACAGGAACACTGTTTCAAAAAACACAGACTCTGTGGGCGTTCTTTCCCAGTGTGCAGAAAATAGGACATTTACTAGTTTTTCTAGGCTTCTCTTTTGATAACACACTGTCATTTTGGAAAACTCACATGGGAATATGTGCACAAGGACATGGCATGGTGGACTTAATTAAAAAATCTCTCATTTGCCCGGCTCTCCAAATGATATGGGTATTGGAGCTCAGAAAAATGTCCTAGCAAGTTTTATAATGTCAACTGATATTTGATTACCTGAGCTAAAGATGTACCTCATGGCACATATATGTATTGGTTATCATATGATATAGGAATTTATAGTCACTTAAAATGAAAATTAAAAACAAATTAAGGATGTAACTTCCAAAATTCTGTTTCTTGTTCAAAAAGTCCTTATATTTCTTATGAACGTACCTATTTCACTGATGTGAAACACTGGTGAACAGTCCATGTCCTGTTCTCATTCCAAGGTTGAGAATTTTCAGGACAGAACACTTTCCTAATGACACGAAAGGCATTCTTTTTTGAGTATTAAAGATAACCTTTGATGTGGAGATAAGATGTCAAATGTGATACAGTAAGAGAGAAATTGAAGTTCCCTATTTCCCATCTCTCTTCTAATGAATGATGAGGGTTAAGCTGGGCTACAGATTGTCATCTGTTTGACAGTGAAATATTTGTTAATGACTTTGCCAGGCACAAGATAAAGAGAATTGTATACTATCAATAAAGAAGGAAAAAATGTTACAGAAGAAAATATTTAATACCGTTCTGAACTCTGTTTTCATTTTAAAGAAATGAAAAACTCAAAGCTCATTCCCACAAAGATAATTTAGGCTTTGAATCTTGTAAGTATCTCAAAGTTAAACACAATGAGAATTATTTGAAGTACTCTTGCTTATAATTATGCCCATTATAGGTTCAGGAGAATATAAACAAGCAGGAAACAAGACAAAAATAAAGGCTTTGTAAGCTCAGATTGCTTCTCATTATTTAACTATGTATATTTGTGTTTGTATTTGCTAGTTCTGGCGGCTTCTTCTTCTTCTTCTTCTTCTTCTTCTTCTTCTTCTTCTTCTTCTTCTTCTTCTTCTTCTTCTTCTCCTTCATGGATGTTAGAGCTATGGAACACACCAGTCTCTCATTACCAAGCACTTCCCAAGTTCTCTCCTGCTTCCTTAGGCTTCTGTATGGCTCTTCTTTTGTCTCTGCTGATTGCTTTTTACCTAGTGACTTTGAATTAATACCTTAATGAATTGGCTCTCTGCGCTCTTGTCTTCTTGCTTATTTCCAGTATGTCTCGGCTTTGGACACTGTGATACAACATCATTATGGGAAAACTTGAAAGTTGACACTTGAGAACTGCGCAATAAAACTACAAAAATAGATGCAAACATACCTCATATGGTTTTAACTAAGTTTAAAGTTTGATGTTTTGAGGTCATATTCCCCTCACTCTGTGGCACATGGGAATCTCAGGCTAGAAGCAATAGATTATACTTCACATCTGAGTTGCTACTTGTAGGTAATTTAAGACATTTAAACCTCACTTTCATGCCGGTTTTCTCCTAATCCTATTTTGTCTCAATCATGGATCACAATGTTACTACCAACTACAGTTATGTATTCATAATGTTTTAGTTAAGAATAAACCACAGAGAAGTTGTAGTCCTATAGTATTACAACAGAGCTAAAACAATTTCATATCATCTAGTATACTGGATCTTTTTCATAGCCAGATATGTTTAGACGCACAAACAATTACCATTATGTCATAATTGCTTATAATATGGTAATCAGGTTTGTAGCTTAGGGCCAGCAGGAAGTGACAGGTAGCTTGGCTTTTTCAGAAGCTCTACCTTAGTATAAGAATGAAATCAGCTGGACATGTAACTCTCAGAATAGTCTCCTCAGCTGACATAGGACTCTAAGTTGTTCATCTTCATCCTATTTCAATGGAGCCTACAAATCTTGTTTCCCAGACAAGGCATTTTTCCTTGTATTCCCACCACCCCTCACCCCACCCCCCCGTGTCAATTTATTTTCTCTTGTTTGGAGCCTTTAAAAAGCTTTGCATTTCATTTTCCTCATATCTGTGTCTCATAATACACTCCATACTCTCCACCACTGCATGAGATCTATCCGTAACAAATACAAGTCCTTTGTCTTCCTATAGCAAACCTGTCTTGGTTCTTCTAACCTGTAAGATAAAATACAAACATTTAAGGACAACTTTGCCAGAAAAAAAGTCCTTAGTCATGGGGTTCTAAATTACCCTCCAGTTTCATGACCTTTCAAGTGCTTGGCTTTTAGTTAATCTATGGCTTTAGCCAATATTCCAATGCTTTCCTAAAATAGAACTCTTTTATTTAAATCGGCAATGTTCTTCTGTTCTCAATAATGTCCTCTGGGTTCCTTTGCTAGCAGCCAAAATTGTTTATTTTTCTTAGTTTTTTAAAACATAAAGCATGTATATAATCTGCAATTAAAAAATCATCATGCAATTCTTTTGCTAGAAAATTTGAAAAATCTTACTAATATTAAGATTATTTAATAGTTAATAATTTCATACCTGATAAAAATCAGTTACAACAAGGGCAAGAAAGGTGGCTCAGCATTTAAGGACTCTGACTGCTCTTCCAGAAGACTCTGGTTCAATTCCTAGCAGCCATGTTGCAGCACAAAATTGTCTATAACTCCAATTCTAGAGCATATGATGCTCTCCTAGTCTCCATGGGCATCAAGAACACACATGTGGTTCACATACACATGCAGAATAAACACCTATATACATATCAAATAAAATATCACTTATTAGACTAATGGTAATAACAATGGAGGCAAATTATGATATGTCAATCCTTTTTATTTTGAACTCAAAGCTTTCAACAAAATCAGTGGCAGATCTTTTCAACCAGAGCCCCAGAGATGGACTTTAATAGGCTATGCTATTTAATAGGAGAAAAAATTTTCCAATCATACTCAAGATTTTCATATCATTTTTACATATAAGGCAATAAGATTCAAATATATTAAAAACCATTTATTTGAAAGCAGTGCAGTGAAATGTTCTAGAAAGAAAGTGGTGGTGAGGTGCTTGGGCCGCCTCTTAGCCCTCATGAGCATCAGGCGTGAGCATCCTCTTTTGGGTTCCAACTCCAAAGTATCACATCCCTTCTGGACATTTTCATTACTCTGTGTCCCAGGACACACATTACTACTTCATTCAAGTTAAACAAACATGTTCTAAGCATGAGTGGGTTTTTTTTTTTATAGTTGTGCTCTATTCAAATGAGGATCGCGAAGTGCATCTTATTGATGTATTTCTTAAATATGCTTTAATCTGCAACAATTCATCCAATTCTCCTTTACCTCTACTACTTATTTGCTAAATAAATTAGTCCATTGGTCTCTTCTTCCTGGTGGGTATTGGGGTTGTAATTATGTTTTGTGACTTGGTGGAAAGCACCTTATCCACTCAACAATCTTAACCATCCCCTTCTTATCCATTTAGGCCTAGCCACCATGTCACTCTCCTGTGCCATCATAGATCCCCACATAGTTTCTTGGCTCTACAGCAGGAGTTCACAGAGCTATCTGGAAATTTATGATAGTTTAAGGGTCTTTCTTTTTAGCAATAGAAAAGAGTCTTGTTGACAGGATATCTATTTTACTCATTTTTGGTCTGCCAGGGTCATAGATGGTTTCTGGTCCCAGATTTGATCTTTATGAACTTTTCCTAAGTGAATGAATTCATGAACATGTAAAACAGAAATCATATCTTACTTTGAAGAAGTTGGCAAAGGAATCATTAGGAGATGAGAGAATGTAAAATTAGAAATTTTTCCATGTATCATTTAAGATCTGCATGCATTTATAGCATCTACTACTTAGTTCTTACATAATGCTTCTTGCGATTTTAAGTTTTATAGCGCTCTCTCTCTCTCTCTCTCTCTCTCTCTCTCAATTTCTCAAGATGGAATAGTCCAGGCTCATCCAGAAATATAGCCCTGTAAATCCTGATGTCATCACATCAGCCTCCTGTTTGCTAGAATTACAGGTTTAAACAATGCTAACACTAGTTTTACTTTATAAATTTCATATTTTATTTAAGGCTTAGCATTTACTTTCTTAAGGACCGAGGAGAAAATAGCTCAGCATTTGAGAGCTCCGCATTGTTCTTACCAAGGGCCTAAGTTTTGTTGCTATCACCCATGTAGGACAGTACTCAACCACCTGTAACTCCAGCCCCCAGGGGACCTGATTTATCCAGCTTCTGTGGGCACATGTGGCAGATATACAAACCAACATACATACACAAATGATTTTTAAGTAAGTAAATATCTAAAAATCTAAATTTTCATTACATATGTATGTGTGGCTGTGTGTATGCACATGGCTGCAGGTGCCCTCTAAGGTTAGAAGAGGGGATTGCACCCCCTAAAGCTGGAGTTACAGGCAGGTGAGAGCTGTATAACATGAGTGCTGGGAGTTGAATGCAGGTCTTTGGGATGAGCCAGCCAATGCTCAAGCCTCTTACAGTCTTACAGGAAATCATAAAAATAGTATATTTTGTCCTGTGTATCCTTCACTGATAACAACTACTACTTGATGTAAATGTCAAAACCAGGGGTTAACGTGGCAACAGTTCATTTTTACAGATGAGTGTTCTTCGGTTTTTACATTAACACATTGCATTTATGTATATAGACTTACAATACACTAACTGAGTTTGTATAGACATGTACAATTTGTAGAACTCTAGTTTTGATAGCAGATAAGCAGATATATATTCCTCTTAGAATTTTCTGAGTTCTAAAATCAAATAGAAAAAAATGTTATTAATTCTAGGACAAGTTTTGGCTTAAGCTGTACAATGTTAATGTGAATACATTTTTTTCTTCTTCTACTTCAAATATCCAGCTACAAAATATGAGAAGAGATGAAACAAAGGTTTTTAGGCTCAAATGTTGAGAGGAATTAAACATGAGCAGAAACCAGAAGAAAGAAGAAATTGCTTCAGAAAGAGCGGCCAGATTGGTGTGGCAACGATAAGCATCTGCAAAGACTGTGATTGCCATAGCAAACGTCACAAATAACACAGCCAGCCTTACTAAAGCCCTTTGTCTGCTTGGTAACTTCTACCCTAAGCCCCAGGCTTCTATGGATATTTCAAGTATCTGTGAGCAGGGAAGATATGTGTTCATCTCCATGACAGAAGGTGGATCTAGGTGAGTGGTGGGAATGGATATGGCCCTTAACATCTCAGGACAGAGCTCTTACAACCACCTGGAGACCTGGTTGGCAAATGAAAGTCTGCAGTCTGTGAGCAGGAGTAGGACCACAGAGAAGCTAACAAATTCCAAACTGCGAAAGAGTGAAGCACCCAGAAGGAAATGGAGAAAACCCAGAGACCCTTACAAGGTTATTATCAGCCAAATTTTAAAATTATCAGGAAGCCCCTTGCTTAGAAACACTATCAACAAAATCCATAACTAGAACATAGATCTATTTCAGATTATAAATACACATGAATCTAGCAAAACATTTATATGTGTTCAAGATCCTAAGCAAGATGACTGAAGACATTTAATTGAAGATGGGCTTATGAAGAACAGAATTAATTCTACAATAGCTAGATATGAGGAAAAACTTTCAGACAGACAGACAAACAGACAAACAAAGGCATGCCATGCACACAAGCCACTAGAGCTAGGGAAATGGCTCTTTGGCAGAGTACTTGCTACACAAGAAAAGCATGAGATTGGACACTAGAACCTATAACAAAGGCCAGGCACGTAGGCCAGCAAAGCAGAGTCCAGGTGGCTTAGTTGAACTGGTAAACCCTGTTCAATGAAAGATTTTGTTTCTAAAACTAAGGTAGAGAAGTGATTGTGGAAGACAGCTGATGAAAATTACAAGCTTTTATACTGTGAAAGACCTTGCTAAGAGAACAGATAGCTCAGCTATAGATTGAGAAAAATCATACATTTAGAAATTATAGAAAAATGCCAAATCCTACAATAAACAAACAAATAACCCAAATAACAATGGGCAAAAGACATTGTTTTAGTCAGATCTTTGTTACTGTAACAAAGTATCTATGCTAACTCACTCACATGAGGATATGCCTATTCAGGTTCACAGTCTTGGAGGTTTTAATTAGGCTCAACTGATCCCATTGCTTTTAGGGCAGCAATGAGCTAAAATAGTACACCAGGGCAGCGCAAAGCTGTGCACCTCATGACTAGAAATAAAAGGGAAAAACAGAGGAGACCATTGCTCCCACAAGATTCTTTAAGGGTACACCCTTAGAGATCCCCAACATTCTACTGAGCTTCATTTGTTCGGTGTTTAATCATCCCCCAGCAGTAACAGTGTGTGGTGACCAATGCCTTAACACCCAGGCCTGCAAGTCATTTCACATTCGAACTGTAGCAGAGAAGGAAGGCATTTCACTGAAGAGGCTGCACAAACAGCAAAAATAAGCATACATAATATTTTTCATCATTATTAGATATCAGGGAAATGACAACTGAGGGGGGTGGCTCTATTCCTATAAAATATCAAACAAACAAGAAAAATATAAAAAGATGAAAACAAACAAACAAACAAAAAACAAACAAAAAACCCCAAAACCAACCAACCAGGGGGGGGGGGAACAGTGTCAATACCAAAAACTGGTAAGAATTTAGAAAAATTTGCTCCCTCATGCATTGCTTGAAAGGCTATACAATGGCATAGCCACCTGGGAAGATAGTTTGGTAGTTCCTCTTATATTCATATATGCAAGTACCTTCATACTAAGCAACTACAATCCTGAGTGTCCCTGAAAAATAAGAGTTGTGTCTTTTCATTTAAAACCTGGCACACAACTGTTCTTAATGGCTTCATTTATAATGGTCTCAAACCGTAAACAACCTAGATGTCCTTCCACGAGCAATTAGTGAAGCAACCTGTGGTGTTATCTTACCAAGGGACACTCCAGCCTAGCAGTGAATAGGAATATTTGCCTATTCCATCATGTGGATGATGGCACAGGGAGTTACGTTGAAGGATTAGCAAGATATATTTGCTGCCTTCAAAACTGGAGCGAGAGGGACAATGGCTTGATAATTTCTGAGAACTATAACAAATTCACATTTTCAATTCTCAAAAAGGTTAACTAGAAAAGTAAATCTAAGTTAACAGCAATCTCTAACGAACTACATATTCTGTTTAGAAGTTGTCAGTGAACACATACATATATGCATATACATACACATACACATACACACACCCATATGATGAAGAATACTAAAAACTTTATCAACAATAGAAATCAGTGAAAGAGAAACTAAAATAAAATACCTGTCTATGTATCACATTTAGTAAGGAAAAATCAATATCAAGATGTGTTATCAAATAAATAGAAACATATTCATTTCATACATTAGAAGACAGGTGTCTGGCTTAACATTTTATAAATAAAAAAGCTGAAGTCCCTGGATCAGTGTGGCTCATACCTACTCTCAGAGCACAGACTGAAATGTAGTCCCTCTCTTATTCTTATGCTTTCATGCTATAAATATTTTTCTAGCTTAGAAATGACCTCCTCCTACAAATATATCCCATTAAACTTGCTCACACATCTCAATAAGTCTTCAAATTCTAAAAGAATTGGAATGTGCACGAAAACCGAATTGAATTTTTCTCCAGAGTAAAAGCTCTTCTGTCTTTCAAAGGTCATTTACTCTTCCCTTTTCCCATTTTTCAATTTCTCAACATGTGGTAGGGAAATGTATCCCACATCTAAAATTCATGAGCATGGCTATTCAAGCAAGCAGCTGTGTCCAGAACTTTCAGCCATCTAGAACGGAATGACTTCCCCAGATCAGGGCTACTGTGCATTAGGGCTCCTAATGTAAGCTTTCAGTCTGATTTTCACCTTAGACATGACAAGGAAGGCTTTAATCAATTATATGACAATCAATTAAATGGCCAAAGTGTATGTATATTAATATTACATTTTCTTTTAGTCATACAAGTAAGCAAAGCTGAAAATAAGTATTATTGACTCTATAGGTAATTAGACTAGATTTAGAATTAGAAGATCTAGTTTTTGTGCTGTGGATGTGATTTAAGCTGGGTGGTCAAGTCTATATTATTTGCTACCCTGGTCTTCTCTATCTTTATCTGCGAAATATATGGCATTAAAACAGTCCCCTGAATTGGAGGACTCACTGGATAAATCCATAAAAGCCCATGACTTGCAGTGAGAATTCAACACACTTGTCAAACAGCTTTGAATCGCGCTGCCAAGTATGGTGGCAGCAGTAGAACTACTCTAATTACTACTATTGTTTCCCCAGGAGATATCAGGTCAAATATTGTCTTCACACACATGTGCTACCTAGAGTACATAATATAGCAGTGTGATTAGTAACAGGAAATGACAGCTGCAGAACCCACTAGACAATGTGAGGGAAAACAGCCTATAAAAGGGGCTGTTGCACTCCTCTCTCTCTTATTCTCTCTGACTCTCCTCTCTCCCTGACTCCTTTCTCCCTCTCTCCTCTTCTCCCTCCTTCCAATCTCTCCTGTTCATGTGCTCCTGCCCAGCTTCTCCTCTTCTCTTTCCTCTTCTCTCTCCCCTCCTCTCCCCTCCTCTCCCCTCCTCTCCCCTCCTCTCCTCTCCTCTCCCCTCCTCTCCTTTTCTCTGCCCTCCCCTCCTCTTCTCTGCTCTCCCTTTCCCTCTCCCCTCTTCATTTCTCTCCCTCTTCCTCTCCCTTTCTCTGTCTTTACTCCCTTCCCAACTTCCCTTTCTATGCTCCATATAAACTCTATTCTAAACTATACCTGTCCTCATATGGCTGGTACCTCAGGGGGAAGGAGTGCCTCAGCATGGGCTCGCAGAGGCACCTCTTTCCATTTCACCATACCTGGCTCTACAAACATATCCTGCTCTTCTTATTTTTATAAGACACAACGGGCACTCTTCTGGAAGAGTTTGTGGAAGGATTGAGGGCCAAAAGGGGATAGGAGCTCAACAGGAAGATTAACAGAGACTGACTGAGCCACCAACCAAAAAGCATGCACAGGCTAGACCAAACCCCTCCCCACCCCAGCAAGTATGTAGCAGATGTGCAGCTCCAACTTCATGTGGATCATAAACAACTGGAGCTACACAAAAGCTGTCATCTGTGAGATACAGCCTCTGGCTCAGCTGCCTTGTCTGGCCTCAGTGGGAGAGGATGCTCCTAATCGCGAAGAGACTTGCTGTGTCAGGGTGGGGGGATACCCAAGGGTCCTCCACCCCCTTGGAAAAGGAGAGGGGTAGAGGAGGAATTGTGGGTGATGGGGCCAGCTATTGGGATGTAAAATAAAAGAAAGAAAAATTAAGTGAAATGCACCCAAAAGTTTCATGTATTAACCCTTGAGAATTCTGTTTGGGAAGGTTGAAGAATCTTTAAGAGGTGGAACCTTGCCGGGCGTGGTGGCGCACGCCTTTAATCCCAGCACTCGGGAGGCAGAGGCAGGCGGATTTCTGAGTTCGAGGCCAGCCTGGTCTACCAAGTGAGTTCCAGGACAGCCAGGGCTATACAGAGAAACCCTGTCACAAAAAAAAAAAAAAAAAAAAAAAAAAAAAAAAAAAAAAAAAAAAAAAAAAAAAAAAAAAAAAAAAAAAAAAAAAAAAAAAAAAAAAAAAGAGGTGGAACCTTGGTTTAAAAAGTGGGCCATTCATTGGTCTGGGGCTGGGGCAGCGGCAGGCTTTGTAGTTTTATACATCTGCCTACTTCCTAAAGGTTCTTTGCCTCCTGCCCGACTGTTTTACTTTCCTGCTTCCATGCCTTCCCTGAAATGATAAAATGTATATATTGAAACTGGGAATCAAAATCAACCCTTATTTTTCTAATTTCTTCTCACTACATATTTTGGCCACAGGGGGAAAAAAAAGAAAACTAGTAATGCAAATATCAAGTTGTGTTCATTGCAGACAACTTAAACTGAAAAATAAGATACAAACCTTGTCTCTGTAACTCCTTTCATGGGTGTTTTCTTCTCTATTCTAAGATGGAATGAAGTATCCACACTTTGGTCTTCGTTTTTGATTTTCTTGTGTTTTTCAAATTGTATCTTGGGTATTCTAAGTTTCTGTGCTAATATCCACTTATCAGTGAGTGCATATCAAGTGACTTCTTTTGTGATTGGGTTACCTCACTGAGGATGATATACTCCAGATACATCCATTTGCCCAAGACTTTCATAAATTCATTGTTTTTAATAGCTGAGTAGTACTCCATTGTGTAAATGGACCACATTTTCTGTATCCATTCCTCTGTTGAGGGACATCTGGGTTCTTTCCAGCTTCTGGCTCATAATCAGCCACCAAACCCAGACACTATTGCATATGCCAGCAAGATTTTCCTGAAAGGACCCTGATATAGCTATCTTGAGTGAGGCTCTGCCAGTGCCTGGCAAATAGAGAAGGGGATGCTCATGGTCACCTATAGTATGGAACACAGGACCCCCAGTGGAGGAGCTAGAGAAATTACCCAAGGATCTGAAGGGGTCTAAACCCTTTAGGTGGACCAACAATAGGAACTAAAAAGTACCCCCAGAGCTCATGTCTCTAGATGCATACATAGCAGAAGGTGACCTAGTCGGCCATCATTAGGAAAAGAGGGCCCTTGGTCTTACAAACTTTATATGCCCCAGTACAGGGAAACACCAGGGTCAAGAAGTGGGAGTGGGTGGGTAGGAGAGCCGTGCGGGGGGAGGGTATAGAGAACTTTTGTGATAGCATTTGAAATGTAAATTAAGAAAATATCTAATAAAAATAATAAAAATAAAGAATGTTTTTAAAAGAAAAATAAGATACAATCAACATAATCAAGATAGATGTGATTGGAATTAAAGCTATGTGGTTACTATTGTAAGCAAAAGATGATAAAAACATAGCTTAAATTTAGAGTTTTAAATGATTATACAGAAGTTAAGACTAATCATTGAGAGGCCAGAAATAGATACAAAATTCTTCAACTAGCAGAAAAGAAAAGAAGAGAAAAAAATCAACCACAGAGAAAGTAGGAAAGAAGATAAAAGGCAAGAAAAAGGCAATAGAAAAAAAAAACCCATCAGATTCTGTTAAGATACATAGAGACTGTAATTCCATTAATAAGACAACAAGAGAGAAAGGGTACACATGGGCTCTAGGTAAGAGCTGCTGGTGAGTGAAATGGCAAAAAAATTCATAATTTTTTCATTTTGTACATGAGTACCTAGGGGCATGCCTTTCATCCCTTGGAGAAAAATGTCTGATGAATTGAATTTTTCACAGACCAAGGAGTGGAGCAAATAGCACAGGCACCCCTGCATGGGTTGGTTCCTAGCAGGAGGGTTTACCAAAGTGTTCCTACAAGATTCCAAGAGCTAATGTTTTCATTGCTTGCCAAGCTTATCACCACTTTGAGCTCAAAACCGAACGTATTACTATAGGTTTTTGACAACATTGCTGAAGATGTATCTTCTATGGCACTTCTGATGGAAAGATAGACAATATTGCACATGAAATTTCACAGTCTGTGGTAGATGATAATGCTATATACTTACTATACTGCAGCTTTTAGCTTTGTTTTATAGTGTGCTCATAAGAAACAGAAGAGAAAAGGTTATATGTCCTCAGGTAGGCCATGGGGAGGGATTCTAGAAGAAGGCATTGCCCTCACAGGTAGAACATCTTACAACAAGAAGAAAGAAGACAGTTATGAGCCTGGCATGGTATGGGCCTAGCTTAACTGTGATTACTGAAGAGCTTACTGAAGACATTTTAAGAATAAAAAATACTACTAGAATATTTCGTACAACTGTGCAGTGTTCTATTTTTTAAGCTGTTAGTAGGACAAACCAAAAGGCAGAAACATTAACATGTAAAGCAAAAATTTAACATATGATTTTTAAAAAGATTTATCTTATGTATGTGCATGTCTGCATGCTTGGGGCAGTGTATGCATCTGAGTGCTGGTGCTGACAGAAACTAGTGGAGGATATAGGTTCCCCTAGAGCTGGAGTTATAGGCATTCTGAGCTGATTGATCTTCGTGGGACTTCAACTCCAGTCCTTTGTCAGAGCCTCAAGCACTCTTAAGGACCCAGACATCTTTCTAGCTCCTTAACTTACTATTGAAGGAAGAATTTTTAAAGTAAAGTTGGTGCATCATAAGTGTGCAGTGTTTTATCCTCTATAAGCAGGGTGCAGCAAAAGTTCAGGGCTGTAGCCCCAACTCCCACTCATTCCCTGAAGCAACATAGCTGGTTCCAGGCCTGTCAGTGCTCTATATGAGCATATCATTAAAAGCAAACAGCCAAACAAGACCTTTAACTTGACTTTTATAGTTATTTGCGGCATTTACTATACTATTATCATATGCAGATAGTCTAGGAATAGCAGACAGTGCTGTGTAGTCTAGCTGACCAGAACCAATCACATCTAGATTGGTGTGTGCCTGTGATGCTCACTAAAGAGGACATAATCTAAGAAGGTGGTTCTGAGAATGGATTCTGATTGTGCAGGATCATGGACCTATGTGTTTCAGGGAAGGTTCTAGGTGTGACAACTGCTCACAGAGAAAAATCTTGTCTTCCAACAGATTGTCACTGAGTATACATCCACACTTAAAGGGAGGCCCCATGTCCAGCAGTAAACAGTCAACACAAAACAAAGTCAATGGTCCTTTTGGAGAGCTTTACTTTCATAATGCCTTGTTTGGGCATTTTCAGCTTTTCTATTATGATTTCTTGATTTTTTTGTGTGTGTGTGTGTGTGAGTTTTAATAGTGTGTGTGTTCCTCTCATTCTTTTTCTTTTATATCTGTTTTTCTGTTAGATTTATTCTGTGTATTTGCCTGTTTTTTTCTAGTGAGAGAAAGAAAGGGTGTGGAGTTGGAGAGGATCTGGGAGGAGGTGAGGGTGACAAACTATAATCACAATATACTGTATAAAATAGATTCAATAAAAACAAATAATAACAACAAAAATTGTAAGAAATGAAGAGGGATGAAAATAAAGTTTTCATTCAAAGTTCATTGAAATCAAAATGACAGAATCTCCTGCTGACCAAATTTGAGATTTTTAAGTCTTTAGCTCAAGACACATTTTATTAGATGTATCATCAACTCTAGGTAGAATTGGCAGGGATGGAGTAGCTTCAGGATGAAGGACTATTCTGCTAATACAAGGTTGGTACTAGTTTTCACTTTTGTATGGTGACCATTTATTAGTGTCACTTAAATGGGGCTTTCTTATGTTTACACAACACACTGGACATGTAAAACTACTTTTCTGTTTCATGCTGCATTTGCTATTTATTAGAAGCTGACAAGACCTACATACACATGTCAAAAATAATTACCTCATTATAAAGTCATTTCTTGCTAGACAAGACACCTAACTTATAAAGACAAAAATGATATAAGATGTGCTCTAAGGACCCAAACAGTGACAGAAAACAGATGACAAGATGCTGCCAACGCTGGCACACGCAGCCTCACTGAGGAGCCTTTGGCTTTACAAGACTCTTTTCATCTTAAACATCAAACAGCAGATATTAAAGCTTATCCTTTTGAATGAGAAGAAAAGGAACGACTGTCAACTATTGCTTATATTCTCAGAAGTACATAATCAATAAGAGCTGGCATCACGCTGTTACAACTTAATCAGTTATTTCCCACCTCAGGCTAAGATTCCAGCACTGCTATGAATTACTTATTGTAGAAATGTCGGGTTTGATGAAGTTAGTGGTATTCTGGGTAATGATAATAGGAACACATTCTTTAGAATGTTCTTACAGCTACAAAGAAGATATTATTGACTTGGTCTTCTTATACATCTTGTGCTGCCAACTCTGGTGCCTGAATCAACCTTCCTGGGTTGGGTGGCAGTAGCAAGAGATTCCATCATTTTGATTTCACAGGCTTTGAATGGAAACTTCATTTCCTTCCCTCTTCATTTCTTGTCTGCCACACCCTCATCTCAAGAATTGGCACTACACACAGCCCTTTTATTTCCACTGTTACAGTTGATTTTTTTCTACTGGTTGATATGAAGGCCAGAGAGACAACTAGTGTTTAAACTGGTCAAGATTTGCAGCTAGGTGCCAAAAGATGAGCTGTGTGGATGTGATCCCTTCTAGAACTGTAATGCATGCCTGTAGTTCTCCATGGCCTAAGAAACCTGGAGGCCAGCGGTATAATTGGGGCATGTACTGGGGGTATCATATGTAGGGAGAAGATACCTGACATGGCAGCATTGCCATAATGAGGGTGGGGTGTGGGAGTCATCAAACACAACATTCAGCTGCGTCCAACCCTGTTCTTATCGTTCTGAGAAAGTTGTTTCAGTTTGCCCTCAAAAACTACTTTGTCTGAGAGGACACCTTTTCTCATAGACAAGTGTATTCTCTTGACAAAATCATCCCAAAATATCAAGGTTGAAGGCAGTTTAAGAGTTCTGAAAGAAAATTTTAAGTATCTGAAATTGAATATTTGAATTTTTGATCTACAGAAATGACAGTTTCATATTGCTAACTCTAATACAGCAGTTGTTCCTTATTCTTGCAAGACATATTTCTGCTTTCTATATACCTTTTAAGTATGAAGAAAACAAGACTATATATATATATATATATATATTATATATATATATATATATATATATATATATATATATATATATATATATATATATATATGTACATATATATTTTCTATGCAACCCAGTGCCTAGAAACACACCAGATTCACAGCAGAGCTTAGGAGACAATGATTATATTCCTTTTATAACTCTCTATCTAAGAATCTCAGTTTTCAAACTCACAAGTAAACTTTGAGCTTCCTCTTTAAGCAATAGTAGGAATATTTATGTACAATTTACACACAGAGACACATGCATACAGATACACAAACATACAGATACCATAGACTACATACACAAATGCACACATAACACCTGCACACAGAGACACAAATACATACAGACACCTATAAACAGATACACACACACACACAAGAACACAGAGAGAGAAATGCCGGCACACAGATACATACACATGCATACACTACACACACACACACACACATGCACACTCCCCCACACACACACTGAGGCACTCACACACTGCTCATTGCCTATTTGCATTCATCATTATACCAACATAGCAAGAGAAACAAATGCAGTGTTGATGTCCACATCTGAGGAATTCTAATGAAATTCTAAAATTTGGGGTTAATCATATTCATTTGCTGAACTTTCCTTTGTTCTGGCTTTTCAAAGGACATATTTCAATTTATCATGTTTAATTAGATATTTCTCAGCCTGAAGCCGGAGATTTCTTTCTCTACCTTTCTCTTATTGTTAACTATTTATTTTATTAATAGGTGATTTGGTCCATTTATTTATTTATTTATTTATTTAAAGATTTATTTATTTATTATATGTAAGTACACTGTAGAAGAGGGCATCCAATCTCATTACAGATGTTTGGGAGCCACCAGGTGGTTGCTGGGATTTGAACTCAGGACTCCCAGAAGAGCAGTCAGTGCTTTTAACGGCTGAGCCATCTTCCCAGCCCTATTTATTTATTGTTTGTTTGCTCTTACTAGCTATCTAAATCTTTTGTGGAGTCGACAACAATGTAAAATAATCTGTAGAACCATACATGATATAGTTTAATATTTGCTCATGGACATACATAGCATGGAGAATTGCAATATATTTACTGCGTGAGAGATAGTATTCCATTCAAAGAAATAATTGGTTTATTTCCTCAGTCGGTGTGACGGATTAATATTATGCACTGTATACCGACACAAAATCACCTCAGGGGAATTGCTTCTCTTTTCCTGCCTTTCTCTTTCTCTTTTTGTGTTCATTCTATTCTCTGGGTTCATTCTATTCAGCCATTCAAGGTTATGTCTGCTAATCTGGGGATTCCACATTACCCTGCTTCGGATCAGAGCAGTTGTTGATACCACAGATCACCAGCTGAAACCTATGCTCGACATTGCCCTCAGAGCATGCTTCATACAACTTGTGTTCAGCCTGGGCACATGTGCCAGCTCAGGCAACCCTTTTCACAAATGAAGAAGCAACCAAGTCACCCCATTTTCCTACTTCACTGACACCATGCGTGTTACAGACCTTCTTCAAAGGGTAAAAGCTTATGCTGCCTTTTTTCATTTGGCAATAAATATGTATGGGATTACCAGTCCATTGTAAATGGGTCAGCCAAATGCATTCTAATGCAAAATTGCTGCCTTCTTATCTAGCTGTTTGACAGAAAGCAATTACAAACCATTTTTTTTCCTGTGCCCTTTTGTTACTATTCCGTGGATCACTAGTGATGGACTCTATAAGTTTTTTTTTTCTTTCAGTTTTGCTAAGTAATTAGACATGCATCCTTCTCTAGTAATTCTGTAGTGAAGCAGAGCCTAGACAGTCTGGGAGCAGGTGGCAATCCCTGAGGAGCAGTGGGATGGACAGGATGGGCTGAACCGGAAAGATCACAACAGCTGCCCGTCCTAGCTTACAAAGTCGACAGTGACTTAAAATATCTCAAGTGGGAAAAAAAAATGAATTTGTATTACAGTGTGAAGTATAATTAGTCTCAAGCCCTTATACGTCTTATACAAGTGTTTATTCACAACTGAAAGTTTTAATTTTGATTTTCATATATCCAGTAGGAAACTACCTAAATTGTAAGAGCACATCTCTTTCCACTCTTTGCGTATCCATTTAGAAGGGGTAAAGTGTTTTGGCTGAGTTTGAAGACTCTTGAGTTCAGTGTCTTAACTTTTTAGGAGCTAGTAATGTGGACAGAGAGATGGAAGAGACAGCCTGCCTGCAAAGAGAATTGCTCAGCACCTGGCCCCATCAGGGACACCTGGTGATCCAATTGTGACAATACTGGAGTTGAAAGGCAGGGATTTGAAGGGCACTTGCGATGCCCATCCAAAGTCCTGCCTTTTCATTGGCTTTATGTGTATCATAATTTCTTTTCATTTCTTTGATGTCTGTGTGATTTTTTAATTGCCTGGTTCTTAAATTTAAAACGTATAGAGAACAAAATTGTTCTTTCTCTCAAAATCTTTCTAAAAGGATGGCAGTGCCTTTATACACTGAAGTAGTGTTCTAAAAAATAACAAGAACAGAGAAAGACTGGATTTAAGAGTATTGCATTACAATTTTATAATCTGAGAATACAGCTATTTAGTCACAGTGTATATTTTTCATAAAACTGTTATTAAGATACCCTATACATAGTGTGTCTGTCATTTGTGCATTTAGACTTTGAGAGTACAGTTCATCATGGCATGGAAGGCAGGTTGGCAGGAGCATGAGGTGGTAGTCATGTTGTAGCCAGTTTGGAGTCATGCCCAGCTTATTTTGTCTATTTTACTGAATCCAGAACCCCAGCCTTAAGATTAGTGGCAACTTCTGTTAGGCTGTGTCTTCCCCGCTCTATTAACCAAGTATAGAAGTTCTTTCACAACTATACCCAGACATCTGTTCCCATGGTTACTTGAAATCTCATCATGTTTCCAGGACTGACCATCACGATTACTCAGGTTTCACACATGCATGTATACTCCTATGTCAGCTAAGCTTTGTATAATTGTAGAAAGCTTTCCTACATTCTATATATTCCCCTTAATCCTGTGAAGGCTCGAAGCCCCAGTGTAGGGGAATGTCAGGGCTGGGAGGGTGGAGGAGCACCCTCATAGAAGCTGGGGGAAGGGGAAGGGATAGGGTGTTTCCAGAAGGGCAACCGGGAAAGGGGAATAACATTTGAAATGTAAATAAATAAAATATCAAATAAAAGCAAAAAAAAAAACAAAACCCCAAAACAAAACAAAACAAAACAACCAACCAAACAAACAAACAAAAACAAACAAAACCCAGCAATGTAAAAGGTTTTGCACATTCTTCATATTCACTATCTCTGATGTTGAGTAAGGCCAGACTTAGAGTGGAAGGATTTTACACATTCTTGACAAGCATCGGTTTCCTCATCTGCATGCATTCTGTGATGACAAGTAAGGACTGACTGTACTGACTGTGCTCATTTTATTAACATTCACAGATTCTTATCAATGAGCCATCTCATGTCAAGTGAGACAGCTCTTGCAGTTGAAAGGTTTCACAATGCTATGGCTGGCTCCTCACCTGTACAGATTTGTTAATGTTTAGGGAGGTGTGATTTGTACTAGAAAGCTTCCCAACACTTTGTACCTCCATAAGACTTCTCGCCTGTACAAATTCTCTGATATAATGTAAGATGAGATGACTTCTTCCTTCATTCTTAATAGTGACAGGATTTCTCCTGTTTGAGGCAACTGACATTGAATAAGGTCTGACTTAGAAAAGAAAGGATTATATATACATTCATAACATTTATGACAGGTGTGACATCTGTCTCCTGGTGTTTGACTTCTGGCAAAACATTTCCCACATGTTTTAAGTTCATAGGGTTTTGTCTGTCAATAGCTTTGTGTGTTAAACTTCAGTTCTTAAGCATCTCTTCATTTGAGGTATTACTGTTGGTGATTCCCATTTACCAGGAATGTGTCCTGGCTTTTCTGGCTAGTCTTGATGGAGACAGTTTCTGAACATCAGAAAGGTGCTGAGTTAGGGATTTCATTATACACCATACACCAAATGCATGTTCACACTTCAAAATCTCATGCAAACTTGATAATGCAGTGTCAGTTCCTGAGACCATGGACACCAACACTTTCCTTTCTATATGGTTCTTTCACACCAGCATGCCACAGAGTGACAGAGGTTGTGGAAAAATATCCAGGGCTTCCAGAAACAGAATATGGCAAATGAGCCAGTTTGGTGGGCCTACTATCCCATTCATATTTTATTGATTTCTGCTTTTTTCATATTTTCTTTTCACTATCTAAACATAGTTTCTTTTATTTTTGAACATATTTATAGCTGCTGACCTGAGTTTTTTTCTGCTACATACATTTGATTGATTTCTGCTTTTTTCATATTTTCTTTTCACAATCTAAACATAGTTTCCTTTAATTTTGAACATATTTATAGCTGTTGACCTGAATTTTTTTCTGCTACATACATTTGAGGCTGCAAAAATAATTGCATAACTGCTAGGAACCTAGACTAGTATTCTATCTATGCATCCTAATTCATCAAGATATACTTAGCATCAATAACCATGCTCTCTGCAGATGGGTCTTGGTGTGAGGTTTGGAGTCATTACAATGTAGGAAACTATCCCCTGGTTCTTTCTTCTATGCTTTTAGACCCTCCTTGCGCAGGCATATAGTCACATGCTAGCAATAATGTTTGCAGAATTTGAGTGTTTTTGATTTGCCATTGCAGATTTAGACCCTCCCAGTTTTATATAAACTGGGGTAGCATAGCATTTTGTCATATAAATTAATATATGATAGGATGGACATTCCCTGTCTTTCTCACTTACAATTGGTTAAAATCAAGTTTCAGGTGACTTCATTCTAAAGGGGAGGAGCTGGACTTTGCAAGGGACAACGATAGGAAAAGATAAATTATTGAAGGGTGCATTACATTTAGAAGACCCATGATACAACTCACAGACCATAGGAAGCTTAACAAGAAGCTCAAATGTAGATAACTCAAACCCATTTACAGAGATGAACAAAATTATCCTGGGAGTCAGAGGAAAGCAGAAGAACCTGGGTGAGAGAGGGGAGAGGGAGGTGGAAGGGGGGCAGAATCTGGTATGGGGTGGGGGGAGAAAGAGAAGTCTAGAGGACCAGGAGAATTAATCAAAATATGCAGCATTGGAGGCTGGAGGCAGGAGGAACCTCTAGAAAATTTCAGACCTGGGATGGGAGAGGCTACTGAGACTCAATGGTGAGGATATTAGCCAAAATGCCCAACAGTGGGGAAATGGAATCTGATGAGACCAACTCAAGCAGATAGACATGGCCCCCATTGGAGGGATGGGGCCACCCACCCAGCTAAAATATTTTAACACAAAATTCTCCCTGTCTAGAGGAAATGCAGGGACAAAAATGGAGCTGAGACTGAAAGGCCA
Organism: Mus minutoides; assembly: GCA_902729485.2. Taxonomy (NCBI): domain Eukaryota; kingdom Metazoa; phylum Chordata; class Mammalia; order Rodentia; family Muridae; genus Mus; species Mus minutoides. The sequence continues at coordinate 1,889,123 of LR749524.1, forward strand.
TTGATAGACCCAACTTGGAATCCATCCCATGTGTGCACACTAAACCCTGTCACTATTACTAATGTCATATTGTTCATGCAAACAGGAGCCTGGAATGACTGTTCTCTGAGTGGTTCTACCAGCAACTGACTGAGACAAATGTCGATACTACAGCAAACCATCAGAGTAAGGTCTGGACCCCTATGGAAGAGTTTGGGGAAGGGCTGAAGTTGATGAGGGGGATTACAACTCCATAGGAACAACAACAGTTTCAAGTAATCCAGACTCCCCAAAGCTCCCAGAGACTGTCACCAACTAAGGAGCATGCATGGACTGATCTGTGCCCGTGGGCATGTGGGTAGAAGATGACCTTGTCTGGCCTCAGTAGGAGAGGAAGTGCTCAATCCTGTGGAAACTGTATGCCCCAGGGAAGAAGGACTCTGGCTGAAGTGAGGCAGGGGATACCCTCTAGAGGCAGCAGGAGAAAGAGAGGGTGGAATGATGAACTTGGGGAGTGGGGACCAGGAAGGGGGGCAACTCATGGAATGTAAATAAAATAATTAAAAATAAAATAAAATAAAAACTAATATGAAGAATCCACTGGGGATTGCAGTCACTAGATAGCTTGTGGTTGACGACTTAAAGATATGATTGTAAATGTTTTCCGAGTATGACTTAATCTGTAAGCTATTTACAGGAATTGCCCAAAGTTTTCATTGTCCAGGATTAGTCTAGTGACAACAGAATCTTAGTAGCTTCTGGTTTGATGGTATGGAGGGGCACCTGGATTTTGGGGAGAGAGAGAGAGAGAGAGAGAGAGAGAGAGAGAGAGAGAGAGAGAGAGAGAGAAAGAGGTGGGGATCAGAGAGTTATTGTGTTGTAGAGGGAAGGAAGGAGAAAAATGACTTATTGAAGTAGTACTGAGAAGGGATGGAAGCCCTGTCTTTAGACAATTTCTTTAAACCATCACTAATTTTCAACCATCTGATCACTGTTTTAGAGAAAGAAAAATAACTCACCAATTAATTGGACTTCTTATTTTGTAGTTGAATTATCTGAGTTGAATAAATAGAATTAACTAAATAATTTGGCATTGTGTGGCTAGAACTTTTTTCTTTGACTACTGATTATAATTGAAATAAGATAATTGGGGTTGAGGGGTGGTAGCCTGTCGTAGCATATGTTAATACTTTTAAGTGAACTCATCACTGTACAGTTTAATACTTCTTAATTTGCTTGTCTGAGTAATTGGAGGCACAGATCCCACATGCTCAAAGTAGAACCTGGACTGAACTTTAGAACTTCTGTTTTTTAAATTTTGCACTAAACAATTTGTTTCTAATAAGATGCTTTTTCTAGTTAGGAAAAATATTGTCTATGTATTAAAATGTAAACCTTAGTGATTAATCATGTGCTTGAAGTTGAAACAAAAGAAATGAAAAAATAGTAGATTTTGGCCAATGCATTTCTAGTTTCAAGGCATGATTTTTTTTTGTTTCCTGATATGAAAGTAGTATAAATTAAAAGTCTTCATTTGTGTAGGTACCCACACATTGCAAGGAGAATATCTTGAATATGTAAATTTATCATATAGCCAAATGTTAGTATTATAGTTTGTTTTATTTCTTGCAAGAGGTTTGAATTCTACTTAATCATAAGAGAGAAGGTATCAAAAGCCAGAATCCTTAAATATTTGTAAAGAACTCATTTACTGTATTTCTTTTGGTGAATTTGTAAATTAAAAAAAATAATGTTCTTGATCTTGTGTTGAGGAAACTCATAATAAGAAAATTATCTCTTATTGCTAACTATGGCTACCACAGTCTGTCTCCATCTTCAGATAATGTTGGTATAGTTTCTGTGTGTTCAAAACAGGCTCAGCACTGCCATAAACTTGTAACACTCGTCTTTTTACTCAACCTAAGATCAATGTCAATTCTGAGGAAATAACTTAAAACAAGAGATGGTATCTCTGCTACATGTCATTAATGTGGCCGTATCTCCAGGCTACATCTTCCTGGAGTAGAGAGATCTTCCCTTCTTGCCAACAGAAGTCTGTGCCTTATCTGCTGTATTGGATGCCAACTTTCTTTTAACAAGTCAGAAGACCTGGATACGAATGGGGAATAGGTTCTGTATGATACACAGGAGGCAGAACTAGTGCGGACATAAAACATTCCAAAGTGATTCATTGCAGATCAACAGATGAAAGTCATTTCTACACTTATAGAAATACGTAATAGATAGGTCTGACTAGTGGACAAATGAGTATGTGTTTAATCAGGGATTGCATCAATATTTATCAACAATATCATAGACAAGCACTGCCCAAAATAAATATGATATGTGTTGCATATATGATTGTAAATTGTGTTAAAACTTTAAGGGTTAAATGAATATGTGAAACTAATTTTAGTAAAAGATTCTATTTAAATATAGCATATATAGATTAATTTTATTCTTATAAATAATCAACATAGATAAAAATGATTGAGGAGATAGTTTGCCTTTTCCTTTTGCACTGTTTTCAAGATGTGTTTTTTTATTCATAGCAAGGATCGATCTGTACCTGCCTCATTATATCTGCCCAGAGCAACATACAGCTGATGGTATAGATGGTACAGATGTCTGTGATGGCATCCATTGGAAAAATTAATCTAGATTACTTCAAACTTCCTTTAAGTTAACAATCCTAAGGCAGAGTGCTTGCCTGGCATGTCTGAGGCCATGGGTTCAACCCTCAGCAACACTCAGGCACAACACACACACACACACACACACACACACACAAAGCAAGACAACCCCTTCTCCAAAAACCCCTAGGGTCCTAAGTGAGTATAAAATAAGCACTCATAAATCAAGATACTGTGGAGGCATTTAAAAAAAAAACTCAATGAGAAAGTAGTCTTATTAAAGAAACTGTCTCTCATGTCTCTCAAGCCAGTGTAAACAAGAAAGAGTATTTATCAACTCTGATGGAGGAAAAGACCAGTGAAAAAAGAGTTGTTTGGGGATGTCTGGATAATGTCTGCCTGTCTGCCTCTGTCTTTGTACGTCCTTTAGTTTCATAGATCAATATTCTTCCCAGGTAGATATTATCCACAGATAACAAGCATCTACAATGACATATCTCAGTAGACTTGAAAGTCAAAGCAGACCTTTTACTTCACAACAGAAGACCTTTCTTGGGTCCTGGTAGTACATCCTAGATCCAGGAACTTAATATTCTAAGGAAGCTTTGAGTGAAAGAAGGCTATGTTGGTTCAGGTGAACAGACTTGAGAAGGAACAGTACTAGGGTACTGATTTTATCAATGGAAATAATTTTGCAAATATTTTTTCTCTTTGAAATAATCTATGTGGGACTCAGAAATCTCATATAGGGATTTTGACTTACATGAAGGTGCCAAATATACAAAAATTACAAATTGACTCTTTAAAACTTACTATCTTTTCAAAACATGCATTAATGTAAAAACACTAATTTAGTGTAATGTAAATTAGCTTTTGTTGCATGTATTAAAAATCATCAATGGGTACAGTTACAGAGATAGGACAGAACCAGGGGGGAGGTGTCCCTTTCCAACTACTTCCATTGGCCACATATTTGTCCTGGCTTTGTTATAAATACATATGTTGGAGATAATAAAGCCTGCTTTCTGTGATCTGAAGGGTGTGGCAGATAGCACATCAAAGGAAGATGCCAGACATAGAATACTTTCAGTAAATGAGAATGATGATTCTTGTTATTACAATTACTGGCTTGAAAGCCCTCTGGAGCAAAATTTTGTAACACGTCTCCCTGTTTGTTCGGATTAGTTTAGTTCATTAATTAAAAGCTGTTGTGTATTCCAATATTTTAATGTGTTCAGATTTCATTCTCTATAGGACTTAGTGTTTATCTTTGCAACTAAGAAATACATTTGTATTACAAACACTTTAATTTTACATAATCAGTTTTCAAATTTATACTAATCAGTTTCTTATTGGTGATTTTACTTCTGATCAGGTGTAAGTGGCTGTTGCTGCACTAAATGCTTTAAGTCCTTATGAAATGACAATTAATTTTGATCTGTTGAGGTGGTGGGATTACACATTGTGAGAAGGTATGCTTTCTACTTCTAGAAGATACTCCTTGAAATTTGGGCTACATATAGACATTTTCACATGTCTTGCAATGTTTCTCATTATCCAAAACTATTTTTTAGAAACAACTTGTATTTTTCAATTTTTTATTATGAAGAAAAACTGCATAAATAAACATCCCAAAACCTCTCATCTCAGTAGCTACCAGCACCTTCTACCCCATCACTCAAACCCAAACCTGTGTTAGTTCCTCAGATCTCTCTTTCCTTCATGAATCATTTTCTCTGTTCCTATGAAGACTAGATGTTTCAATTTATACAACTACTTCTAAGTTCAAGCTATAATTTTTTTCTCCTTTGCACTATTTGTTTTCTTCTACTTTTTCCCTTTTCAGTCCCTACTCTGGCCATTTCCCAAGTCACTTTTGGAAATACAGATGGTGAGACTTTCTTGAGTAGCCTTTGTAGATTCTCTCTCACGTTTTTTTCCTCTTCCTCCTGCCTCTCTCTCCTCCCCTTCATCCTCTTGTGATTTGGGTTTGCTGAATCAGGGTCACTGCATGCATCCGGGTTCTCTGCATGGAGCACCCTGTGCCAGCTCAGCTTCCTCAGTGCTAAGGTGGCATGCTTGCTCCACACTGTGCGGGCCCTCTCACTTCTTCATACCTGCTTCTCTGCTTTCAATTTTGATCATTTTTCTCATATTTGTACAAAATCTAGCCATATTCCAAATTCTGGAATATCCTTAATATCGCTAATTAAATGAGTTCATTAGTGTTTCAAATAGAATGCCTAATAGTAAAAGAAGTTACCCTGAGTTACTCTGATAAGAATCAATTACAGCACTTTAATAACCTGAGCAGACTTTGTTCAGGCTAGTTGTTTGGGGGAAGTTGAGGAACAATGTTTGTCTTGACTATAACCTTATTGGCATAAATCAAACAAAGTTCAGTAGAAACTCCCTTACACATACAAATGTTTAATAACAAATTGCCTGAAACTCATCATAAAAACTGCTCTACAGTATCAATTAAGTCCCAGCTATGTGTTTTTTTAGACAGTCTGAAAAGCATACTCTTTATCATCTCTAGTAGCAATATGGAAACTTACATCAAGTTTGAATGAAGCAACAGAATCCTAAATTATCTCAGATGCTCAGATCCTTGTAGGGAGCCCCATTACAGGGTAACAAGAGCAGAGTTGGTAAAGTAAGGTGCTCTGTGTTCACCTCTCTCCATCCACCAAAGTCTTTCATAGTGCAGTTCAAGTCCCTTCAAGTTACCTTTGCATCTGTAACATCTCAGTTTTACATGACTGTGCATTAATAACTGGTAAAACATATACTTTTTTATGTCAGTAGCAATGTGCTAAGGCATCTTTGAATTAAAAAGCACAGCAAAGACAAATTGCCTGTAGGAGGTATAAGAGCTCTAGCAACATCTCACTTTATACATGAGTCACCTACCTGGGGCCCCACATGGTTGCTTCATAGGTGCCATTGATTTCCAGCACATGACCATGTCTCTGAGCATGAGGGACTTTCCTTTCACTTCCCTCCTCAAATTAAAACTAAATGCTTGCATTAGTTTTATTATGAGATTTTTTTTCTCCACAGGTCTGGTGTCTCCTTTTCTCTATGTTTTTGTATCTCTACACATACCCCCAATTTTCTTTTTCTTTCCCTTTTTTTTTCTTTTTAAGAGAGAAGGTCTCACTATGTAGCTCTGGCTGGCTAGGAACTGACTGTATAAACTTGGCTGCTCTTGAACTCACAGCCATAGGAACTGACTGTATAAACTTGGCTGCTCTTGAACTCACAGCCATCTACCTTACTCTGCTTCCTGTACATTATCCTGACTTTCTTAAGTGATATTTTTAATTGCATAAACTTAAACAAGTTGTGTTTAGTTTCAAATAATATGCATTCATCATTTTCCTCTTTCTCTAAAGTTACAATTGTATTTGTCCGTTGACTTCAGGTCTTATTATATTTGAGATTGTTTTTCAATTGCTAATTCAATTAGTGACCAAGTTCTCCTGATTTGGCTTCTGTCCAAAATGTTTCTCCAGCTACGTTTTGCACACACTATTAAGGGATCTGTCCTGTTTATAGGGCTGTTCTCTCAACTCCAAATTGTCTCTTAAGCTCAATTCTACAAGGCACTTAATTCAACTTTGTTAACTATTTCTGACTGTCCCAGGAGGAAGATTAACAGTTGGTCTCTGTCTATGTTAAGTAAAATTATACAATAAATTTTAACACTTCAATACTTAATACTTTAGTGTTTTGATCTCTACAACAATTTATTCCTCAATAATTCTACATAATTCATATAGTAATCATTTATATTGAATTATATTTTCACAAAAATGAACACTGACAGAAAAATTAAAATTTCAGAAAAAAAATCATGTTGCTCTAACTAGCTGTGAGCTTGCCAGTTTATTTTTCTACCTGGTATTTATTCTAAGGATGTGTATGACCATTGAGTAAAAGAAAATACAGTTTTGGAAAATATTCATATTAACTCTTCATTGTTTTACAGGTTGTAGGAAAATGAACATAAGTAATAATGTCTTTACCAATAATAGCAAGGAATCAGAATTTTACAACTTCTAAAGGTCTCCAGGAGCCCCTTTTAAGTGGAGAATTTCAACAACCTTAATAAGGAAAATCCTAATTTAAGAATTATGTGAAAGAAGAAATTAAGTTTGTGTTCTCAGAAACTCACATTTGTAATCTTGTAAATTCTTTTGGGTAATTTTTCCTACTTCCCTTTTCTCAGTTAGAGCAATGAAAAGCCAGAGATGGGAGTCAGGGGCAAGATATTAGCTCCTTAATACAAGTGAGTAGCTTTATGTTGTATATGCGTCGAAGATGCCAAGTGCAAGAATGGAATGCATCCAGACAATTGCCCTTTGCTCTGTTGCCCCCGCCTTTGCCAATACCCATGATGTCACCTCCTCTACACTTTGTAGATAGATACTGTTTTGTTCTTCACTTTTTGTATGTTCCTTTACAAGTCTTGGCAATGGTTAGTATCTTCTCTTGGATTACTATTTCCATTGATATGTTCTAATATTTCTCTTAATGTTTTTATTGTTTGTCAAAGGATTTCTTTGAGGAAACTGTTTATAAATTTAGAGCTTTAATAGTTTAAATAAATTCTCAGATTGCTCAGTGGTTAATAACATTGGCTGTTTTTGCAGAGGATCTCAATTTGGTGTTCAAACACTCATGACAGCTCACAACTTTTAGAGACTCAAGCTCAAGGGGATTCAACACAGGCTCCTACCATCCATGGGCACTTCACGCATGCGTTACACTTACATGCCTAGAAGATACATACATGCATGCATAAAATAAATGCAAATTTATCAATATTCACAAATTTTCATTCTGTAATGAAACTTTTTGTAATACATTCAGGGTTACAAAAATTTGGAAAACATGGTACATTTCCTTATATATTCACGAACCTGATTCTTCACACAGCTACAGTAAAATAAAAAGAACCAGAAAATTACCACTGGCATAATTCTGTCCTCCAGTCCACAGATGTGTTAAATTTTCCTTTTTAATTTTATTTAATCTATTTTAAAATTTGTACATTTTAATTAAATAGAATTCAACTACTGTCCCATTTTCCACTCTTCCTTTCATGGCTTCTCTCTGCTCTCAAATGATGGTCTCTCTTTTTTTTTTCTTTTTTGATTATTGTGGCATACATATATATTTATGTAGATGTATCACAAATATATAAGTACAATCTGCTGAGTTCATTTTCCTTGTTTGGTGGAGTAAGGTTTCTGGGCTGAACACTTTGTATTGGATAACCAATGGCAGGGCTCATTCATGGGAGAGAAGAGACAAATTCTCCCTCTTTCAGCAGTCATTGGTTGCCCGAAGTTCTTTGTATTGGGAGGACTTCATGATTCTTTTTCCTTTCTATGCTCACATTTCCACTTATACTGCCATTGTTCTTGTCTCATTTATGCACCCATTCCTAGGAGAGACTCTTTCACAGCAGACTTACTGGTTCTAACATAAATTTAAATAACAGTGTCATTGTGGTCTGTCTTCAGTCTAGGGTCACAGTTTCATTTTGCTGTCCTGTGGCTTCTGTCTCCTCTAATCTGGAAGACTTCCTCACTCTGCTTTGATTTTAGGTGACTACTTTATTTCAATAGCAGGATTTCTTAGAAGCGTTAATACTCTTTCTTGAGAGTAAATCTCTTCAATGTGGACAGGTATTCAAACTTCCTATATGGTAGTCACCCTTTCTTTTCAGCTTTAAGCCACTGTTTAAACTAAGATTGCTCAAATTACTCCTAATTTATTATTTTTATATCTTTTCCTATAGTATTTTTTCTATGTGGAATTTTTTTACATTTATTCTTATCTAAGATACATTTTAGACAAAAGATCACAGCTTCTCTGAATGCTTCTTTCGCCTATACTTTCTAATGGCATGGAGAAATTAATTTTCTAGCTAATTAAGTAATGAAATCAATTAATGTTACATTCTTAGAAACTAATATTCATTTTATATCTGTACTTATGCAGTTTTACTGCTTTAATGATCTACAATAGATCAAAACATACTTTAGCAAGGACAAACCAAATTCAAGTTAATTTATTTCCAACTCCTTAAACCAAGCACTCATCATAACACTTTGCAGAAAGCAGAGAGCTACTACTGTTTTTCAATGAATGGAACTACTCATTTAGAGAGAAGATAAAATGTGAAATGGCAAATTTTTCTTTATTAAATTTATACAAAAATTTTTTGAAAGTAAATGTTTTGGAAATAATTTCATTATTATGTGTAGCTATTTTTCAACCTAATAGCTATTCTCATGAAGATATACAGATAAAAGTCTGCCAACATCTGAATAACATAAGATTACCCTAAGTAAAATGTCAATAAAATTAAATTTCTTGCTTTTAATACCACTAAAAGCCTAAAGCCACAATGTTTGTTTTGATTAATTATTAAGAAGATTTTAGTTTTTATACATTAATGGATTTTGTGCCAGATATGGTTTCTAATTAATCTTTGAGTTTCTCTGATTTAACTGTATTTAAGTCACTAAATGTCATAACTCAGTTTTGCATTTAGCCATGTCTAGAAAAATTATTTTAAAATAGTAGGGCAGTAATAATTTATAAAAACTCACAAACATGTTTAGAATAGTCTGTATGCTGAAGCTTAGAAAAATGAATTTCATTGTTTGGAAGTGAAATGATAGCTTTGTTGACTCTGCTAGCTGATTACCTTGTAGAAAAGAAATCTCATCATATATCTTATGAATATAATACAAAATTAATCTGATCTTTAGTATTCACATGGTTTAAATTACTAAAACCATAGATGTTATATAAAATGCTAGACAATATCAATGATATGTTTATATAAAACTGAGATGCTGTACAAGAATGGAAAATTGCTACATATAAATCAGATGTTTCTAGAAAATGATACATGATGCTACATGGACAGGTACAAAATCAATTGCTGAAATTACCCTGGTACTTTTATCAGTGGGAAGATAATGCCATGTAATGTTAATTATGGTTATGAAAAGTTGACCCAACATTGTGTAAGTCTATAGGAGGCATATGAATTAAAATCAAGCATGTGATATTATATTATTCAGCCATAAAAGGGAATGAGGTTATGAACTTTGAAAACGCTTTTAATTGAAAGAAGGCAAATTCAAGACAACTCGCTGATTTCAGATTATAAGAAATGTGCATTGTGAGCAGTCCAATGAAGAAAAAGGTAGGTGATTGCCTAGATTTAGAGAGTGTGATCGTTAATTCTCATTGTCAACCTGACAGGATTCAGAACTATTGAGGGGACATTCAGTAAAGTGCATATATGAGGAAATTTCCAGGAAGGTGTAACTCAAGAGGGAAGTCCCATACAGAATATGGATGGCTTGGTTCTATGGACTGAGGTCCCAGACTGGATAGAAAGGGAAAGCAAACTGAGCATTTGCATTCTCTCTATCTATCCTGGCTGCACACATACCTTGGCCAGATGCCTTATGCCCCTTTAGTCTTGCATGTCTTGCCATTATTATGGACTGTATGCCTTTGCCAAGCTGAAATAAAGATTTCCTTAAGTTGCTTTGCCCAGGTCTATTGTCACAGCAACCAAAGAAGTATGTAATGCATTGGGGAATCAGTGCAGGCTATGATAGCTGAGTGGAGGGGGGTCCTTTAGGAGCCAATGAGTCTGAAGCCAATTGACTATTAATAGTTACACATATTGGTGAGTTTTCTAAAGGCAGTTGAAATATATACTTCAGAGATATATAAATTGACTATCAAAAAAAGGACAAGACACTTACTTTACACACACACAAAAAATCCAGATAGATAGATGCCTGAAACCAAAATTACTATTCAGACAACAAGCATAAACAGCTTTACTGATCAACCATAGTTTTCTTCCTAAACATACACATCTCCCAGAAGTTTGCTATAGTAATACATGATTCACTGGGTGAGTGAATCTTTAACTGCTTTGAGTGTTTAGACAAAGATGAATTACAGTGTATGGAGACAGTGTGTAAAATACTATATCTATGTAGCATTCAGAAATGATTAAATATGTGGTATAGACAAAACTCATGCATTTCACATAAATAAATTTTTCATGGGAAAAGAACAGTTCCAAGGAGGGGTAAGAGATGGCTATGGTTTTCCTCAACTGGGTATGTTAAGGGAAGTATGTAGCTGGGAAGCCCCAGCTAGGGGAAAAAAATTTAAAACTAAAACAGCAACAATGGTTGTTGGGTTTGGCATTCGTGACTTTGAAACCCTCCACTCTGAAAAACAAAATGTGATGAAAAATGATTGAGATTCTATGTTCTAGAGAATCAAAGAAAATATTTTAAAACATTCACTCCAAAAATGCAAAAAATCATTGTATATATGTAAATATATCTAATTCCTATGTAGATAGTATGTATATATGTGGCAAATGGCTGTTCATGCATTATGCATGTGTGTAATGTCTGTGCATGTGGTGTGTATATGCATGTGTGCAACTGCATATATATATATATATATATATATATATATATAGTCTATGTACGTAGTATGTACATGCCCACATGTGCAAATGGGTGTGGGAAGATGCCTGGTTGAAGGTGCTTGTCTTCCTTTTTTTTCTGTGCTAATTTAAATAGTTTTATTATTCCAAGTTACTTGTTTTTGGACCCTGTGTAATAATGCTACACCCTCTTCTTGGACTGACTTATTAATCCACCTCTTCAATGATGGGGCCTGAAGAAGCACCACCAGATGGGGGAGCTCCTTCACCTGGGAAGCCACCAGGCATTCCCCCAGGCATGCCACCAGCAGTCTGGTACAGCTTGGTAATGACAGGGTTGCAGAATTTCTCCAGTTCTTTCTGCTGATGCTCACATTCTTCCTTCTCTGCAGTCTGGTTCTTATCCAGCCAGCTGATGATTTCATTGCACTTGTCAAGAATCTTCTGTTGTCCTCATCATTGATCTTGCCTTGAAGTTTCTCACCTTCAACAGTTGCTTTCATGTTGAAGGCATAGGACTCCAGTGAATTCTTGGAGGAAACCTTATCTCTCTGCTTCTCATCCCCAGCTTTGTATGTCTCAGCATCTTGGACCATGTGCTCAATATCTTCCTTACTCAAGCGGCCCTTGTCATTGGTGATGGTGATCTTGTTCTCCTTTCCTGTGCTCTTATCTACAGCAGAAACATTGAGGATGCCATTGGCATCAATGTCAAAAGTAACCTCAATCTGAGGAACCCGACGGGGTGCTGGAGGTATCCCCGTGAGCTCAAACTTTCCAAGCAGGTTGTTGTCCTTGGTCATGGCCCTTTCACCTTCATACAACTGAATGAGTACACTAGGCTGGTTGTCAGAGTAGGTGGTGAAAGTCTGTGTCTGCTTGGTGGGGACGGTGGTATTGCTCTTGATGAGGACAGTCATGACTCCACCAGCAGGTTCAATACCAAGGGAAAGAGGAGTGACATCCAAGAGCAGCAAATCCTGAACATTCTCAGACTTGTCTCCAGATAGAATGGCTGCCTGGACAGCTGCACCATAGGCAACAGCTTCATCGGGTTTAATGCTCTTGTTCAGTTCTTTTCCATTAAAGAAGTCTTGCAGAAGTTTCTGAATCTTGGGGATTCTGGTAGGACCACCCACCAAGATAATATCATGTATCTGTGACTTGTCTAGTTTGACATCTCAAAGGGCCTTCTCTACAGAGTCCAGTGTGCCACGGAACAGGTCAGCATTCAATTCCTCAAATCGAGCCAGGGTAATGGAGGTATAGAAGTCAATTCCCTCATATAGAGAATCAATCTCAATACAGGCCTGGGTGCTGGAGGAGAGGGTGTGCTTGGCCTGCTCACAGGAGGTGCGGAGACAGTGGACAGCTCTCTTGTTCTCACTGATGTCTATCTTGTGTTTTTGCTTAAACTCAGCAATGAAATGATTGACCATTCAGTTGTCAAAATCTTCTCCACCCAAGTGTGTGTCTCCAGCTGTTGATTTGACTTCAAAAATTCCATCCTCAATAGTGAGGATTGACACATCAAAAGTGCCACCTCCCATGTCAAAAATGACCACATTCCTTTCAGCTCCGACCTTGCTTTCCAACTTGTCTTCTATGAGACTGGGTGTCTCAATAAGCCCATTGGATACAGTCACTGGCCAGAGAACTCCTGGGATTTGCTGTCTCTTTCTATGCATGACTACTCTGAGTTTTTTTTTTAACTTTTTCCATTTTTTATTAGGTATTTTCTTCATTTACAATTCAAATGCTATCCCGAAAGTCTCCTATACCCTCCCCCACCCTGCTCCCCTACCCACCCATTCTCACTTCTTGGCCCTGGTGTTCCCTGTACTGGGGCATATAAAGTTTGAAAGACCAAGGGGTCTCTCTTCCCAATGATGTCCGACTAGGCCAACTTCTGCTACATATGCAGCTAGAGACATGAGCTCTAGGGGTACTGGTTAGTTTATATTGTTGTTCTACCTATAGGGTTGTAGACCCAGCTCCTTGGGTACTTTCTCTAGCTCTTCCATTTGGGGCTCTGTATTCCACCCAATAGCTGACTGTGAGCTTTTACATCAATCCTGAGGATCCAAAGTCAGGTCCTCATAGTTGTGTGGAAGGCACTTGAGTGGTTGAGCCATCTCTTTAGCCCCTCCCTATAAATCCCAGACAGATATATGTCCTCTTACTGTTATTTTCATATCATAGAGCTGCCAAATACACTCACAAACCCAGTAGGAGATACAAAACCTCACTTCTCTGTGCACTTAAAACTCAACTCAACAATGGACTTCTGGGAAAGTGAGTGCTGTCCTTTGCCATGGCACAAGGATGCTCAGGGATATGGATAAAGCATGATGCCTGGAATCGTCTATCTGGGTCTGAGGTTCACATTAACCCACAAGATATGCAACCAAGGTGAATGAATAAATATTTGTGTCATTCTCTTTTATGTAAAATGACTATACTAACATCTATCTAATAGGCATTGGGGGGATTGAATTCATACTTATAAACCATTGAGAACCACTTAGTGCTGTGCCAAGCAAATGTGAGGGGAAGCAGAGGGAGGAAGGGCAACTGTTAACTGTGCTCACTACCTTTATGGAGGCACTCCAGTGGTAAAAAATTAATTAAAAAGCTAAGGCTTGCACTTGCTTTTTGTCCTTCCTTTATATTCTATGAGTCTATAGTACTGAATTAGCTTTAGAGCCATCTGTGACTGCTGCTGTGAAATTGATTCTGAGACTGGAAAGGTTATCTCTACAGCCTTTGGTTATTTGACACCTTTCTCTATGGAGTTTAATCTAAATTTAGGCTGAGTTCTTATAATCTGTGTGGTGGAGAACAGTGACAGATGAAGATATGGCAAGAGACACATAAGTCAAAGGACACAGGGATGATGTAAAACTGATTTTCAGAGCTTTCTGATCCCAGATCCAACCATGAAGACCACTTCTAAGATGGGAAATGATAAGACCCAGTATCAGTGAGACCTAAGAGAAAATACTTTAACCTTGAGTACTCAAAACAATATGTGTAGAATTATTTCCAAAGATAGATACGGTGTGTTTTAGAGTTCTTTCCCATGTTCCCAAGAGAACGAATAGAGTGATTAGATTAGTGCTTTGCAATTATCCTCCTAGCAGAGGGTGCTGGGTCACAAGGAGGACAGAAGCAGTTCTATAGGACTGTTTTGAAATTGTTGACCATCTTCCAGATGAGAAATGAACACGTGGATCAAAACTGGACATTCAGGCCTGTGAATTACACAGATCATCTCACAGCTGGACCACAGCCATAGATTTCAATTTCTCATCTTGATCACCCATGCTGCTCACAATTTAATGTAGCCATGCTGGATGAAGGCAAGATGAACTTTTGCTCAGCCTTACACTCTTAGATTCCTGCTTCAAAGAAAAAAGTACATGTAAACTCTGTGTGTGTGTGTGTGTGTGTGTGTGTGTGTGTGTGTTTAAAACCTCACCCATGAGCACCTCTGCTAGCTGTTATTTTGTCATTTCAATCAAACTTTTGTAAGTTTTGTGAAAAGTTTGACTAGAGGCTCTTTTTTTCTACCTCCAACCAATATCTTAAATGCAAAAGTGTTCCCTTAGTCAGCAAAGTTGTACCCATTTGGGCAGACTTCCTGTAATTTAGTGGAGAATAGCTGCCCTGAAATCCTTGGAGTCCCTCTCCCAACCATCTAGGAAGTCTGACAGTGATCCTTTCTTTAGGTTCTCTTAGGTGTTTATATCTACTGACCAGTTAAAGACAGAGCACTTTGTGTAAAAGCCTGCAGGACTCTGTCACATATCAGAGTTTTTTCTTGTCTCTTGATCGTTGCCTGACCCACCCTTGACAGAGTCTTTATATTGTCACAGTCATGGTAGCCATCAGCATACAGGAGTCTATGAATATAGGATACAAAAGTAATTTTTTATGATAAGATTTTAGGATATAAAAATTATAATAGTGCCTACATGCAACAATGAAAGAGAAACATAAAAATCAACCTCAACAATTACATATATATATATNACACACACACACACACAAAAGTGGTCTCCTTTTATTAATAGTTTTGTTGATACCTATAGTTAATTTATGTATAAAATTATTAAGTGGCCTACTCCAGAAATTAACCATTTGTATACTTTAAAATTAATTTAATTTTGAGTATTGTTGTGATGAAATCTGTTACGATTCCTCTTCATTCTATCTGGGACATGAGCTATCCTTCTGTTCAATGTATCCATGCTCTATTGATTACCCGGTCTCTAAGGTATCGGGTTGGTAGTGATACTACAGGAATGGCTGTGTTCTTATTACTTTACTTTCACCAATAACCTCTCAAAGCACAGATATAACAGTTTTTAAAACTCAGAAAACTGGAAAAGACATAAAGTACTTCCTCTAAGTGAAAATCTGTATCTTCTTGTATGTATGTTCTTGACTTAAGGCTAGAAAGAAAGAAAGGGAAAAAACATGCTGAGGTTGCTAATATCTAATGTAAATTTTTATTGTTAATCTTTGACTGTACCTACTTAAATCTTCTATAGACAGACATGAATAGGACGAAAAGTATAAGGATCCAGGAATATCTGTAGATGATAGACTATTAGTATGCTGTATGAATTAAGAATTTACTAGAGGTCTTCATGTAGTCCCTGTTGATTGGGATGGCCTACTACAATCCTACAGTTGTGAAATAAATCAGAGAGCATTATATTTCAATGTAAAAAGATAAAATATTAAATACCTCACCTTTCAAGTGTATTACATAAAAACTTCAGAGAGCGATGGCTAATCTGTTTATTTCCTAAGGACTGCATAATATAGTCAAAGCTATGAATTCATACTGGCAGCTTTGACTAGTCACTAAAATAAATTAAGAAATTCATTTATAAGTGACAAGTACATTTAGGTGGCAGCCTATATGATTTACTTAGACTTTCCTTTGGGCATACTTTTATGAGGCAGTCCAACTTTTATGAAATATTCTCACCTTGCTCTGCATTTAGGTTCAAGTTACTTTATTTGCCAATTTCTTGTAAAATGGCATTTTGGTTACTACATTCTGTTACATTGCAAAGCTTGGGGGTACATGCTCTCATTTTCACAAAAAATGGTTAAGCAATTTATTGTGAACCTTTTTATATGAGGTTTACTTTTCTACATATGTCTAGAAAAAATTTTTGGATTTAAAAATTAATAAAAAGGCTTAGAATTAATCATTTACCACATTCTATCTATCTATCTATCTATCTATCTATCTATCTATCTATCTATCTATCCGTCATCCATCCATCCACCCACCCACCCATCTATGTATCTATTTGTTGGCTTTTCAAGACAGGGTTTCTTTCATGTAACCGAGCCAGCCCTGGCTGTCCGGGAACTCATTTTGTAAACTAGGCTGACCTTCAACTGACAGAGCTTCCCCTGCCTCTACCTTCTGAGTGCTTGGATTAAAGGCATGCAACACTATGCTCCACAGTTCTTTTATATTTTAAACCAGATTGGAAAAAATAAAAACCATTAAAGAAGGACCATAAGGAAAAAAGTAAAGATTGATGAAATCACGTGGAACTGATGGTATATGGTACTTAGCGGGTCTCAAAGACACACTGTTACTTAGCCGAGCGTGGTCACATACTCCTTAATCCTAGCACTTGGGAATCAGAGGCAAGCAGGTCTTTGAGTTCAGACCAGCCTGATTTAACACCAAAGTTCCAGGCCAACCAGAGAAACATAGTAAGTCTCTTTCTCAAAAATAATATAAACCACTCTATGTTATTCTTAATATTACATATTTTAAATAATTCCATTCTATACAATGGTCAGAATTAAGTAGGAGTTTCATAGAAGGAAATTACCTTAATTCCTAGTACATAAAACTTTTTGTGGTCTAATCAATCTAGTTCATCTGATTCTTTATGGCACTGCGAACTGACACCAAATGTTAAAATATTTCTTGGGAAGACTTTTTTTTTAAGGAATGATTATTTGCAGCACGAAGTGCATTATGGTTATCTAGCCAATATAAGGGTTCACATGTTTACTCTAGAACCCAAGAACACTACTTGAAGACTACATCAGCCTCACACCTTAGAGTGTCCATTGGACAATGGACCACTTCAGGAGATGATAATGTATTTCACTGCTTAGTGCAGGTTGGATATCAAGTTGGAAACCATAGTAACTGCTTGATTCTAAACAAAATGTTTGTGAAGAAAAATGAGGTAACCAGCTACTATGAATCATTAATGACTCCACAACTGCTGCTGTTTCTTCTTTTAATGTGTGCTCTGTGCTTATCTGAAGCATTCGCTACCTACCAGATACAAGATGCAAGATGTCAACAGAGGAAACTATCAGACAATGACTTAAAGTGTGACTTACCGATAGCAGTATTTGTACAGCACTGTGGATGACCTCTAGGTACTGGAAATCGACAACACAGCCTGTGACTGAGACATATGTGTAGTCATCCATCATGTCATGGGCTGACGGCGGTAGCACTCTCCGGACACAGCCAGGTCCATGCTCCCTCCACCATGACCGATGGACAGAGATGTTGAAGGTCATCAGATCTGTGTCCTGTATGGCAGTAGACAAGAGAACAAAAGGGACAATCTCGTTACATCATGCTTTTTGGCTTTGACATTGGAAAGAGTTCAAGATAGGTGAAAGTGCAGACATGATTTTAATTTCAAATGAAGAAAGGAAGAAAACTGAAAACCAAAAATATCATATACATGACACGTTTGCACTACTGAGTTATAATCATTCAATGTAGATTCCTTTGAATAATAACATTAGCCTTGTAAGGTTGCTACACATCAAGAGTCCAGAGGGCTTGTATTTTGCTTACATACATTTTTATTGTGATGTTATCATTGATATCATTATCCTACAATTATATTTGTTGAGTGCTTCATTGCATACTAGATGATAAGAGTTCCATATACTACAGATATCTCTAGGGATTTCATAGGGAATTTGTTCAGAATTCTCTGCAAATATCAAATATATGTATGCCCATCTCTAATGTAAAATGAGCCAATATTTTCATATAAACTATAGCTATCTCTACCTAAATTCATCTCTACCTAAATTTTGAGGCAGGGTTTCTCTGTATAGCCCTGGCTGTCTAGAACTCACTCTGTAGACCAGGCTGGCCTCGAACTCAGAAATCCGCCTGCCTCTGCCTCCTAAATGCTGGGATTAAAGGCATGCACAACCACTGCCTGGATTTCCATATTTTTTAATATAATGCCTAATATAGTGTAAATTCTATGTAAGTAGTTGAGGAAATAATAAGAAAATAGTTTGCATATGTTTTGTAGAGACACAGTTTGTCTTATTTCACTATTTTTAGTAATTGATTGGTAGAATATATGCATATGAAACCCACTGATATGAATATCTAACTATATAGCCTTTACTGTTTTATAGGTTTATAATAAGTTTATATACTTATTATATTTACTGAAATTATAGTTTACTGAATAATTATATCCTCTAAAATGAATGTCCAATTTCTAGAATTTGAGAAATTTTCTTATGTATCATCAGCAAAAATTTGAAGATCAGTGGTCAGGATGTTATACTAAAATGCATGGGTGGGCACAGACAATAATCCCAGGTACAGGTCTTCCTTCTTTCTTTCCTTCCTTCCTTTCTTTCTTTCTTTCTTTCTTTCTTTCTTTCTTTCTTTCTTTCTTTCTTTCTTCTTTTCTATTTCCAAGGCTATTTCTTACAACTGAAACTGTCCTCAAATGTGCTGTGCATTGAAGACTGGACTTGATCTACTAAGCCTTCTACCATCACTTCCACATTACAGCATGTGTCATGTGTCATTCTACTTGGGTAAAATCACATGTAATATAAACAGGCTGCAAATGGAGATGAGATATACAGAGAAAGAGAAGAAGCCAATGTGACCACATAGGTAGACATTGGGGTGATACAAACCACTGCCCAAAATGCCATGGAAATTTGAAAGAGAATAATGAGATGAATAAATAACCTGTGAGCAATGCCAACAGCAAACTAAACTCAAGAAAACTTATTTCAGATGTCTGCCTCTGGAAATGAGGGAAAAGGAATTTCTGTTGCTTAAGCCAACCAATTTATTATGTCAGCCATAAGCAACTAGTGTGGGCAGAAAAAATAAATTATTATAGTTAAATTAATTGGCATAAGTTAGTAGAGCAAGCAAGGTGTAGAGTGAGGACTTGGAGCTCTGCAGTCTACTTTTAGCTCTATGAACAGCATCATGTGCGCTCTTTGCTATCTCTCCCGTTAGACCTTTGATTATGCTCAATACCCTGAAAACAGCCATGGTTCCTTCTTCAAATGTTTTAACAAAATACATCAATAGTCAATCCAAAAGATAAAGAAGACACTCTTCAATTTTTACAACTTAAAACTTGTCAGAGTGGAGAAAACAACTACAGATTTTCCATCTTCAAGGGATGACCTTTATCTAGGCTGAGCATCTTTAATCATAAAAGCATACCAAAATTTTTGTCAACAGGAAAGTATCATTAGCCAGTTTGAAACATGACCTCTTATGACAAGTCTATGTGTGTTGAAAATGTTATAAAGTTACATTAGGCTATGTGTATAAGGTATATATGAAAAACACCCAGGCCTCAATGTGTTTTTGCAATAGGAATACATTATACTTCAGTCCCACAATTGAGGTATTTTAGGTATGTGTAAATATTAGAAAACCAAAGTCAATCTGAAAACTTTCTTGTCCCAGTCATTTTGGATACACAACACATAATCTGAATCTCTGCAAGGGCACCTGTGGCAGACTAAAATTTTCATGTTTGAACTTTCAGTGCCCCTTCCTAGAACCAAGAACAAAGTGCACACTGAAGGAGTTACAGAGATCATGTGTGAAGCTGAATCAAAAGGATGGACCAACCAGTGACGGCGGCTTCCAGGGATCCCTCCCATAATCAGCCACTAAAATAAACACTATAGCATATGCTGGAACACAGGACTCCCAAGGTAGGAGCTAGAGAAAGTACCCAAGGAGCGGAAGGGGTCTTCAACCCTCTAGGTGGAAGAATAACATGAACTAACTAGTTCCCCCTGCGCTCATGTCTCTAGCTGCATATATAGAAGAAGATGGCCTAGTTGGCCATCACTGGGAGGAGAGGCCCCTTGGTCATACAGACTCTATATGCCCCAGAACAGGGGAATGCCAGGGCCATCACATGGGAGGGGGTGGGTAGGGGAGCAGGGCGGGGACGCGGGAGGGTAAGGGAAATTTTCTGGATAACATGTGAAATGTAAATGAAGAAAATATCTAATAAAGAGAGGAAAAAAAAAAGAAATTGCCTTTATGTAACTTTGTGAAAAGACAGAATGAGTGAAGGGAAAAAAAAATAGATCTATTTCAAAGTGAGAAAGAAACTTTTTTAAAAATGTTCAAAAATCAGTACAGGGCATCTGAAAAGGTCAGAGAAAGAACAGGAATACAGTCAGTAGAAACAGCCAAGCACAGGGCATCTTTGTAGAGAGTGACTCTGATGCTTTGATTAGGAATTACATGTGAATGATGAAGGTCCTCTTCCACAATTGGTTCCTGTTAAATCAATAAAGATGCCAGCAGCCAATGGCTGGGTGGAAGAGGCAGGACTTCCAAGTTCCCTCAGGCAGGCTAGAAGAAGCTGGAGGAAAAAAAAATCCACTACACTTTGGAGAGTGAGAGAGTCATCAGCCACATGAGATCTCGGGTGGAGTGGCCATTCACTGTTTTCCCATTTGATTCTTGGGTAGCATATGGGAGATTAGAACCACAACTAAACTGAGAGAAAATTTAGGGTACTGAGCAAAGAGAAGGTGACTGGGCAACTAAGTTGAGGGCAGATTTAGTGTGTTGAGCAAGGAGTAAAGATGGGTTAAAAATAAGCTATGTGTGTGTGTGTCTTTCATCCAAGATCCAAGCGAAACAGGGCAGTGGCTGGTAGCGTGGTCCTTCCACAGCTTAAAGTGGTGTAGTAGAAACTACACACTACACATCTCCATTTGCCTGGAAGGACAGAAAATGAGTCCTCATTCAAAAGTTAGCAGAGGTAGCCCTTGGTGAAAAGAGATTTGTAGTTCTAGCCTTAGACAAGGCCACACCCGTGATGAGCCTCAAACTCAATTGTAAATTTTGGTAAGATATTGGCCTTTAGCAAATGGGTCAGTACTGAAGAATTTGCAGAGAGACTGCAAAGGGAAGACTGCCTAGCCAAAGCCCTGATGCACATAGAAGTGGCCCTACTAATGTGAAGACAGCACTGGTGGACACCAAATGTTTTTTTCAATGTGGTTTTAACTCTAGCATAAGTCACAGGACAAATGAGTCTACAAGTGCAATTGAATTCCATCCCTGGTCTATGGCCTACTAAGATTATGCATTTCATATTATTTGGATAAAATATTTTGAGGATGTTGGTTTAGTATACTTGACTAAGTCATTTTATATATATATATATATATATATATATATATATATATACTCTCTTTATATATATATATTATATATATATATATATATATAGAGAGAGAGAGAGAGAGAGCGAGAGAGAGCGCGCACTTGTTTGATCTATTTAAAATGAGGATGGGGTTGAGATGGCTCAGAAATCACATGTGCTTGCCACATGAACCAGAAAACTTGAATTTGATCATTAGAACCCAAGTAAAAGGTGAAAGAAAGAACTGACTTCTCAAGTGGTCAATGAACTCTAAATACAGCATGGTACACTCCTATTCCCACTAATGATGCACACACGTACACAGTAATAATAACGAGTATATTTAAAAAGAAATATGAGAAGGGAGTATTAAAGCCGCCTACTAGTATTATGGTAGGATCCATGTGACTTTTCATGTCCATTGTGTTTGCTTTATAAAATTGGGAGGTGTAAGTATTGGTGTACACATGTTTATAATCCTTGCATAATAATGATGAAATATTTAATTTATTAATATTGCATGGCCTTCTTTATCTTTTATGACCATTTTTATTATATGTCTATTTTTATCAGCTATCAAAACAGCTATGTCTTTTGACGTTTGTTTGCTTACTAGACTAACTTGCACTCTGTGGCAGTTTTTGCCAGACAAATATCTTTTTTTTTTTTTTTTTGTGGAAAAAAATAATTTAGCACTGATCTCTAGTTTGGTTACTTGCTCTGCATCTGTATTCATTAGCTAAGTTTATTTATGTTTAAGGTTTATGGATATATGGTCATCAGTGTTTATAATTTTGTTGGCTGTGTTTTGATTGAGTAATTTTCCAGATTGTTCTAGTTAGGTTTGGGGTTTTGTTTTATTTTTGTTTGTTTGTGTGTTTTTGTCAACTTGACACAAGCTAGAGTTATCTGTGAAGAAAAATCTCCACTGAGAAAAAGTGTCTCCATCCGATTAGTCTTTGGAGGCAATTTTTGATCATTGGTTGACGTGAGAGGGACCAACCACTGCGGGTACTGCTGTTCAGGGTGGTTCTGATGATATCATAAAGCAGAGTGAGCCAAACAGGGCAGGGCAAAGCCCATGAAGCCTCAACCCTAAACAAAGAAATGTAGGTAACTGAGGAAAACTGGGAGTGGGAGAACACACAAGTTGGCTGTTCACTGTCAAACAGTCAACTCTGAAAACAGACATATAAGTAACAATATATGGATGCAGTAGGTTATGTATTGGAATGTATATACGCATGCAATAACACTGATCAATAAAGAGAGACCATGAATTTAAAGAAGTATATATATGAGGGTTTGGAAAGAAGAAAGGGAAGGGAGAATCATCGTAGTCAAATTACAATATAAAATAAAAGACACCCCTCAAAGGAAGCAGGTTGAGCAAACTAGGGAGAGCAAGTCAGTAGCAGTCCTCATGATGAGCCTAGAGTAGCCTTGATGGGAACAGAGTGACATAGTTCCTGTCCCTGGAATAGGGCCCTGGTTACTCCATGAGTCTCCATGAGTGTCAATGGCTAATGGGGGTGTAAGGTTTGCTTGTGTAATAATGTACATATTTTCTGGAACCAGTATTAGCAGTTGAAGACTCTTTCCTTCCAAGGAATGCCCTTCTTGTTAATGTTAATGAATCCATGATAATTATTAACACCACTAGTCTAGAACTCAAGGGTGTAGCTATATCACAGTAAATGGTAAACACTGGCACCTTCAGGATAGCCTTTATGGCTATGGGAAAGAGCTCTAAATACATGATCTCAAAAATACATAATTTCTCAACTATGGAAAAATAAGGATGCAATATGAATTATATGAGCAGCTTCACAAATCTAAAGGAACAATAGCAGTTGTGCTGTGAGCCAACTTGTCAGAAAATTACTAAGGAAGGATCAAGTGATTTATGGCCTGGTGATCACAGGAGATCTCACCCAGCTAAGTTTTTTGTTTGTGCTCACAAAGGCAGATAGATTTTTGAGTTTAGGGTCAGCCTTGGACAGAGAGATGCTAGGTTCAGGCCTGGTGATGGAAATGGTAACTTGAGGGCAGGGTCCCACCCAATTAGCTTATTGCCTGTTCTTAGCAAAGGCAGACATCTCTAAATTCTTTTGTGATGCTAAGAAAAACTGTATGCTTTCTGTCTCTTAAAAATCAAAGGGCTGAAGTCACAGGATGCTGATTTATAAGACAACCAAAAGGAAACCTGGAATAAATGGTGGGATTGATATGTGAAATAAAAGACTGGACCTGTGTTCTTTAGGAGATGAGCTTTTCAGAGAAACTTTTAGAATACAAAGAAAGAACAGCCTGGGAACTGACACAGGCAAGTGGAACATGCACAGAGAGATCTCTTAGGACAGCAAGCAAACAGAGTATAGACAGAGAGGTCTCCAGGGAGAAAGCAGAACAGAGAGAGGCACAGACTGAAAAAACTGCACCAAGCAGAGCACAGGTCTTTGTCTTTGAGCCATTCTTTTCTTCCCTCCCAGATACCCCTTTCTCAGAATCCCTCTCCAAGCTGAGGCTGGTCCTTGGCAGGGATTCTCCGTGGCATATGTTTCAGCTCTTACCCCCAGCTTTGTGCCTTGTGTTCCTGCCCTATTTGATTTACAAATTGTAAACTAAGTAAATCCTTTTCTCCCCTAAGTTGCTTTTTGGTTATAGTCTTTATCACAGAAATAGAAATCTAATCAGGACATAAAAATAAATAAAGATATCAGTTGTCCATGTGAAACAGAGGAGGAAGAACTGGTAATGCAGGGCCGACCAGCAGCTCACAGGCCGAGGCACTGAACAGTTAAGCATCTTTGGGCATGGATGGAGCCCAGGCTAGAGCACTGCATAGCCTGGAGAGGAGGAATAGGGTCAGATTCTCTTGGGTTCACAGCTTCCCCTCCTCCTAAACCGGTCATGTTGTCATTCAGGCCAGACACTTTTACTGTTCCATAGATGACGATTGCTGAGAGGCCAGAGGCTGTTGGTCAGCTGAGCATCCTGATCCTGGCTTCTTTGGCTATTTTCAGTCCTGTCTGTGGACATCATTTTAATATTTTATAAAAGTAATGGTTTGGACTCTGCAAGCATAAGAAGCTGATGAAAAAGAGAAAGCCTTTGAAGTTATAAATGGGTGAGATTGAATGCCACCATTTTGAATATCACCACTCTGAAAAAATGCAGAAAAACAAGTATATCCCATATACTCTCCTTCATAGGGTAAGACAAGAGGAGGCCACAAAGATACCCAGATCATATTCCAGGGCAAAGTTACTCTATGTAGTTATATTTTTTTCCCTCAGTTTAAGGAATTGAAGGGAACTTTATGAGCATGGCTGAAATTATACCAATAATAAAACGTTTTACTTTTTTTTTTTTTTTTGCTAGTTGGTTTGCTATTCAATTACCTTTACAGCAATAGTGCTTTATTGACAATAAAACATTTTGCTTCATTTTTAGGGTCTGTTGATTTGCTACATGAATCATTTTCAGCTCTCTGAGGGTAAAATATTACAGAAAAATAATTGCTTTCATTGATGAATTTAGTTTAATGCAGAGCAATTTACCTGCAGGCAAACTGCAGAGATGCACATTGACTGCCCCACTTCCTGGTCATCAGATTTCATCTCCTACAGTTCATCCTGATTAATATAGAAGAGCTATGTGTTTTTCCATCTTAATAGAATTCATTGGGTTCTGGATGAATTAACATGATCTCAAAATTCAGATAATTTTTTTCTTTTAAGCATTCATATCTAGTGATCTTCGTTATTGTGGAACATTAGTTTCTCTCAATGTGACTCTGACTAAAATGTATACAAATAAAACACAAATTATGCATATTTGTTAAACCCATAAAACACCTCTGTATAGTTCTTACTTATCTGTAGAGATACAACCATTTATTAACCATGCTATGCTTCTACCGGCTGTATTAAAATTTGACAGTGAACATCAATAGCATAAAATTATATTTAAGGTTTATATTTCATGGGTTTGCTCTGGAGTTTTATTTTAAGTTTGTATCCATTTTCTATGCCCTTCACTACTAGATTTCAAACACAAAAACTTGACTAAACACATGACAACTCGATTTTCTCTTGACAAGACAAATCAGAAAAAAAAGGAAATGCACTGTTGAAATTGTTACTACATCAAGATCTAGAGTTTTTAAATTCACAGATTATTATGAAACTACAGATAAGCAATATTAAAATAATTTTTATTATTTCAAATGCCATTTATCCTTTTGACCTGTAAGTAGAATGCTATATGATGCTTTAAGTTGACCTGATTAAAAAATTGTAAAACAACAAATGAAACTCTGAGATTATTTTATAACTAATGGTAATCTTAACAACAGTGTTCAGACTCATGAAATTATAAGTGAAGGGTTAACAGAGTTTAGCATCTCGAAATGTGACATTTTGGCCTGAAAATGACTTCAAGCTAAAAAACTTTGAAAAGAAAATTTCTTTGCTTCAATGAGGATCTTAATTTACATGGTTGCCCTCCTTCCTTGCCTGTAAGGAAAGATCAGCCTTGGTCATCTAACATGGCTTTACTTGCTGCCAGCTGGAAATAGCATAAGGAACCTCCACCACAGTGTACAGAATTTCTCCTTTCTGTGTAGCATTCCACATGCACTGCCTCCTGTGTGTGTGTGCTTAAGGCTGGTATTTGAGCCATTTCTTTGATAATAACCCAGTCCTTGGGTGCGTCCCACATATATATGAAATTATATGCTTGATTCTCTGTTATTCTGTCCCATTATTTGCTAATCATCCCAGCATTAGGTGAGGAGAGAACACCCGTGGAAAGTCCAAGGCTCCAGGTATCTTTCTTATGAGGTCAGGTGGAGGAGGAGGTGATAAGCAAAACCAGGTTCCCTAATTGTTTCTTGATTATGTCAATAAAGATAGTAGAAGCCAATTGCAGGGCGAAAGCATAGAGATGGGATTTCCGGGTGGACATGAAGAGAAGAGGAGACAGAGGATAGGGGATTCGGAGGAGGTTGTGGAATGGATAGGAAGTGGGAGATATGTAGGTCTCTCGGGTCACCTATAATATGCAGCCTCTGCCACCGGTGGAGGCCAAGGAGGGTGGGAAAGGCTAGTGGTAGGTTAGGATAGGAAATTCTTGGCCAGCACTTGTGTTAATCTGGCTGGTTTTAAAATATTAGGGCTGTCTGGTGTTTTCCATCTATGACAGTGACTCAGGTGGCAGGAGAAAAGGCACAGCCACGGGGCGGTTGTGGCAGTTGTTAGAGGTTTGGCAGAGTAGGAGCTGGGTGAGATGGCTGATGCCAGCATGTAGAAATGATCAGATATACGACACCAGAGCTGCTTGGCGAAGCTAGCCGTGGGAGCTGGGTGAGATGGCCATTGCCAGCATCGGGCAAGGAGCAAGCAGACATTTTAAAATTACGCACAACAGTCAGGCACGAAGGCAGTATGAGAGTAAGATGGTGGTTTTGACAGTGGACAGAAGAGTGGTTGTTGATATAAGGTCAATCAGGAGTATCTTTCCCTGTACATCGATAGCACTGTGGTTTGGAAAACTTCCTGAGTATCTGCCTTTATCCTGTTTTTTTGGGTTTTGTTTGTTTGTTTGTTTGTTTTGTTTGTTTTTTTGTTTTTTTTTTTTAAATCAGGTCTTTCATTGCATTAATCTGCATGAAAAGGTTGCTCATTAGCACCAAATGCAAACATGCCTGACTTCACGTTATTCACCGTGTTTCTGATGTATTAGGTCACATGCAAAAATATCATTATTTATTTCTTTTCATTAGCCAAAGAGTTAGAATTATTCTCTCGGGCATTTAAATTACTTTTGATACATGCTCAATTTGGTTTTAGATAATCCTCTCTATTTCTAACTACAGATCCAACTAAACAATAATATTTACACTTGTCTTTCATTCTAGGTGCACATCAGAGGATTGCTGAATTCATTTTTATATGGACATCTGGATTCTTTGTCTTTTCACCTTGTTTCATCAGTTGCCAGCACAACTGGGTGTAAAACATGTGATGTTATAGGGAAGTCCAAATGTGCTTAAAAAACAGGAATTTCCTTGGTTTTCAAGAATTGCTAGAATTTATATTTATACAATAAAATCATATCAGTAAAGCTCCTGCATTTCAAAATGTGAATTACAACAGTTGAGGTAGTTTTCTACATATCTAGTTATCTTCTCTACACTAAGCATTTTAGGGAGAGATGTGAATTTATATTACAGACGGAAATCAGTGTATCACAGAAGCGTTTAAGTATTTAAGTTCTGTATGACTTCCCATAGTGACCTGCAAAGTTTAAGGATTGAGTTAACTGGAGCAACAGAGGAGGAGGTAGGTCAGTTATTCTCAGTAGGGAATTTCTGTAGTGTAGCAGTTTAGGGTTACAGTCATTAGAAAAGGAGATGCTGGGGTTAATAGTTTCTGTACACAATAGTTTTAGCTAAAGAGCAATCATTTATAACATTTGTACTTGGAGCAGAGGAAGATGGTGCCATTTCTCTGAGCATCACCCAGGGAAGGCTTTGCCATTTTCATGAGTATGAGGAACTGTGGTCCTGGACATGGCCATCCCCATGTGAATAATACAGTTTCTTTAGAATTCTATCACTCCCTCTAACTTCTCATTGATTTAAATATAACAGTGACTGTGTACTCTTTTCCTTTAGTAAGAACAGATGCTATAGAAAGGCCTAGAGAATATTCAAGCTTCTACAGGGGATAATCTGTCATTTGTTGATGCTTTCTCAAGTCTTCCTGCAGGTCATAGTAATTGGTTATATATAAATAAGAGTGTGAAAATTCAAGAGTGGAGGTATAACTCTGTAATGCTAGCACTTGGGAAACAGAGGCAGGAGGATTGAGACAGTTTAAGGATAGCCTGGACCCATCACGAGACTGTGTGTGCATATACACACACATACATAGTATATACATACATACATACATACATACATACATACATACATACATACATACATAATCAATCTCCAAAGGGGGTAACAAGGAACACAAGTACGCACACAAAACCATTATACAATGGGAAAGTCATATAAAGAAGTAATTTGTTATCAGTGCATAGAATTGCTTCACACAAAGTGCCTAGAAATGACTTCTCTGATTTGAGTAGATATTTAGGGTATGATATACACAAAGGGAATAGAGAGGTGTCTTAGTCTTTAAGAGCACTTGCTCTTACAGAGGTCCAGAGTTTGATTCCCAACATTCATACAGTGGCTCACAACTGCCTGGAACGACAATTCCAGGAAATCTGATGCCCTCTTCTGATCTCCATGGAAACAATGCACACACATGATGCACAGACATACATGGATGGAAAAACAACCATACACCTACAATAACATAAATAAATCTTAAATAACTTGAGAAAATATTTACTGAAGGAAAAGAAAAACTAATAGAAAAAAGTATCAGGGAAAAGAGTTTCCCAGCTAACAGATTACAAAGATGAAAGCTCTAGATGATAAAAGGGTTTGAATATTCAGGGAACTGACAAATGGCTCTATAGATGGAAGGACACTACGATGAAGATTGGGTAGTTTTAAGGAGATTTGAAGTTATAGGAGACAAAGCCCTAATAAAAATCAAGAAATTCCCAAATTCGAGATAGGCAGGCAAACCTTGATGTCTCCTGATTTGTAGGAATTTCGAGAATGGAATGTGACTGGGCAAGAATGGAAAGGAGCTCATCAAGTTGTTTCTGTGGCAATGTGATGAAAGATGATGCAAGGACCATATTGTTCTGACACCTTTCAGAACAGTCCCTTTCTCCTTCCCTGATAGTGACACATGGAGATTGTTACTGAGCCTTGTGAGAAGGGTGCAGGAAGCTGAATGATAACACCGAAGAAAGTGTGTAGTACTGTTGATGCCATTCATGGTTCTCTGGAGTACTTAACTCTATCACTTGTACACAGAAGTCTCTGTCATAAATAGCAATTGGGTTTTCCTGCCCAGGTACAAATCTCAGAGATTTCTGCTTGTGACCTTCAGCTTTGTACAATGTAATTCTTTTATCCACTGCTCTAACTTGGAGGGACAATTTTCTCGTAGTTTTATTTGTTTTCTACATTTAAGAGCTCCTCACTCTTCTGATTGTAGTTTTATATATGGTAGAAATGGTGGTGACTTCCAAGATCTCTGCATGTTGACTCAAATACTAGAAAAATCCCTAAACTTTGTTTTCCACCTATGGATAATACAGTTAATGACAAGTATATAAAATACAAGTATAGTAAACATAACTAAATGGAGCAAACATCATTTCTGGAGACAGGGCTGGAAAACATTGTGGGCTAGTCATCAAGAGGGGGTTGACTATGCTGGGAAAGCCTCATGTCTTTATTTATACTGCATTAAGAAATATCTACAAGTTAGAAGCCGATATTCCAGGATTTTCTAGGTATCCTTCATTGTCTCAGGCATTTTAGTAAAAATAAAAAAGAAAAGTGTGATCAAGAATCTTTTCATATGTAATTAAAATTATTAAAGAACATGTACAGAAACATAAAGAGAAATGAATTCCATTCCTTATGTTATTTGGGTCTCACCTCATTATTTGGGTTGAAAGGAGCCAATAAGAACATCCTACTTTCTTAATAATGACTCTACTCATCTTATTAGGGTATGTGAAGCAAATAAAATTATAAAAAAAAACCTTTTAACTGGTACATCTGAATCGGAGTTTGATAGGGTATAGTGTTTATACAATGCTGCATGATCTTGTCAGTCCAATTAGAATTTCTATAATTTCTTTGTCTTATAATTATTCAAGTTTTTTTCTCTAATACTTTTTGAGTGAATGTTTGTTTGTTGCTCACCAGGCTGTGCCTCAGAAGATATGATTCAATTCCTAACTGTATTTTGATGCTTCATCTTCAACCTCTAACTAGTATCATCCTTGCTACTCTTCAGTGTTTAATCAGCTTTTAATCACTGAGGAAATACTGGGGTATAGTTTAGAAATTTTTCTGGTTAATGATCACAGAGGTTTCATTTCATGGTTACTTGAGCTATAACTTTAGTCCTGTGGCGATGTGAACATTGTGTAATACAAGAAATGGCAAAGGAAAGTTTTCACTTCAAGAAAGTGAAAAGCAGACAAGTGTGCCTGGGAGCAGATCATGTGCTCCAGCTCCCCTCCCCCCACTCTTCACACCAACAGACAGCTTGACTCTCAGGAGCTCAGATACCACCAGGCTCACAGGTGAAACCTGCCCTCCCCTGCCTCAATTCCTGACATAACTGGGATGCCCCCCCCTTCCCTAGGGACAGAGAATGGAGGACCTCTTGCTCTTAAGAGACATATCTTCCTTCCAGTCTGCTCTAACCCCCAACCCCATCTTGCCCATACACAGAGACTGTTTGACTCCTCAAAGTTCCATAACAACTAGGCTCACAAGAGGTCCATCACAACCCGGCTCACAGATCAAGTGCTCCAGACTCCCCACCCCCACCCCCATCCAGAGACAGCCTGACACAAGGAGGTCCATCATAGCCAAGCTCAGAGGAGAGACAGTCTCCAGTCAGAGACAGTGAGGCCAGGTAACACCAAATATAACCAGATGGTGAGAGGCAAGCTCAAAAACATAAGTCAAAGAAACCAAAGCATCACAGGAACCCAGTAGTTCCAACACATCAAGGCCTGGATACCCCAACACATCTGAAAAAGCAAGATTGTGACCTAAAATCTCATCTCATGAAGGTGTTGAAGACCTTAAGGAGGACATAAATAACTCCCTTAAAGAAAAACAGCCCTTAAAGAAGAAACATATAAATCCCTTAAAGAAACATAAGAAAACACAATCAAACAGGTAAAGGAATTGAACAAAACCATTGAGGAATGAAAAATGGAAATAGAAACAAAAATGAAATCACAAAGGGTGACAACCCTGGAGATGGAAAACTGATCAGGTGTTACAGATACAAGCGGCACACACGGAATAGAGAGGCAGGAGAGAGACTCTCATGTTGAAGATACTGTAGACAATGACACAACAGTCAAAAAAAAAAAAAAAATACAAAGTACAATATGCCCTAACCCCAAATATCCAGGAAATCCAGAACACAATGAAAAAAAAAAACTGAATGTAAGAACAATAAGTAGATAAGAGAGTGAAGATTCCAAATTCAAAGAGCCAGTAAACAACTTCAACAAAGTCATAGAAGAAAACTTCCTTAACCTAAAGAAAGAAATGCCC
Source organism: Mus minutoides (assembly GCA_902729485.2). NCBI lineage: Eukaryota > Metazoa > Chordata > Mammalia > Rodentia > Muridae > Mus > Mus minutoides. The sequence continues at coordinate 1,920,968 of LR749524.1, forward strand.
ATCAACATACAAGAAGCCCACAAAACACAAGACAGATTGGGCCAGAAAAGAAATCCCTCACATAAACAAAATAATCAAAATGCCAAATGCACAGGTCAAAGAAAGAATATTAAAAGCAGTAAGGAGAAAAAGGTCAAGTAACATAAAGACAGACCTTTCAGAATTACACCTGATTTCTCAACAGAGAGTCTAAAAGGCAGAAGACCTTGAACAGATGTCATGCAGAGCATAAGAGAAAACAAATAGCAGCCCAGGCTACTATACCCAGCAAAACTCTCAATAACCATAGATGGAGAAACCAAGATATCACATGACAAAACCAAATTTAAGCAATATATTATCACTAAACCAGCCCAACAGAGAATAACAGAAGGAGAACTCCAACACAAGAAAGGAAAATACACCCAAGAAAAACCAAGAAATTAATCTACTCACAACAAACCCAAAAGAGAACCATATAAACAAAATACCATCTCTAACAACAAAAATAACAGGAAGCAACAATCATTGGTCTTCAATATCTCTCATCATCAATTTATTCAATCCCCCAATTAAAAAGACATAGGTTAACAGACTGGATACATAATCAGACAAGATACAATTTGCTACATACCAGAAATACAAAGACAGACACTACCTCAGAGTAAAAGCCTGGAAAAGAAATTTCCAAGCAAATGGCCCCAAGAAACAAGCTGGAATAGCTATTCCATTATCCAATAAAATAAACTTTTAGCCAAAAGTTATCAGAAAAGATGCGAAAGATACTCCATACAAATCAAAGGAAAATTACACCAAAATGAAATCTGAATTTCAGAGTTTCTGATGAAAGAAACATTATTGAAGATCAAAGCACACATTGAACTTCACATAATAATAGTGGGTGACTTCAACAACCCATTCTTACCAATGAACAGATCATGGAAACAGAAACTAAAGAGACACAGGGAAACTAGCAGAAGTTATGAACTAAATGGATTTGACAGATATCTACAGACCATTTTAACCTAAAAGAAAAGGATATATCTTCTTCTCAGCACCTCATGGTATTGTCTCCAAAACTGACCACATAATTGGACCCAAAATAAGCCTCAACAAATAGAAGAAGATTGAACTAATCCCCTGCATTCTATAAGATCATGACTGATTAAGGCTGTTGTTCAGTCACATCAAAAACAATAGAAAGCCTGCATACTCATGGAAGCTGAACAACTCTATATTCAATGATAACTTGGTCAGAGAATGAATAAATAAATTACAGATTTTCTAGAATTTAACAAAAATGAAGGCACAGCATACCCAGACTCATGGGACACAATGAAAAGAGGAAAACTCATAGCACTGAGCATCTTCATAAATCAAATGGAGAGAACCTACTCTAGCAACTTAACAAGATATCTGAAAGCTCTAGAACAAAAAGGAGCAAATATATCCAAGAGGAACGTATAGCAGGAAACAATCAACTTAAGACTGAAATCAACCAATTAGAAACACAGAGAACTATACAAAGAATTAACAAAACTAGAAGTAGATTTGTTGAGAAAATTGACAAGGTAGATAAATTCTTAGCCAAACTAACTTAAGGGCACAGAAACAGTATCCAAATTAACAAAAATCAGAACTAAAAAGGGAGACATAGCAACAAAACCTGAGGAAAGTTTTTAAAAACTCATCAGATCCTACTACAAAAGCCTATACTCAACAAAACTGGAAAATCTAGGAGAGGTGGATGATTTTCTAGACAGATACCAGGTATCAAAGTTAAATCAGGATCAGATAAATCTCAAAACAGTCTCATAACCCCCAAGGAAATAGAAGCAGTCAGTAAAAGTCTCCCAATCTCCACCCACCAAAAAAATCCCAGGGCCAGGTGGTTTTAGTGCAGAATTCTGAGGCCTTTAAAGAAGACCTAATACCAATACTTCTCAAACTATTCCACAAACTAGCAACAGAAGGAACACTACCTAACTCATTCTATGATTCCATAGCTATGCTGATACCTAAACCACACAAGGACAGAAGAAAGAAATAACTTAAGTCCAAATTTGCTTATTCATATCAGTGTAAAAAAACTTAAGAAATTTCTCACAAACTGAATCCAATAACACATCAAAACAACCATTCATCAGGATCAAGTAGGCTTCATCCCAGAGATGTGGAGATAGTTCAATATACAGAAATCCATCATAGTAATCCACTATATAAACAGACTCAAAGGGAAAAAAAAAAAACACATGATCACCTCATTAGATACTGAAAAAGCCTTTGGCAACCCTTTGTATTAAAAGTCTTGGAAAGATCAGGAATTCAAAACATATACCTAAACATAATAAAAGTAATATATAACAAACAAATAGCCAGCATCAAATTAAATTTAGATAAACTTGAAGAAATCCCACTAAAATCAGGGACAGGACAAAGCTATCCACTTTCTCCCTGTTTATTCAATATAGTAGTCAAAGTTATAGGTAAAGCAATTAGACAACAAGAGGAGGTCAAAGGGAGGTAAAATGGGAAAGGAAGATGTCAAGGCATCACTGTTTGCAAATAATAGGATAGTATACAGAAGCAACTTGCCAAGTTCTACCATCAAATACCTACAGCTGCTAAAAAACTTCAGCAAAGTGGCTGGATATAAAATTAACTTAGACAAATTAGTAGTCTTCCCCTACACAAATGATAAACAGGCTGAAAAATAAATTAGAGAAACAACACCCTTCACAATAGTCACAAATAATATACAGTATCTTGGTGTTACTCTAACTTAACATGTGAACAATCTGTACAAGAACTTCAAGTCTCTAAAGAAGGAAATCAAAGACCTCAGAAGATGGAAATATCTCCCATGCTCATGGATCAGCAGTATTAACATAGTAAAAATGACCATCTTACCAAAAGCAATCTATAGATTCAATGTAATCAAAATTCCAACTCAATTCTTCACAAAGATAAAGAGCAAATCTCAAATTCATCTGGAATTAAAAAAAAAAAACTCAGAATAGCAAAAACAATTTCTAATAATAAAAGAACTTATGGTGTAGTCATCCTCCCTGACATGAAGCTTTACTACAGAGCAATTGTGGAAAACCCACACAGTACTGGTAAAGAGACAGACAGTTTGATCATAAAATAGAATTGAAGACACAGAAATAAACCTATACAACTATGGTCACTTGATCTTTGAAGAAGAAGCCAAAACCATCCAGTGAAAATAAGAAAGCATTTTCAACAAATGGTGCTGGTTCGTCTGGTGGTCTGCTTGTATAAGAATGGAAATTGATCCATTTTTATCTCTTTGTACAAAGCTCAAGTCCAAGTGAATCAAGAACCTCCATGTGGAACCAGATATGCTGAATCTAATAGAAGAGAAATTGGGAAGGAGCCTTGAACTCATTGGCACAAGGGAAAATTTACTGAACAGAACACCAATGGCTAATGCTCTAAGATCAACAATTCACAGTAGGACTTCATAAAATAGAAAAGCTTCTGTAAGGCAAAGGACATTGTCACTAGGACAAAATGGCAACCTACAGTTTGGGAAAAGATCTTTAATAACCCTATATCTGATAGAGGGCTAATATCCAAAATGAACCAAGCACTCAAAAAGTTAACTCCAGAGAACAAAATAACCCTATTAAAAATGGAGTACAGAGCTAAACATCGAATGCTCAACTGAGGATTCTTGAATGGCTGGGAAGCATCTAATGAATTACTCAACATCCTTAGTCATTGGGGAAATCAAAACCAAACTAACCATAGATTTCACCTTATACCAATCAGAATGGCTAAGATAAAAAACTCAAGTGACAGCAGATGTTAGAGAAGATGTGGAGAAAGAGGGACACTCCTCTATTGCTGGTGGGATTGCAAGCTGGTAAAACTACTTTGCAAAAAAATCTGGTGTTTTCTTAGAGAATTGGAAGTAGTTCTACAAAAAGACCCAGGTATACCACTACTGGGCATATATCTAAAAGATGCCCCAACATATTGCAAGGACACATGCTCTACTATGTCCATAGCAGTCTTATTTGGAATAGCCAGAAGCTAGAAATAACTCAGATGTCCCTCAATGGAAGAATGGATATAGAAAGTATGGTACATTTACACAATGATATACTAGTCAGCTACTAAAAAGGACGCATTCATGAGTTTTTCAGGAAAATAGATGGAACTAGAAAATATCATCCTGAGTGAGGCAATCCAGACCCAAAAGGACACATATGATATGTCCTCACTGATAAGTGGATATTAGCCAATAAGCTTAGTATGCCCACAATACAACTAACAGATTGTATAAAGCTTAACAAGAAGGATGACCAAAGTGAGGGTGATTTAATCTTACTTATAAGGGTGAACAAAATAATCCCAAGAGATAGAAGGTGGAAGAGACCTGGGAGAGGCCGGGAAGGGAGAAAGAAGGGGTAGGGCGAAAATGAGGGGCAGCATTAGGTATGGGAAGAGATAGAAGGGAAGTCCAGAGGAGCAGGAGAATGAATAGAAATAGGTAGCCATAGGGGGTGGAGAACAGGGTAACCACTAGAAAGTCCCAGGGAAGCAAGAGGCTCCCAGGACCCAACAGGGATGACAGTAGTTGAAATGCCCAACAAATGGAAAAAGACTACCTTCAGTAGATAGGCATGGCCCCCAGTTGAGGGATGGGGTCACCCACCCATCTCAAAAATTTTAATCAAGAATTGTTCTTCTGTAAAGGAATCACAGGAATAAAGTGGAGCAGAGCCTGACAAAAGGTCATCCAGAGACTGTCTGTCCTACCTTGTTATCCATTGCACCTGCAGACATCAAACCCCTACACTATTGCTGATGCCAAGAAGTATTCACAGACAGCAGCCTAGTATGGCTGTCCTCTGAGAGGCTCCAACAGCATCTAAGACAGATGCAGATACTCACAGCCAACCAATGGACTGAGCCCAGGGACCCGAGTGGAAGAGTTAGTGGAAGGATTGAAGAAGCTGAAGGAAATCACAACTCCATAGGAAGAAAAACAAAATCAATTAACTGGAGCCCTCAGAACTCCCAGGGACCACCAACCAAAGAATATATATATATATAGGTGGGTTCACGGATCCTCCTACATATGTAGCAGAGGATTGCCTTATCTGACATCAATGAGAGGGGAGGTCCTTCCTCTTGTGGAGGCTTGTTGCCCCAGCTTAGGGGGATGGTAGAGTGCGTGGGTGAGGAAGCACCTTCTTAGAGGCAAACAGAAGGGGGATGATAAGGGGGGATTTGTGAGGGGAACAACTGGGAAGAGGAACAACATTTGAAAAGTAAATAAATAAAATAACAAATTAATAAAAAATTAAAAACAGATACAGATATATATATATATATATATATATATATATATATATATATGATTATAGATGGTATCTGACTATCTATATTTGCATATACATATATATGTATGTCTGATATATATGTATATGTATACATGTATATACACACACATTATACACACACACACACACATATATATATACACACATATATGGTATTGATAGATATCATCTATTTGATATCTATATATCATATCTATCTGATATATATCTATGTAGACTCCAAACTCTGCATCTCCATGTCTGATGTCAAAGCAGTATTTAGATCTCTACTCCTTTTTCATCTTTGTTGACTACAACAAAGTTCTTTCTCCTGGGTTGGTTCCACTCTCTTTTAGCAGCTTTCCTCAGCATATATCCCAAGGCTCTGGAATCTTTAATGTCTTGGGGTTTCCAAGGTGACTTCAATGCTACAGCTTCTTGTTTCAATATTTGAGATCCACATATGTTCTTCTGGGTTCTTCCTAGCTAGAATCACTTCTCCAGCTCTGCCCTCTTTAGTACTCTAAGTTCAGGTTGATACACTCCATTGCTGCTGCTGTTCTTGGTGATCATCCCATGATATTGGCATCTACTATACACTGGAGTCTTCTGCTACAACTAGGCTTTACCAATAGTCTCTCTTAGGCTTTCTTCATGGTGCAGAGCCTTAACTCCTCTGTATGACCCCTTTAGTCCTAGGCTGTCAACCACAGCTGAGGCTGCACCTTCACCAATGTCCTTCCATGGTCTCTCACAGTGACCAGTCTCAGCTGCTCTTTATGAACCTTTCATGCCTTCAAAACCAGTACCAACTGGGTGACTATTATACATTACAGCTACAGCATGAGGCACAACCTTTGCTATATCTGGAACAGTTTCTTTGTACTCTCAAAAAACACTTCCCAGGAAATGTCACCTCAGTGATGCTGGTCTCTTTATACTCACCACTAATTTCTCAGCTCCAACTAACCAGCATCAATTGTCCTAGTAGTTCCTTCTATTCTTGACTCTAAAGCCAGAGCCACATGGCTGAAGCTGCAGCATTCTGCTGTGGGAGCTGGAACATGGTCACCTTGTTCTATTACATAGTGGTAACTAGCTTTCTGTTTTCCAACTCCTTCACTGACCTTGAACTCAGAAATTTGTGTGCCTTTCTCCTGGGATTAAAGGTGTGTACCACCATTTCTAGATCGAAATTTAGCTGGGTAGGATCTTGCCCCAAAGTCCCACTCCCTTAATCTGTTATATCCTAGAACACAGGATTTGGCTCCATTTCACTTCCTGGTGTCCCTGTAATACTTAAACCATATATTTTACATTTTCCTTTTTAAGCTTGCTATGTTTGTTCAAAATGTTCTTCATTAGATCTAACCAGATAATAAAGACTCTGCTGTGCTTTTTTGAGACTTCTTTTGTCAATGCAATTAATTTGAGTCTGTTCACCTTAGCCTCAGGCAGACTCTTCAGACAATAGCAAAAAGTAGCCACATTCTTCACCAAATTATCACAAAAACAGTCTCTAGGCTACATATTGAAATTCTTCTTCTCTGAAACCTCTTGGGCCAGGTCTGCACAGTTCAAATCACTCACACCAACAAAGTCTTCCATATTCCTACTTGGATGGCTCATTGAGCCCCACTTAAAACATTCCAAACCTTTCCAAATCCAAATTCCATTCTTCCAAACAAATCCACATTCTTCCAAACAAAATCATGGACAAGCCTATCACAGCAATACCCCACTCACAGTACCAATTTCTGTCTTAGGGTGCAAACCATCACACTTCCCATACTTCATTAGGAACACAAAATTACCTTAGAGATGTCCTAAGTACTATTATTAAACTGGTATAATACACGTTCATAAATATCTACAGTTATGATATGCTAATTTTTATATGACTATGTTAAGATGTGTTTACATGTGAGTTTAATTAGAATAATGCACATTTCATTTATAATCTATGAATTTTAACATCTGTAGTTTACTTAGGTAATTACCATATGATTCAACACATCTGGCTTCTTTATCTTTGTCTTAACCAATAATTATTTGATTACAATGGTTTGTCTTTTATGCTAATTAGACTTTTGAGACCATAAAATTGTTCTACCTTTGTGCTTCATGCTGGCACTAATGTGTTATATTTATAGTTTAGTGTATTCATAAATCATGCGCACATTTGCAAGTCTACACACATTCTACCTAATTTGCACAGAGGAAAATTCCTATTCACATTTGGTTTTGTTCCATTTACCACCTGGAAAGAATATCCTTGTTTATTATTTGGTTCACAGTAAAAAAAAAAAACAAAACAAAAAAAACACTTTAGAGAAAAAATGTTTTAATATGATACAATTAAAAAAAACCAAATGCCATATAATATTTCAGTTGCTGTCTTTTTAAAAGGTAACTGGGTAAATAGAATAATACTGCCCCTTTTGTACTATGGATGTTGTTAACATCTTGTGCTAAGAAAAAATATTTTTTTTTGTTTTCTTAATTGCTTTCTTTGATCAAATAATTATAAAGTCTGGAAAGAAATCTGGTTAATTATAAAGTTGGCTGTGTTTAAAACCTTTTCCACAGACTTTTATCTGTTAGCACCTGTCACCAGCGGCTGCATGGCAATCTTGGTGGTTTGCAGCAGGCATCCTATAGGATCTGGACACCTCAGAGACAATAAGTCAAGTACAGTTTCTCAAGGTGATTTTTGTTGAGTGATATATGTGTGATATGATCTTCCTGATGCCTTTATTCTCACATGTATATTTGGGGATTCGATCATGCTGGGTATTTGTATATATTAGTTGCTTTTTACATTATTATTAACAAATACCAAGCAAAAACTTAACAAAATAGGGACTTAGTCTCATGATTTAAGAGGGCAGAGTCACTTACGGCAGTGAAGATATGCTGGATAGGCCAGCTCTCACCCTCTGGTAGGGGTGGATTAGAAGGGAGGTTGAAAGGTTAAAGAGTCATAATCAAACTTGGTTTTGAAAAAAATCTAAGCCTATACCTACAATGTAATGTGTCTGAAGAAAAAGATTTAAAAAATAAGTAGATGAATTCCTAAGAAATTTTAAAGATGGAATTTTCTACCAAATACCACAAACAGAAAACAAATCATTTTTCTCCCCCATCTTGTATGAGTATTACCCAAATATTTTAGTCACCATACCAAATAAAGCTTTCCCCCCTCCCCCACAAACGACCTCTGTTGTATTCTGGGAATTTGCTGGCCTAGAACAATGAGCCCTTTCCTCTTGAGGCAGTAACACTGTCTATGTGGGTCATTATCACTTTCCCCTGCAAGCAATGACACTATTCTCTTTCTCCTTCCTCCATTTCCCATGGGCCACTTTAAGACAATCCAATCAAATAAGCCATTAAGGGCAATATAGAACAGATAGAGTCATCACCTAAGTTAGAATAAAACTCAAGTTCTTCCTGTCTGTCTGTCTGTTCACTTTTCCCAGTGGACCCCTGAATGCCAAGAGTAAAGTTTTGACTCATTCTGACACTTAAAAAAGGATGTCTGTATACTTTTTCATCCCAAACTCAAATTATGTTAAGTAGACACTATTTATTGTCTTTTCTGGTGTTAGAATGTCTTTGTCTGAATGGATTTGTTCATAATTCTATGAGTCTTATTTTGCGCATGCTAAAATGGTGAGCAATTATTGGAGATTAAAATGTGGGACAAACAGTCATTCTCCCTTTGTTCAAAACCAAAACCAAGTGTATGGTACTGACTGAATGAATAGAGGTATATGAAATCTGATACACCTATCTGGAAAAAAAAATGAAAAATGATTTTTTTGTATAGGTCTGAGTCATGGGGCTATCTTCTTTTGGCTGCAAAACTGTGAGTGCTTCCAAGCCATTAAGTCATTCGCACTAGAGAGTGAATGATCTCATTCTTGCTAGCTGTGTTAATCCAGTTAGCTTTAATTTCTCTAATTAAATAAAAGCACTTTTAGCTTGACTTTTAAAAAATGTTAGAATTGAAGCTTTCTGAATGCTGTTTGGAATTCCTTCAATCAGAGTACCAGAGGCGTGCGTGGGGACAGTGGCATTGACCTCACACAGTGACTACTCTTAAAGCATCCATGTTTTCTCCACAGCACTCAGATCTATAATTTTTTTAAAGTGCCCACATGAATGCAAATCTTATTATTCAAAGTGGGTGACTCTTCCCTTTCACAGGTTCGCCTCTATCCACAAAGCTTTTCTTTATTCTGAGGCTGTTTTCAAAACGGTACTTAGAAATGGGATCTGAAAGCAATGGTGACTGTATCACCAATGATGACTGCCATATGAGGTTATCACAAATTAAGACCAACATTGGAGAAGAAGGCATTGCAAGTGAGGGGACAATAGAAAAGTTAAAGATTGAAAAAGAGGAAAACACATAAAAAATGCCTGCTTTACAGGTTTTTGATAAGCTCATGTGCTTCCTCTGTATACTTCGTGGGTCTCTGGAGTGCAGATCTCAATGGGTAGGAGTTGGGACACTGTGTGAACTATTGGGCAGTGTTTCTGATGGTGTGTGGATGAAGGGTGCCTCTCAGCACCCTAAGGTAGCCACCGCACAGCAGACCTGGTAAGTGAGACTTAGGCAGTGCTTACAGTTCTCACACTTGGGTCACCATTGGGGAACGAGGTAAAGAGAAGCTTTTGGGAGCTGAAGGTCTTACTTGAAATCAAGGGAAAATTAAAGTAGTTGAACTCCCCCTCTGTATTTCCGGGAGGAGTTTCATTTTCCCTGACCTGTTTAGCATTCTCTAGTTACAGGCCAATGACAAGTGACAGCACAGAAAGGCTCATTATCTAAGGTTTCAATTTCAATTCCAGGGACTTTTGTTATATTTTGGAACAGAGGGAAGTCTTCTTCAAAGTATAATGATATCTAATACACTACTCTCTATCGAGGGACAGACTGATGATAATTTAGTAGTGTTCTTAAATGATCCGTTTTTAAAAATTGTGTGTGTGTGTGTAAAATATGTGAATGTTGTGTCATGTTCCATGGCACACTTGTGGCCATCAAGGGACAACTTTTGGCGTCAGGTTGTTCCTCCCGCTTATGTCAGTCCTTGGTATTGAAACTCAGGACACCATGATTGCACAGCCAGCACCTTTACCCTCTGAGACACTGTTCTGCCCCCCACCCCAAATCAACAATTTTCATACACAATTTTGAAAGCAACATTGTATATTATGACAAAGTAAGATTTGAGGAAACAGGTGGAGAATATGTCCCTTCTAAGTTATAGAAAAACAGAAGCATTTCTAATTCTCTTCTCCCATGATTCTGTACAATTTCAAATTATGGCACAGATGGTATTACATAGTTAGCAGTAAAGGCCCGGGAAATAAGGGAAGAGGCAGACACATAACACACACCAAAGTATCTCAGATAAGGCAAGATAGACATCACATCACCAAAGACAAACAGTTAAATGGAAAAAAGATGAAAATAGGATAGTTACCTTCTATCTTGGTAAAAAATAACCTGAAGAAGACCAGTAAGTCTCTTCCTTTCAACTTCTTTCCCTATTTTATTAAAGATTGAACTAACGTTCACTGGAGTAATGCAACCAATTGGACCAATTTGTAGCAAGAGAGCAGAGAGATTACCTTGTGACCTTTGAATCACTGACTTTGGGAAGTAACACATGGGAAAAAAAAAGGATAGGAGGAAATAAAAGCTGTCATTAGCAGAGAAAGATTGATTGTGTAGACCCAGAGAATAGAGATCTTTATGGAGAAATTCAGCAAATATGTAGTCCATTGGTCAAATTTGGGTATAATTTGCAATTAATAAAGGATGAATTTATTGGTAATTTTGGCAGTTAATTAGTAATTTCTGTATTCCATGGTCATTTGTTTTATGCATGATGGTCAAAATTGTTCCAATGTTCAAATAGCTTATAATAAAATACAAAGCATACAATGCATATTTATTTATTAAAAGAGAAATAAAGCTGTTCTTGTAATTTAATGAAAACACATAAATGTGTTAAAACTATCATCTCATCATAAAATACCGGGAATTATTATGAGAACCGTTGAGTTTTCTATATAATCATTCTCACTGTTATAATAGATTTTACATAAGGATGTATAAATCCTTAGCTTGGTTACTTGATTTAGTTATAATTTCACATTAATTGGGTCTTCTAGCTAGTATCTGTGTCTGAAATGTGGTAACTATTATTAGGAGGTAGTTCAATTCTTTTAGAGTGATTTTATTTTATTCTATGGATGAGCTTTCTGGCTGTGTGAATATCTGTGTACCACATGCATGCCTGGTGCTTAAAAAAAAAAATCCGAAGAAAACATCTAATTCTCTAGAACTTGAGTTATGGACAGTTGTGAACCACTACGTGGATACTTGGAAATGAACCTGGTCTTCTTCTGTAAGAGCAACAAGTGTTTTCAACCATGGAACCATCTCTTCAACCACAAGTACAGTTCTTGCATGTAATAAAAATGCACACAGTTCTCTAGTTGCATATGTAGCAGAGGATGGTCTGGTGGGCCATCAATGGGAGGAGAGGCCTTGGTCTTTCGAAGATTATATGCCCAGTACAGGGAAATGCCAGGGCCAGGAAACAGGAGTGGGTGGGTTAGGGAGAAGGACGGGGGAGGATATAGGGGACTTTTGGAGAGGAAACTAGGAAAGGGGATAGCATTTGAAATGTAAATGAAGAAAATATCTAATAAAAAATTAACATTTAAAAAAATGCACACAGATGAGAGAAGGCACCTAACACATCAGTGTTAGTGAGGATAGAGATTCGTCTGTCAGACGAAGCATGAGGCAAATGGATTATTCACTGTTATTTGTACTGAAAATGACCTGAGATCACAATCAAGTGAATATTACATGAAAGACAAACCATAATCTCTTCTGATCACTGAACAGTGACTCACAGGGCTAATTCATCCCAGAAGTTTCCAGTGCTTCTCTGATGGATTATAGCCTTTAAAGCTGGTTCTCAAGAGATCCTGCTTGACACAGGAGGCGACAGAGGCATAGGAAAAGAACACCAGTGCAAAGGACAGTGCCTGATTTTAACAGGAGGGTTGTTTGGTGTGGTTCCCAGGTTTGTGATTAAGTATCAGAATTTTTTCATTCCGAAGGCCACCCCACCCTATGCTGAATACTTAGCTATGAAGCAGTTTAGATATTTGTGAGGTAAGAGTTGTTGTGCCTAGGCACCGTTTCTCTTATTGCTCATATAGATTGTTCCTGATCTGGCCTGGCCACCAATATTGAGCCACTATTATTATGCTTGCTTTTTTGTCTGCTACAGTGAGTTCTGCTTTGTTAAAAGAATTCTACACTATGAACTCATCAAAATCCTATTATAGTAAAAAGCATGGACCCTGGTCCATGAGGAAGCTACTATCATCAGCAGAGATGTGTGTTCTTCTCACTCCCAGAACTTCCTGTGCCAAACAGTTGCTCATCTCTTTCCAGTCTTTCTTGCTCACTGTGGTTACAGCTCCAGTACCTGGCCTAAGTTTGTCTACAAGTCTTTATCTGTCTGGGAGGTGTATAATGAGTTTTTAGTGGATGTATTTAAACATCTACATTTAAAAGCCAAGTACTCTAATACAAACATATCAAAAACTTAAGCTCAAGCTATAAACTAAAATTAAACAAGAGAAAACAGACATGAACATTTAAAGGTAACACTTTAAAATAAAACAAGCAAAGAAAAAGAAAAGAAAATGACTGGATATAGGTCTAAGCTTGATTTAGCTGATGCTCAAATAAAGTATACCTGGCATCAGAAGATAAAGTCATCTGTTCCAGATTGCCCCATTAAGCTACTTTGAAAAATGGCTTTATCAAATCAAATATCTTCAACTACATGTTAAAAGAAATATTCATGCTAATCACATCACATTTACACAGACAAATTGGCTTAATATATTAATGGGAAATGTTACATGGATTAAGGAAAAATATATTGAAATATCTGAAATTCAACAAATTGATTTGAGTATATTTCATGGAATTTACTCAATAATCCAGCATATTTTAAAGGTCATGCCCCAGAGCTAATGTCACCAGGTTACAGTTCCAGGGGGACATGGTAAGGAAAGGACCTGTAATTACCACAGCCTCCTTACTGAGACTGCATTACAAGGACTATGTGATGTTCACTGAGAAAAATGTATGACCACAGATGAAGAAAACAAAGAAGCACTCAGGAGAAGACTGGCTCTGTGAAGTCAGGAGCTATAATCTGTCCTGCATACATTTGCATCTGATTTACTATCATGAAAGTTGCTTGTATGAGCATGAAGGGAACATGGGCAATTCTGCAGTAGCTACATATCTGTCCAAAGTCTCTCCTCTTTCCCCAGCACCCATTAACTGTCTGAAGTCTTCCAGGTCTTCCACAGTAGTCTGTGGGTACAAACAACCTGGCCTTGTTCTATCTTGAAGACACTGGTTCTCAGAACTCCAGAAACATCCTTTGGCTCTTAGATTTTTTTCTCTGCCCTCTATTCGGCAATGTTCCATGCAACTTACAGAGGCTATATAGATGAGATGTTTAATTGCTACTTTCTTCTCGCTGCTGTGGAAATTATTATGTAGCTCAGAAGTCAGGGCAGTCATGCTCAGCACCGCAAAGTGATGTTTATAGGTGAGAGCCACCATATAAAATTTTGTCTAGAGGAATTCTTAAGTTAGAATTGAAGCCAGGATAATTCTCCTAGCTCTTTTAGCAGATCAGGAATATCTTTAATGTGGCAGAATGGTAAATTTTGGTTGGGCTCCTTGAGAAACAATTTCAAACAGCTGTTTTTCTCTGAATGCCAGTTTCCAGGTCAAAGGGAGAAAGTTCCCACATGACTATAAACATTCTGACACTGGATCTTTAGAACAATATTAATCTCTAAGCCAGAGACTCATGTACTTTTTAATCTACTTCATGAACAAAAAAGATATAATGGCCCATTAGGAAACATTAAATCCCGATCATTTCGTTAATGTTCTTGCTAATATGTGTTCCATAAAGTTGTTCACTTCTGTAACTACGATGCTGGTATCATGGGTTAATGATCCACGCAGCTTCTAATGCCGCACATCTGCCATTAATCCATTACCAGGAAAGGCTAATCTACCAGCCCTGCAGATGGATCCAAGTCCTGTAGGGGTAAATTATCCCCATTCCGTGCTGCTGGGTAGTGTCTGGTGATTCCCAGAGCATTTTCACATATATTATCAGATGTGGTTTCTAAAACTACCCTCTAATAAAAGGATGCATGTATTATGACTCTCTCTTGTTTGTGGATCCTGACAGGGAAGCATAGTATCTATGTGTCCCTGAACAAAGAGACAAAGGGTTCTTTTACTAGGAAGGCCACTAGTTGAGTGGGCAAGTTTGGTAGAAACATACTGTAAATAGAGATATAGAAAGAAAATGTCACTTAGTAAATCTGAGAAAACATCTCTGTGTAACACTATACCTGTTTGGGGATGAAGAAACATTATTTCACCTAAATGGTAGTTCCACTGTGGAGAGTGTTGACAACCTCAGGATGTTGATTGCCTCTTGCTTTTTCTATTAAGTTTATGATAGTAGCTGCTGTGTTATGCATATACAAGGGAGGTTGCTGAAAGTCTGCCCTTTTTGTATGGCTCTGTGTGAACCTAGGTTTTGCTCAGGGAATGGTGCTGCTTTCAGGTCCCAATGGGACATTTCAGGTCCCATTGACATAAAGCCAATCCTGTTATGTTATCTTGCCATTGTGTTAGGAGAGAACTTAAAACTTCCCTCCTCCTAACCGGAGAAGAGGAAATTTTGAAATGAACAAAAACAAGGTTCGTTATCTTCTTTATTTATTTATTCATTTATTTTTATTGTTGCTGTATTCGAGACTGAACCTAGGGCTCCATACATCTCAGGCAATCACCACATCACTGAGATATATCTTCAGCAATCTATTTTTTTCCTTTTCTCTTTTAATTTTGTACTAGAATCTCAATAAGTTTCACAGGCTGGCCCTGAATTTGCAACACTTTAGTCTCAACCTCTTAAGTAGTTGAAATTATAGGACTATCCAACCACACCTGGCTAAGTAATCTTCTTCATATCTATGCGTTATGACGTATTGTTTTTCTTTTGGACATTGCCACAATAGCATATCAACAAAGACGAGAAAGACAGATGTAGCATTTCAGTTCTTAGCTCTCCACAGGTTTTTAACTGACTTCATCTTTACCACAACCCAAGGGGGTGACGCTGGCATCATGAGGTAGGATACTGTCTTCATCATGGCTTTATCGGTGTGAAGAGACAGTAAGACCAAGTCAACTCTTACACAAGAAAGAATGCAAGTGAGAGCAACACCCTGATCCCCAGGTATAAGGAAGCAAGGGTGAGAGCTAGACCAAGACACAGAGAGAGAGAGAGAGGGGAGAGACAGAGACATAGAGAGAAAGGAGAGAGAGACAGAGAGAAGAAGAGAGAGGAGAGACAAGAAATTTAGAGAGAGGAGAGACAGAGAGGGGAGAGACAGAGAGAGAGGAGAGACAGAGAGAGGGAGGAAGAGATGGGAGAGACAGAGACAGCAACAGAGAGGAGAGAGAGACAGAGAGAAGAAGAGAGAGGAGAGACAGAGAGAAGAAAAGAGAGGAGAGACACAGAGAGGAAAGATAGAGGAGAGACACACAGAGAGAGGAGAGAGGGGAGACAGACAGAGAGAGAGAGAGAGAGAGAGAGAGAGAGAGAGACTGGGATTGGACCTGGTATGAGCTTTTGAAGCCTCAAAGCCCCACCCCCTCTAGTGACACACTTCCCCCAGCTAGCCACAGTTGCTCTAACATGGGCACACCCACTCTGAAAAGTCCACACCTATTCTAACAAGGCCAATGATTTTTTTAAGGTCCCAATCCTAAAATCCTTTCAAACAGTTCCATTTCTGGTGACTAAGCATTCAAACATATGAGCCTCGGGGGATTGTTATTATTCAAACCACCAAAGTGAGTTAGCAAAACACCACACCTGGCAGGGCCTCTGCTTTCACTTTTCTACTTGGAAACTGAGACTACAGAGTCATTGTTTCCAGTGATATTTGAATATGTGAAGGTGTAGTGATTTTGAATAAATTGCTAGAATAGCTTGACATCAAGAAAACCTTAGCTTAAAAGGCAATTTGACTTGGCAAGAGAGAAAAGGGAAATAGTGAGTGCCCAGGCTCTTCCGCTGAGACCTCGAACCACCAGGCTCTGCCCACAGGACACTCCATGGGGGAAGACTTTCCCCTCAGAGTTGTAACCTTTACACTGGGGAAGCTTTTTACTTCAGAGGTGTAACACAGAAAGAACTGGACTTCTTTGTGATGCCATACAGTAAGCCAGACTTGCAAAGAGCTCTCCCTCTGGACTTTGAGGTGTGAAATGCACTCAGTGTCAGGGACTTGTGACAAGACAGTTTCTTTAACTCCCAACACAATGTTTCCCAAGTGCTTATTCTCATATTAACTATGGAGAGAGCCACGCCACGTGGGTTTGAATTTTGCCAGCTAGTTTTAGGTCACCCCATCTCCTACCCCTTCTGAAGACTCCTTCAATCTGCAAAATAGGAGCAATAATGATCTGAATCCCACATAGGAGGAAAGGATCCAATGCTACCCAAGGTCTCCCCTTGACCTTGAAGAATGTGACTGAAGACTGCTGATGGATGTCTGAAATTGCCAAGTCCCAACAGCTACTTTTCCTATGATCCTCCACCTGCCACCCACTTGGCTTTTGAAAAGGCAGTGAAGGACTAGGCTGATAAGGGGGACAGGAAAGATTCTCACCCAATGGCAGGGCCATTTAAAATCTCAAATTGTCTCATTCTGGACATTTTCACTGGATATTTCATGATAGTAAAAAAGTAAAACTGCAGAAAGAGGAAGACTGCACAGGCAGCCTCTACAAGTACTTCACACTACACCCCTGCCTCACTCACTCATGGAACTCACATCCAATGGATATCAGCTACTACTAATGCTATTAACCATGACATCTCATGTTTTATTGTTGCATTTAGTATTCTGTATAGTTTGAATAAATTTATAACATTTTTGTAAAGAAGTCATTAATGCAGCACCCTAAAACCTTGCTTTCCTACCCTGTCAGACTAGTGAAGCTTTCACATCTCATCCTTGAAGCTTCTTTTTGCAGTAGATAGAGTTTATGGATCTTGTTAAGAGACTAACTCACTGTGGTCACAGTGCAGTGACTAAGAGACTGTAGAATGATGATGCAGAAATGGAATACCTCCTTCCTCACAGAGATCATCAATGAAGAGAATGAAAGATTGTAAGAGCCAGAGGCTGCTCAGGTCTACTGTGAAACAGTGTATTCTGGACATGACAGGGCCATTGTACACATGAACCCAAAGCAGTTGTGCCTATATGCACAGGACCCAAATAAGATCAAACTAATCAGAACGTTAGTGTGGATGAGGAGGATTCATGAATTCCCATGAATAGCCAAGGAGCTGTTCCAGTAGATGCCAACTGGAGTTGGAATCATCTGTTTTCTTCAGGGATGCTGTCTCAGGTAGGTTGCCTATGCTATATGGATGGCTCTTTACCCATGCATAGGCCAATGTCATCAATTGGACTCAAGGCATTAAAAAAAAAAAAAGTACATGGAGAGATGAACTTAGAGAGTAAGAGCACTTCCTGATCTTGGAGGTGACCCAAGTTCAGATGCTAAAACTCACTTATGAACACAAAATACTTCTGCATGTACCTGAACATAGATGCATATTAACATATATACATACAGACACACACTCATAAGTAAAAATTAAAAGTGTTAAATCCAGCATACAGATTTTTTATTTCCAGTTAATTACATATGATTAAAAATTACAAAGTTCTAAATATTTTATACTCAAAGAAAGAAACCTTCTCTGTTTTTACATTAGCCACCCGAGTATATTATTTTATTAAAAAAATACATATACATTCATATACATTAGGGCAGATGAAATGGCTCAACAAGGAAATGTATTTGCTTGCCAAGCTTGATGACCTGAATTCAGTCCTTAGAATCTATATGGTGTAAGGAAAGAACATACTCTTACATGTTGTCTTCTGATTTACACATGCATGGTGTTACATGCATGCTCATATATACACACTGAAGGAATAAATGTAATATATTTATGTCTGCTCATTAAATGGGCTACTGATCTTTTATGTAAAAGTTTGTTTTTCAATGATTCTATTTGAATCTAAACATCACACTTTGGTTCTCATAAATAAAAGCCAATTACAGTGTATACAAATGTTTACTAAGAAATCTCCTATTTTCCAAGCAATTTATTTCTTTCTGAAATGAAAAGTGGAGATGTCTATGATAAATTGTGTTGTCATCTATAATCTTGTACAGGTAAAATAGCCAAGTAAAAATAATAAATATCTAATATTATACCACTAGTAATTATCTGTAAAAATCTAGTGGTTTGAAATATAATTCTGGTTGAAAGAAATATTAATGATAATAACCTAATCCTATCCAAATTTACAATGCATTATAATTTAGCTTTCTAGCTTCTTTAGAAGTCTGATGAAGCTTTATGCAGAAGTAATAAGCTAAAACTCTATTTACATTCTTACATTTAAATTAAGTGAGGTAGTCTATATATAAAAGTTGTATTTAATGATACACATAAGCTGAGTGTTTACTTCAATCTCCTTTTGATTTGGAAGCTAACATATCTCAGTCTATAAGCATTCATGTTGAAGGCATTAGACATATTTTATAGTAAAAGTAAACATTAATCTCAATGAGTATTTGTGACATTGTGGTTCCTTAATAAGTATTCATTGAATAGATCATGACAGAGGATAAATTTGATGCACATCTAAATTACTGTGAACTTCATCTTCATATAAATATTATTTTAATTTACCAGACTATGTACACATTGCATTAGCTGGAAGAAGAAACATTTAGTTTTATTAGTTTGTTAAAAAGAATGTAAAGTATGCTCTAGTATATGTCTTGGATGTTCTCAAAGTAGGCACTTATCCAATCTACAAATACCACTTAGTGTTTGCTATATGCAAGACATTGTTAAAGGTTATAAGAGGGTCAAAAATGAAAATTATATACCCAGTCTCTTCTTAAGGCAGGACACTGACAACATATTCACTAAATAGTTGTAAAAGGTTAGAATCTAAAGACAATCAGATACCAAGAGAGAGCCTTCAACCCAAAGTCAATTTATGCAGAACATGAGCATTAGTTGAGCCTCACAAATATAGTGAGATGCTGTTGCAGAAGAGGGAAGACAAAGTAATAAGTAAGTAAGTCAAAAAGTAGAAAAGAGAAAAGGAAAAGAAAATAATAAGATGTTATTATATCTTGATGGAGGAATTAGTAATGTGTCCCATACAGGGTGCTATTAACACAAAACAAGAGACAAGGAGGATATAGACTTGCAAATAAAAACTCAGCAGATGACCCTTGTTGTTGAATTAGGGAAAGACTGAAAGAGGCTGAGGAGGAGGGTGAACCTGTAGGAGGATCAGCAGTCTCAATTAATCTGGATCCCCGAGACCTCTCAAACACTGGACCACCAAACAGGTGGCATACACCAACCGATATGAAGCCACCAACACACTTATAGCAGAGGACTGCTGAGTCTGTGTTCATTCAGACATGATGCACCAAACCCTTAAGAGTCTGGAGGCCCCAGGGAGTTTAGAGGTCAGATAGGGTAGGGGTTAGGGAAATCCACCTGGAGGCAGGGGTGTGGGAAGGAGGTATGGAATGTGGAGCAATAGAAGGGTAGATGGGGGGTGGGAATGGGGGGAATAATAAATTTTAAAAACGTCAGCAGAAGATTTTTGTAGATGTCTATAAGGAGAGTAAACAAATGAACAAACAAAACCAAAGGAACAAAAAGTTTGAAAGCAAAGGTAAGAATGTAGAATAGCTCAGAATTTGCAAGGGTTGTATAAATGGAAATGACATCAGAAAGAAAAGATTATAAATGGAGAAAAAAAATTGCCATATAATTAAAGAACAGTTTCCAACAAGGTTCATGGTTCCCCAAAAAGAGAGCTTGATAATTTCTGTAGAAGATGTTTATTTTATAAAACATTCCTGTTTCTAAGAACTCAATCATTAGATCCAACAATGTCTCAAACGGGCTCTTACAATAAATACCTCACTAATTATAGCAAGTGTTTTAAGATAGATATTATTCAAGGTTTCTGTTTGTTTTTTCTTCTCATTAACCTCTCTCTTCGTTCCCTGAACCATGGAGGAATACATTTTAAAATTCTTGATGATAATGGAATTTAAAAACAGTAAAGCAGTTTAAGGCAAGCCCTTGCATAACTTATTTTTACTTGTTTATTTGAGGCAGGGGAGAACAAACCATGGAGTGCATGTGGAGGTCACAAGAAAATTAATGGAACTTAAAGAACAACTTGTACAAATTGGTTTTTTCCTTGCACCTGGTAGGTTCCAGTGTCTACAGGATCAAACTCAGGTCATTAGGCTCAGCAGCAAGTACTTTACCCACTGAACCATCTGATTGGTATGTATTTAAAATAAATAAATAAACAAATAAACAAATAAATAAATAGGAGGGGAAATTTGTCCATGAAATTATATGTTTGCAGTGTTTTTAGAATATTCAAGACACGTTTTATATGTTGCAACATAAGGACTATTTGCTTCTATAAAAGAGATATCTAGTGCCAGATAATATTGATAAGACAAGAGTGATTCTTAAAGCTGTTCACACCACTGAACCAGATCATTGTTCTTACCATCAAACAAGTCTTCCAAAAAGCTGTTTAAGACACTTAAAGTTCAGGAACTTAGACTTGAATTCAAATTAAGACTTTCCTTTCGTAAAGCACTGGGAAAGTCACAGTGATAACTAGTGTTTAACTTCTTATATTTTTCCATTTTCCCACTCCTTTTTGCTTATTTTTTTTAAGATTTGAGACTTTCATGTATGTATGCAGTCTGCTCTAATTCTTCCTGTATCCTTTTCCCACTTTCCTTCCTAACTTCAAATGCTATTTTTTCAAACTTAGTGCTACCTGTATGCACATAGGTCATCTACTGGAGTGCTGTAACCTCTCTGAGGCCACCCTACCTAAAGAACATTGGCTTTTCCAAGCAAACATCAATTGCAAATAGATTCTCTGATAGGTATAGGACTTTTTCCTATCCATGCTGAGATTTTGGTTGGCTTGATTTTATGTGTGCAGTCACAGCCATTGTGAATTCATGTGGCACTATACTGTCTTGAAATACTGTATATTTCACTGTACATTTCCACAAATTCTGGCTCACACAATCCTTCCACTTCCATCCTCCACAATGGTCCATGCGTTTTACAGGAGACACAATATGATAGTTATCTTATTTAGAACAGAGCGCTCTATAATCCCATGTTCTCTGCATGTTGACCTGTTGTGGGTCTCTGTATTAGTTTTCATGCACTAGAAAAAGAAACTTCTGTGATGAGAGTTGAGTGACATACTATATCTATGGATAGAAAAATAAGAACTTGGAGAGCAGTTTATTATTATGTCAGTTTACCAGAATCACAGTATTAAGTTCTCCTCTAGGCCAATGACCTAAGCAGCTACAGTTTACCTAGCCTAAATGCCAGGCGTAACTTCTATCTTGTGAGGTGAACTTTAGTCCAATAAAAAAGTGGCTGCTTATCCCTATAATATTTGTGTTATCATTGTACCAATGGGAATATCCTGCTGGGCCTTTGTTATTGTAGTATACAGGGCTCACAGCTGAGTAAAACTGTTGATGATTTTTCTCCCCTGGTATCACATATAGCATCTTTTAAACACTATGAAAGATAGCTAACAGGGCTGAAGCTTCCAGAACATTTGATTAATACCCTTCTTTCTATTTGTGCTTATTTGCCAAGGCTATACAGAAATATGAGAATTCTCAATCAGGAGGGGATTTAAACCAAAAAGAACTGTTTTGGTTCCCTCTTCAAACTCATTCAACTGGAAGTAAGGGTTTCAAGAAAACAAAACAAAACAAAACATACAAGTTTGAAGAGACAAAGGCCATTCACATTTATCTTCCAAGTAGGAGACTAGGGGACTGACTTTAGAAGTGTGAAGTTATGTCTACCATCATGTGTGAAGGAGCCATAGCACCCAGACCTTGACAAACATTCAGACCTTTAGACTACTTCCTCTCCTAGCTTCTAAGATTGTTAGACATTTGAATAAAGCCACTGTGACCAAGGATAGAGACCACAACAGAAACAAGCACATTAAGTACTTGGACAAATGATACCCCAATGATGATCACTTTCTGTGGGAGAAAAACAGCTAATTCTCAAACCTAAAGAAAGCAGAGAGAAATATTCTATCAAGCAAGGTTAAGATTCAATGAAAAGGAACAGTAGCAATGAATCAATAGTTAAGAATGCTTCCTGCTCCTCTAGAGGACCAGAGTTCTGTTTCCAGAACCTACACCGAACAGCTCATAACCTCCTCAAGCTCTCAAGCTGCAGGAGAGTTGACACCCTTTTCTGGACTTTTTAAATACTCACATGCACAGGCACAACCTCGCCTGAACCCTCTTCTCTGAAGCAGGAAGTTCTGGTTTCTTTAATAACTCAGTTGTATCACATAATGTTTTTCTGGAAGCTGTCTTGGGAGAGGGAATGTGATGGTTTGCTGATAATGGGCACTTGAGAGGACCCATGCTGTTTAAAAAGAATATAAGTGGAGCCCTACAGTTAGAAGATGCTCTTGTCATATAACACTNCCAATCCAAGCGAACATGCGTCACGCTGAGGTATGCTTGAGCCGGGTATATCTGGAGGCGGGCTGCCCCACTCTCTCTCTCTTTCTCCACATGGATTTAATAAAGTGATACTCGCAGAAGAACTCTGGAGCCCACTTATTCCTCTCCTGCGGGCAGGCGGGGGAAGTGGGGGATATGTTTTTTATTGTTTTTTACAGATATTATTCAAGGTTTCTGTTTGTTTTTTCTTCTCATTAACCTCTCTCTTCGTTCCCTGAACCATGGAGGAATACATTTTAAAATTCTTGATGATAATGGAATTTAAAAACAGTAAAGCAGTTTAAGGCAAGCCCTTGCATAACTTATTTTTACTTGTTTATTTGAGGCAGGGGAGAACAAACCATGGAGTGCATGTGGAGGTCACAAGAAAATTAATGGAACTTAAAGAACAACTTGTACAAATTGGTTTTTTCCTTGCACCTGGTAGGTTCCAGTGTCTACAGGATCAAACTCAGGTCATTAGGCTCAGCAGCAAGTACTTTACCCACTGAACCATCTGATTGGTATGTATTTAAAATAAATAAATAAACAAATAAACAAATAAACAAATAAATAAATAGGAGGGGAATTTTGTCCATGAAATTATATGTTTGCAGTGTTTTTAGAATATTCAAGACACGTTTTATATGTTGCAACATAAGGACTATTTGCTTCTATAAAAGAGATATCTAGTGCCAGATAATATTGATAAGACAAGAGTGATTCTTAAAGCTGTTCACACCACTGAACCAGATCATTGTTCTTACCATCAAACAAGTCTTCCAAAAAGCTGTTTAAGACACTTAAAGTTCAGGAACTTAGACTTGAATTCAAATTAAGACTTTCCTTTCGTAAAGCACTGGGAAAGTCACAGTGATAACTAGTGTTTAACTTCTTATATTTTTTCCATTTTCCCACTCCTTTTTGCTTATTTTTTTTAAGATTTGAGACTTTCATGTATGTATGCAGTCTGCTCTAATTCTTCCTGTATCCTTTTCCCACTTTCCTTCCTAACTTCAAATGCTATTTTTTCAAACTTAGTGCTACCTGTATGCACATAGGTCATCTACTGGAGTGCTGTAACCTCTCTGAGGCCACCCTACCTAAAGAACATTGGCTTTTCCAAGCAAACATCAATTGCAAATAGATTCTCAGATAGGTATAGGACTTTTTCCTATCCATGCTGAGATTTTGGTTGGCTTGATTTTATGTGTGCAGTCACAGCCATTGTGAATTCATGTGGCACTATACTGTCTTGAAATACTGTATATTTCACTGTACATTTCCACAAATTCTGGCTCACACAATCCTTCCACCTCCATCCTCCACAATGGTCCATGCGTTTTACAGGAGACACAATATGATAGTTATCTTATTTAGAACAGAGCGCTCTATAATCCCATGTTCTCTGCATGTTGACCTGTTGTGGGTCTCTGTATTAGTTTTCATGCACTAGAAAAAGAAACTTCTGTGATGAGAGTTGAGTGACATACTATATCTATGGATAGAAAAATAAGAACTTGGAGAGCAGTTTATTATTATGTCAGTTTACCAGAATCACAGTATTAAGTTCTCCTCTAGGCCAATGACCTAAGCAGCTACAGTTTACCTAGCCTAAATGCCAGGCGTAACTTCTATCTTGTGAGGTGAACTTTAGTCCAATAAAAAAGTGGCTGCTTATCCCTATAATATTTGTGTTATCATTGTACCAATGGGAATATCCTGCTGGGCCTTTGTTATTGTAGTATACAGGGCTCACAGCTGAGTAAAACTGTTGATGATTTTTCTCCCCTGGTATCACATATAGCATCTTTTAAACACTATGAAAGATAGCTAACAGGGCTGAAGCTTCCAGAACATTTGAATAATACCCTTCTTTCTATTTGTGCTTATTTGCCAAGGCTATACAGAAATATGAGAATTCTCAATCAGGAGGGGATTTAAACCAAAAAGAACTGTTTTGGTTCCCTCTTCAAACTCATTCAACTGGAAGTAAGGGTTTCAAGAAAACAAAACAGAACAAAACATACAAGTTTGAAGAGACAAAGGCCATTCACATTTATCTTCCAAGTAGGAGACTAGGGGACTGACTTTAGAAGTGTGAAGTTATGTCTACCATCATGTGTGAAGGAGCCATAGCACCCAGACCTTGACAAACATTCAGACCTTTAGACTACTTCCTCTCCTAGCTTCTAAGATTGTTAGACATTTGAATAAAGCCACTGTGACCAAGGATAGAGACCACAACAGAAACAAGCACATTAAGTACTTGGACAAATGATACCCCAATGATGATCACTTTCTGTGGGAGAAAAACAGCTAATTCTCAAACCTAAAGAAAGCAGAGAGAAATATTCTATCAAGCAAGGTTAAGATTCAATGAAAAGGAACAGTAGCAATGAATCAATAGTTAAGAATGCTTCCTGCTCCTCTAGAGGACCAGAGTTCTGTTTCCAGAACCTACACCGAACAGCTCATAACCTCCTCAAGCTCTCAAGCTGCAGGAGAGTTGACACCCTTTTCTGGACTTTTTAAATACTCACATGCACAGGCACAACCTTGCCTGAACCCTCTTCTCTGAAGCAGGAAGTTCTGGTTTCTTTAATAACTCAGTTGTATCACATAATGTTTTTCTGGAAGCTGTCTTGGGAGAGGGAATGTGATGGTTTGCTGATAATGGGCACTTGAGAGGACCCATGCTGTTTAAAAAGAATATAAGTGGAGCCCTACAGTTAGAAGATGCTCTTGTCATATAACACTTCACTGGTATTCACTTTGCTGGTCTTTGCTGGTTATTTTTTATACAGTGAAAAATACCAAAGAACTTCTTGTGGTACACCGGCCGATTCTGGCTGCTTCTGCCAACTCAGGCTGATTTAGCAGAGCCTTGCTGTTTCTGTTGGATCAAGCTGCCAATACTGATTCATGTTTAGTGTTTGCTATTAAACTAATAGCAAACAAAGAGTAGAATCACCCCCAAGTAACTACTACTAAACAACTGCACAACATTCTTTTCCTACTAACCTTGTTTTTCCCCTATCAGTGGTCAGTGGGTTAGAAGGAAGGTTGAAGTATTTAAAAATTCTAAATAAAGTAGGTTTTGAAAAAATCTAAGCCTACACTCTCCATATAATTAAAAAAATAAATATTTTATTGAAAATGATTCCATGAACAGAAAGTTTGAGGATAATATGGCTTGTAGGGTATGAAAATATTAACATGTAAACAAAACATTAATTTAGAAGTGTTAGAAAATAAAGATTCTAGAAATTATTTTTAGAGACAGAAAGAAAGAAAAGAAGAAGATAAGAAAATTAGACAGATAACCAGTGCAGGCTTGTGCTCAAGTATGTATACTTATAAAACAGATGACAAGCAATTGGATAATAAATTATCAGCATAGTACTTTAGCGGGCTCATATGAACCCTTGTTCTATTGCTAGTGGGACTGTTTGGACAGGCTGTAGAACCCTATGGACATAGGGACAAGCTGTTAGAAACAGAGCAGTAGGGGTGGACCTTGAAAATTACTCTCTTCTTCTTGTACAATCTTGGCTTCTTGATATGGCTATCTATCGGCAGCCTCCTTCACATGCCTGTACCAGGGATCTGCTCTCCCCACAATGTTTCTCTACCATGATGGGCTGATAGTCTTGAAACCCATGTGCAGACTTTATGCTTCCTCCCTTCTGCTGTTTCTGTCTGTTATTTTGTCCTAGCAGATGGAAAAAGTAACCCATATGCTTATCTAGAAGACTGAACAAAAAATGCCAAATCAGATACAAAGTTTGAATAAGTATGTATCAGGGATAAACATCTCAAAAACATCCTTCCTGTCTAGGTCAAGACTGTGTCCCACCAAGTGAGGAAGTAACCTAAGAAAGACATAGATTGTGCAGAAGATGTTTAGTACACAGGGAAACCCGGGACAGTGCCAAGTTGTTTTAAAAAGGCAAGCTTTCCCAAGAGCTGGGCACATAGCATCACAAATCTCCATCACATTCATCACATTTCTTGAAAAGGCTTGAGGAGCATACCCTTCATTAATGAAATTAAGAATTAATTACTATTAACTACTTTATAAGTTAGAATAAAATTGACTGAATAGCTCACATATTATCTAAACATATTTAAATTACATTTAGATAAATTTGGCAAGTTTGGGGATAATTTAATGATAAATACAAAGAAAATGCTCAATAGAATATGTAACTTCTAGGAATCTCAAAGTTCTTTAAGGAAGGGAAAATGTATATATTTATAGACTATCTCAGGTGTCAGTACCATTTCATAACCTTAATAAACATCGAATACAAAATTGATACAATAAGATAAAAAATAGAATCAAAGTCACCTTATTAATCTGTGAGAATATGAGTCAAATCTATATTTAATGACTCTTTTGCTGAAATGGTCTGTTGACCTTCAAAGCCCAAATTAGAAAATAATATTTTTAAAATGAAACTGAGAATTTGCTTCATAAGACACCTAATGACAGATGCTGAAGACATTATATATCATGAGATTAAATAATTGCATTACTTAGCTAACTGGCTTTGGATAATCTATTTGCAATAAATTAAAGTAACAAATGCATGTAATACTTGTAGAATAGGACTCAGTGCTGGTGTCGTGGAACCACACCCCAATTCCCTTACTCCCCACTCCTGTAATGAGCTGCTTTGGAACACACTACACAGATGCTGCTCATTCTTAGCATGCCATGGAATAAAATATTGGTGCAAATGGAGGCAGTAATTGATGCTAACAGTCTGAATCAGTCCAGCATGTCAGGCTCCCCATCAGTTAAATTTATCTGTAATTATATGGCCTCACTTAAGTGAGAATTGATTTGATGTAGGATATTAATACTTCTAAAAGAATAATCAAAATTTAACCTGAGCATCAAAATGAAGTGTGACAAAACAATCTTCCAGAACAGAAGTTTGGAAAGAAAATCATAAATTATGCTAAGCACGTACAGAACAATTTCAAATAACTTTAAAATCACACGGGGGAAAA
Source organism: Mus minutoides (assembly GCA_902729485.2). Classification (NCBI taxonomy): domain Eukaryota; kingdom Metazoa; phylum Chordata; class Mammalia; order Rodentia; family Muridae; genus Mus; species Mus minutoides. Next base: position 1,949,159 of record LR749524.1, read on the forward strand.
AGCAATCTTGTGCATGTATGTATGTGTGGGGGGGGGGCGGTGGTTAGAGGTTGATGTCACATGTCTTCCTCAGTTGCTTTCCATCTTATTATTTTGAGACAGACTCTCACTGAACCAAGACCTCAGTGATTGCCTAGACTGGCCGTGAGCAAGCCCCAGGACTCCTGCCTCTGTCCCCCAACCTGCACCCCTGTGGAGGTATTACAGGATTGCATATTCTAATAGCTTTCCACTTGTTTGCTGGGAAGGTCCTCAAGCTGGCACAATAAGCACTTAGTAACTGGTCGATCTCCCCGGTCTCCAGAAATCAAATAAACAAACGAACAAACACACACACACCCAGCTCTGGTTCCTATATGGCAAGTTTCAAATGTGTAAAAAGGAGAATGCCACAAAAATGATGCTCTCCTGAGTTATCAGTGCTTGTCCTTGGTTACACAATAAAAGTATTAATTAAGTAGGAAAACAAATTTTCCTGAAGAATGTTTGCCTTTCTACAAAACACTATTGATGTACACATCTAACATTTATGATCTATTTGTTTGATCTTTGATCTCTTCTTATTTTCTTTTTAAAGTGCAAATGCATTTAAACTGAATGCTTTTTGAGAATAACACCACCCACAAATCCTGGGCTTGAAGTATATTCACATCAAATATAAAATCAAATATAAAATATAAAATTTTAATGTTAATGGACGTACTCAGTCATGTACTTGACTTTCACTATTTGCCTACAAATGTTCAAGTGTGAAGACACCCTGGCAAAAATCTATAATTTGGGCATTGAGACAGATGTGTAATGCACAAAATCAAACAAAGAAGAATTAAGACATTCCTCACTCATAGGCACATGTGCCTGCTGTTAGCTGAGAGGGTCTCTTTAGGTAACTAATAAGATTTTGTGCTGGGGTTCCACACCCTGTGTCTTGGTGGGTGAGCATCCCATCAGACAAGTACTTTGACAGAGTGATTGCTATGTTGGAGTTTTGGAATTGCATTAGAAAAGTTGGATCCAAATGAACACATGTGAAAGAGTTTCAAGAAGGCCGCGCTGAAGCTTTAAGGCATTCCAGCTTCTCAGGAACTTTGGAGATCTGGAATTGTAATGCATTTCTCACTCTGGCCTATTTTGAATTGATTATAGCAGGTGTGGTTTTGAACAAAGCTCTTGTGAACAGCCTAGACAGAAAATTATATCCTTTGCTTTACTTTTCCCACATACTACTCTGCTGCAGTTGTATCTGTAGAGTTCCACAGTCCCTACTTTGCTGTATAGCCCAAACTGGATTTTGCTTATTTCATCACACACCAAGACTAGGAGCCACAGTTTGTCCTGGGGCTGTGAGGAGCCTCCTTGGCTCACATGTAACTGGCTGCCAGACTTTTTAGCTTCCTGTCCATTTCAAGGCCCTTATGTTTCCATAACCCATAAAATATGAAATGACTGAATTTGATATTTTTCTAACTGAGATTTAGGAAGCATGACAAATGCATACTTCACCACTATATACTCCAGGATACAGGCTGTGCATTTTTGACAAATGGCTGGCAGCCTGCATTCAAAGGTGAACTCCGGGTTCTACACCTAGCTGAGCACTCCTTCAAACATGGTTGGATGGCACATTTTAAAAGGTCCAGATGGCCAAATCCTAACATTTATTGCATTATGGTGACAATGTTATGAATCAGATTGAGAGAAAAGATTCTGGGGCCAAAGTGGTTACTGCACAGTGATAAAAAAGCTAACTATCTAAGCAATGCAGAGGGATTTATAAAAAGATAAGTCTGGCTGAGTTTAATGCTGACCTTCACCAAAATCATTTCCGTTTTATCAAGGACAGGTGGGTTTATAGGATAAAAGATTAGCTATATATAGTATTTATGGCTAAGTTAAAGGATCAAAATGCAAGCATAATATTTGGAAATAATTGTTTCTGGCTCAGAGTACCAATGCACAGTTCAGGTTCATAAAGTAAGCGAATGGGAGATAATAGTGTAATTGTCATATTTCTCAGCTTAGAAAATATGGTCAAGTTATGATGTATTTTACTTTTTTCATATATGGGAGAAGGTCTCACTTCACACTGTGGGTGTTAAACAAAATGAAATTATTTGGAAAAAATTTGTTTCTCAAGATAAATATATTTTTTAAACACATAAATACAATTTGTGCTCAAGACCATATGTTGAATTTTTTTTAAAAAAGTAGGATTTGTTGTTTTTGTACCTAAACTTTCTTTGACAAAATTGATTAATATGTAGTTCAATATTCAGGTAACCTATATCGTCTAGATTGATCATTCTGATGGAATTAGAAGACCATATGGAAAGAGATTATATTTCTAGAAATCTGCACTGATTTTACAGTTCATAATTGAGTGCAATTAGCTCTAAGCAATGAATAGAAAGTGGTGTCTCTCTATTGTTTTTAAGCCTAGGAGACTTTGATGTTGAGTTTTAACAAGCTGACCCAAAACACTCGTGTTTGAATTGGATCATGATCTACAGACTCTCTCGCCTCTATCTTTTATCCACTATAGGTTTGAATTAGCAACCCTAGTTAAATAAACAAACCAGAACAAGCTTGAGGGGAACTCCCACATCCACAATCCCTGTGTTGTTCATTGTCATAGTAGAGGCACAGCATATGTAAGTAACAATGTACAATCATTCTAATGTCATCATCACCACTAGCCAGTTATATAAGTGAGCTCTTTAAAGCAATATTATTTAAAAATTACTAGGTTTCTCTGGTGATTTCAATATGAATGGCCCTATAGGCTCAGATGTTTTAATGCTTAGTCATCAGAGAATGGAACTGTTTGAATTATAAAGATTTAGGAGGTGTGATCTTTTGGGAGTAGGTGTGGACTTGTTGGAGGAAGGATGTCATTAGCCATAGGCTATGACATTTCAAACACTCACTCTAGGTCAAGTTTATCTATCATCTATCTATCTATCTATCTATCTATCTATCTATCTATCTATCATCTATCTATCATCTATCTATCTATCTATCTATCTATCTATCTATCTATCTATCTCTGCCTGTGGATCAGGTATGTTTGAATAACATGAAATAGTATAAAATCACCCTTTCGTGTTATTTTATCACAAAGTGCATAGTGTAAGACTAATCAGAACCACAGTAATATTAAGAACCATCAAGATTGTGGAACTTTCTTTGATGATACCAGAAGACTAGAAATGTTAAATTGAACATGATGATAGGAAGGGTATATACAATTTTTGAGGCATGAGGCTTAATTTCCATTCTTCTCTTCTGCCAAAGAAATGAGAAAAGTAAATGAGAGGGAAAACAAGATACTTAGAAGTATTAAGTGTGCAGGTTCCCTCAATTAAACACAGTAGTAATAATTTTATCATGTTTTTTCACAACATCAAAAGCATCATATTTCATTAACATTAATTTCATTTTGAAGGGCAATGCTATTTAAAGATGTTTTTAATTGGTCATCATTCATAGTTGAATATGGGTTCTTAATGTAATTGGTTTAGAATGAAAAGTATAATTACAGAGAAATCTAGTGGTGTGCTTTATAATCATGGAACGTACTGCACTAATTTCCTTGAACCTATTTGACCTTTCTGATGACCTTTTGTATAGTTTTATCATGTTAACTCCTTAGTTTTCAAAAATTAGGCAGGAAAAAAAGCAAACTTGATATGCATCATGAACAAAATTTCAGAGTAAGTTCGCAAGAGGTGATACATAACTATTCTCTAGGAAATTCACAAGAAAGCCATCATATCTAATTGTAATAATATATCAGGATTCTTTTTTTCTGTGGTGGGTTTAGCAAGAGGATAATATAAAGAAACAATTTTCTGGCACTAGTTTTTAAATTGACAACAATTTAGACAATGTTCTTGCTCATTAAATAATAAAGCATGTAATTTCAATAACAGGTAAATGACTCAATTACTGTCTAAGACACTCCAACTCAATGTTACTTATTAATAACTAGATGCCAATCAGCAGGGAGATTGCTGGTGGATTGCCTCAGGGTCTCCTCTCCTCAACTGTCCTTCTCAGCATTTCTCCAATTAAATTTCTTAAATATATGGAAAGTTCCCTCAAATTTATACTTGACACTAATTACCTGATTAGTGAATATGCTGAATCCAGTTGTACTCAGGGAAGCTGTGCGTAGGCTGAAATCCAGCTGCTCTATAGACTGGAAAGTTTCAGGTCTGGACTTCAGTGAACACAGAGTAGAATATGCTAGGAACTAAACTTGCTAGGAACTGCTTGGCACAAGTTTATACAGATGTCAAAAGTACAGATGTTCTCAAGACTTCAGATCTTTAGGGCATAGGAACTCCATGGGTTGACCATCAGAGTCAACTAACCTGGACCCTTGGGGGTTTCAGAGACGGAACCACCAACCAAAGAACATACATGGGCTGGATGGACCTAGGCCTCTCCACACATGTGTTACAGATGTGCAGCTTGGTCTTCATGTGGGTCCCAAACAACTGGAGTGGGGAGCTATCCTAAAAGCTGTTACCTACAGATGGGATATATTCTTCTAGCTGGGCTGCCTTGTCTGCATCAGTGGGAGAGGATGTGCCTAGCCTCACAGACTTGATGTGCCAGGGTGTGTGGAATACCCAGGGGGCTACCACCCACTCAGAGAAGAAGAGGGGGGATGAGGGAAGGACTGTGGGAGGGGTGAGCAGGAGTGGGGTCAATGAGTAGGATATAAAATCAATAAGTAAAAAAAAATAGTCAATAGTAGTGGATCTTCTAGACATGTCAAAATAGTGTAGCTACATGTAATGAAGTCATATCACTTGTGACAGCATGTTAAACTCCTGTGCAAGCCTGAGTCGGACCAAATCCCAACATGGAGAGGATATGTGGTAACAAAATCTCAGCAAAGCCAAGGGATTATTGACAATAGATAGCCCTGAGAGAAACAGACACTTTTCTTAAGAGTATAACCCCTCAGAAGTTGACAATACTCTATAAAGAACACAAGTTAGACATGTAACAAAGGGAGAATATATCTGGGAGGAGTTGGAAGTGAGGTGAATATGATCAAAACACAACGGATGGAATTCTTAAAAAACCAATAAAAGGGCTTTTAAAGAAGAGAGAAAGAGAGAGGGAGAGGCAAAGAGATAGAGACACAGAGACTGAGTCAGGGAGAGAGAGAGAGAGAGAGAGAGAGAGAGAGAGAGAGAGAGAGAGAGAGAGAGANAAATAACAGAAGCAAGCAAAGTGAATAAGCAAATGATGAAGTATGTAGGAAAGGAGCAAACACTATGCATTGAAATAGTGTGGAGTAAGGTTGATGTTTTCTACAGGATGTGATAGGGATGTTCTTACTAAGAGGACAATACCTGAACAAGTACTTGTGGAAGAGGATAAAGACAGCAACTGGGATAACGTGAAAGATGGAATTAGAACTAGACAAGACCATGAGGCACATTGTCCCAGAAGACTGATGACAGAGAAGTAAGTGTGGCTTGGAACACAGTGTCATAGAGCAGGTGATCAGGACCAAGTGGGCAATAGCAAGGGCTTGTTACTACTTGATAGTAGAATAGGAGTGATGCAGAAGAGGACTGTGAGCATCTACCATTTTATTGAACTGTTTAAAGTTTTGTAAACATACTATGGAGAGGTAAATGTGCAAATTCAAGTCAGGGCTCTTCTATTTACTTCCTAGCAAGCAGAAAGAGCCTTACAAATACCTGTTCATGTTTATTTATACATGTGTGTCAGGAACTAAAAAGGGGGGGCAGGGAAAGAGGGGGAAGGGGAAAAGATCCACACACTGCCAGAGTTTTACCTATTCTCTGGTCTGTCAGGCATGGAAGGGCTGCTATCTACCTTTCACTCATCCCTGGGTGGGCATTCAAGCCTCTGACCCACTCTTCAAGGGGGTGGCCAATGGGCAGTCCTACCTGGGAACCCCGGAGCTACTTTGCTAAAGCCACCAGGGTTATGGGAGAGAGGATGAGGGAAGATGTTCCCAACACTGATGAGTGTGAGTGCAGTGAATCTTGATGAGCAGAGTATCTCTAGAGTTTTGGAGCTTTATTATAGAAATGCAGGGGGAAAGAGAGAAGGGAGGGGGGGAAGGCTAGAGAGAAAGAGAGTAAGAGGGAGAGAGGAGAAAAGAAGACAAAGAGAGAGGAGAGAGGAGAGAAGACAAAGAGAGGTGAGAGTGTGAGAGTGAGGGGCAAGAAGTAAGAGGAGAGTGGTGAGAACTAAGAGAGCAAGGTGGGGCTGAATAGCCCTTTCTATAGTCTTTACTGTAGCTAGGTAACTAGGGAGGAGTTTAGCTTGAAGGTCAGAAGCTTGAGCCATTGCCTATGTGCCTTCTATCCATGCTTCTATTGTGGGGGCTGTGGGGGAGTGGTAACTTAGGCAGGGGCTAGAGTTCCAGGAGCATGAGGGAACGCCTACTTTGTCATGTTGGTGAATTATCACCACCAGGGTTCAGAACTCAGCTCAACTGGAGACCAGCCTGCAATTCCCCACACATGTGCTTTGGCTTTTCTTAGAACAAAAAAGTATAAAAAGGCTATGACAAAGAAAAACTGACTCATACTGTTGGAAGGTACCTTGGAAATGAATCCATCTCACATTGCAATAGACAGGTAACATCCTGGTAGAGGACTAGGACATGCCTAGTGAAAGCTTCAAATTTCTTAAAATCTACACTCCAAGGCTCTGCATTGCTTTCCAGTATGTCAGATTCTATATGTATCATTTATGTTCTGTTAAGAAACCCATGGGAATAGAAAGCAAAAGGCATTAGATAGAAAACAACAAAAAGAAAAACAAACAAACAAACAAAATCCAGATTTCTAATCATCTGTAGTGCTACTCACACTGACCTATAGTATAACCCTTATCAAAGCACACATTCTGTATAAACTATGCCACAGATGTAGACTTTCCATTTAGCTCCTAAAAAGAAATGAGCTCTTAAATCGAGGTATAATTAGAATTACTGTTGGTACCATTCTCTTCTCATTAGGAATGGGGAGTTAATACAGTTCCTTTATGGGATCTTAACTCAACAAGATGGTGCATGCTGCCTTTAGATATGGGATCTTCAGGGAATAGTAAATCATTAATTCTGAGTTGGGGAAACTCACTTTGCACTCACTTAAAGCTTTTAATCCTGGTTTAAGTCATCTTCATCTACTATAGTGAGTGACCTTTAAGGAGAAATTCCCAACCATTATTTAAGGGAAGCTTAACAGAACAGTTCAGCATAGTCTTTTGAAAAATGTACTTCAAGTGTTAATGCACAGTAATCCATTTAAATATTTAACTTAGATTAAGATTTAGTCAAATTTTTATTAAAAAATGGAAAAAAGTTAACAACCCTTAGCTTCCTAATATACACTTATATATGTGTAAAATATAAGATATATACACCCATATAAATAATCTGTTAAAATGCCTCCCATATTGTAGCCAACCACACTAAGGTGCTGCAAAACACACCACTACTTCATAAAGATTCAAGTATTACCTTGTCTCTGAAGTCAGAGATCAGTAGCCCAATCTTCAGCACTGACTGACTGTGGATATATATTATATATCCAGTCACTACAGAGGATCCATTGGGTCCTGACCTCTGTCTTTAAAACTGATTATAGTACAGTGTAACCATGTACATCTTTATGTAGCTCATAGTAGCCTTGGACTCTTTCAGTCTCTGTCTTTCAAGAAATAGTATCATACCACATCAAGCTCCTCAAGGCTGTTTGGTAAAATTCTTCATCCTTGCTTCTGGGCTTAAGTTTGAATTTGTCATAAACTGTTCTTATGTGTTTGAGCCTTTCCTGAGGCCTGTGGATTCATTCCACTTTTAAAGATAGCCAGTATTCTTGACTCGCTTGTCAATTTCCTATTCTGTCTCGTTGTAATTTTCACCAACCTGGATTATCTGAGTACCTTTCTGATTTTCCCCTGCATGTAGCTAAATATTCAGTTCCTATTCTATGTTGTATTTGCCCTTACTTTCTTGAATCTCTGCTTTATCATTTTTTTAAGAGACAGCCCTGAACCAGGTTTTAGTGTTATATATTATGCCCAATGCCAGAGAGGAAAAGGTAAATGCAATTTGGGCTTTCACATGTAAAAATGACAGTTTAAATGTGGCACAGAAACGATGTCACTCAATAACTTAGATGCAGCATGGCTACGCAAACATTATGTGCATTTACAAAGTGTGTTAGCAACAAAAAGAAGGAAGGCGAAGGCTACTTAAGGAAAGACCAGTAAAATTTTCCACGAAGAGGAAATTGTGGGACATGTGGACCATGCCACTCCACAGAAGGATTGGTAAGGGTGAGTAGTTCTAAACACTACAGAATCTCAGAATTGAGAAGAGCAGGGCAGCTCCTTGCCAAACTACCTGATCTGGATCACATAACCACGAAACTCCACTGAGAGAACCATAACATCAGTCAAGCAGCATGAAAACCTGGAGTTCTCCATGCTAATGAAGTACCTAGATAGGTTCCAAGTGGGCACACCTTTTTTTTTCCCCTCTCTTTCCTATAATGGTCAGATCCAGCTTATGGTGTATTTCTGTATAAGTGGCATTTTCTTTTTCCCAGAGCATACTGATCTTGCATTTCTATACATTGTTGGCTTATTTCTTTCTTTTAGTCAATGAGTTTCTCTGTCTGGGCATTCCTTTCAGCAAAAGGTATTTATTTCCTGGTTCACCCTGAGAAGGATGTATGCATTCACATCTACCATCAAATAAAGCAGTTTGGATAAGCAAAGACTATCTTCTTCATCAAGGTTCAATGCTGGGGAGACCTTTGTCATAAAGAGCCCTGCCTGAATCTCCAGGAGAAGACCTCTCTTTCAGCCCCTAAGTACTCTGGGAACCAAATGGATTCTGCCCCCATTCCGGGGCTCTGTCTTTCCCTTCCTGTCTCATATAAATGCAGCAAGGGGAAGCATGACTGTCATCCCAACTTCCAGTAGTAACTAAGTGTCATCTGAATGCAAAGGAGACAAGGAACCCCAGCATCTGTCCCATATCCCGCTGATTCTCACCCAGGGAAACACAGGCTAGGAACTATTGTGGACTTTGTTTTGCCTCCCCTGAACAGCTCCTTGGAGGCATTTGGGCACCCTAGTGCGGCAGACAGGAAACCCTACAAGAAGTGACATGAAATATGTGTAAAAGAGACAGATGGACAAAGATAATTTTAGGCAGAGGAAAATATTTATAGGGATCTTGAAACAGGAAAAAGTGCAAGGTAGATAATCTCTCACTGCTCCAATATTGTAAGAACATAGAATGTGAGCTCTGAAGGAAGGGTGGGTTGTTCAGAGAGCCTGAGGCATGAGAGTAGGCTAACAAAGTTGAATTCAACCCCTGTTCCATGGCCAGTGGAACCAATGGGATACTCCTAGGTTTTAGAAAGATGACACTGGAAGATGTTCTGATCAGTGCCTGGGTGGGTCAAAATAAGAGTAAGAGATTCAGAAAGAGATATCAGTGTAGTCCAGGTGCACAGCTGAGCACAGGGAAACCCTCAACTGCAACTTAAAACATAAAGCATGTTTGTCAAAATTGGGAATGATATCAAACAACTTGACCAAGGTTTTGAATCCAATTTTTTTCAATTTGCACAGCTCTTTTTTTTCTTCTTCTTCTCTTTCCTATAATGGTCAGATCCAGCTTATGATGTATGCATTTCTGTATAAGTGGCATTTTCATTTTCCCAGAGCATACTGATCTTGCATTTCTATACATTGTTGGCTTATTTCTTTTAGTTTGGGGTTTATAATATAATTAATTTAGGTTCTTTAGGGCCCCTTCCTTATGCTTCAATAAAACTAGTTGTGATTTTATTTGCCTTATATTAATTTCCAAATAATATTTTCTGGGAAAAAGCTGCTTAAAGAAAAAATTTCTCAAGGTTGTTGTAGGTTATACAAAGTTAGCATTTATTATATGCACTGATTTCAGACATAGAGGAAAAATGCAATCCATTTGGGAGCAAAAAAATCAAGAACAAGACTAAACTAAGCACTCTGGTTACTATGGAGAAATACTAGACGTCATCTGACGACAAAATCATGCTTGTGTAAAGAGTCAAAAGTCACACTGGAAGGTTTCATTGCTCTAATCTTTGAGATCACACATCTACAAGTCCTTTGACTAATGTGTGTGGTATCTGCAGTAATAGGATCCCACCTTCAACTCATGGCAATGGCAACAACCTATATTGTTTTGGGATTCCAGGAGTACCTTGGACTCTCCTAACCAACAACTCTAAGAGAGGTCTGCCATTCCTGGCACAGGCTATTTCTTACTTTGTGGCTGTTGAGGGGTGTGTTATCACCCAATATAGCATAATTTCATTTAAACTATATATTTACACATACACATATACATATATATTCATATACTTACATACACATATATACATATATATTCACACATATACCTGTATATCTATATGTGTATCTAAATGCACATACATATATGTGTATTTTAAGTAGGCTTATAAAATGATATTTTTTGCTATTGCATTTCAACCATCCTTTGTGGTCTTTATCTCCCTTTCACCCTTTCCCTCTACATTACCCTCCCTTCCTGCTTTATAGCTAGGGTCCCCCATTTTCCTCCTTTTCCTCTCTAATACCTGTGTCCTACTACTATATTAACACTCTTTCTCCCCACCCCCTTGCAGCATTGTTTCTTTCCACTGTCCTGGTTTCCATGGCGACTTCAACCTATAAACTGAAACGTAAAGATTTGGAGCAAGGATCCATGGGGCATTTGTCTTCCTGAGTGTGGGTTGCATCTCCTAGTAGAGTATTGTCCAGTTCTGTGGTCTCCCTTCCCCCCATGCCGGCTCAAGGCTTCCAGCTAGGACATTCCACAGCACTTCAGACTTTGAGCCACATTCCAGGCGCCTGCACAGAACTGACAGGGGTGGAGGGGTGCGGTGTGGGGTGTGGGGTGTGGGGTGTGGGGGTGTGGGGTGTGGGGGTGGGGTGGATGGGGGTGGGGGTGGAGGGTGAGGGTTTCCATCGAGAAAACCAAGAGAGATTTTTCAGTAAAGATTCAGACATATTTTGACCAGACAACTGACTCATTGTTTTGTTTTCTTTCCCACCTAGTCCTAACAATCCCCGGTCCACCTCCAGGGGACCCCAGGTTTTGTGGGGGTCTTCGGGTGGGACCCCAACACAGTTCTATCCACTGACCTGCACATTTCATAATTCCATTTTTATTTACATCAGGATAGAATTCCACTCTGCATATGTGCCATATTTTCGTTATTCATTATTTGAAGGATATCTAGGCTTGTTCTGTTTTGTACCTATTGTGGCTAGAGCAGCAATGCCCAGGGGCAAGCAAGTATTTCTGTGGTAGAACCTCCCTGAAAATGAGCTCTCACACCATTGGAAGGTGCTAGGAAAGCTGCTAAAGAAGAAGGAAAAACAATCAGTTGTCCTATGAAACTATAAAACGTACAAACCTCAAAAACTGGCCAGTCTGCAAAGACATCTACAATGGAGAACTAGTGGCGCTATTATCGCGAGCATAATCAACAGCTAACTAAGTACACATTGAGTCCATTTGATAGAAAGGATTGCATGCCTGGTAACGTAAATGCAGCCAACTACCCAAGCCTGGAGAGGTCAGAGACCTACTATGTAGGGTCTATGACCCTACTAGGGAGAACCTACTATTGACACTTTCATAAGACAGTATAATATTTAACTATAATATAAATGTTTACCTTTATACCCACAGATACATTGCTCTCACCATTCTCAAGGAAGCTACTTTTTTTTTAATAGCAGATGCAGATTATTGTAGCATCCCTTCCCCCATCAGCATGGCTTATTCAAGACCAGCCTTGGAAAGCCACACGTGGTGCGGCATCCATTGTTTTGTTAATTAGGCTAGAAGTAGCCTGGTGTCCTGCGGTCTGCTCTTGTGTTTCTCCTGGACCCCAGCTCTGCCCAGCTTACCTGCTTACATCTGGAACATCCCACAATACTTCAGGCTTCTCGCCAAACTCCAGGCGCCTGCCCTGGGAGGAACCAACTGGTGAGGGGGGCAGGGTGGGGCCTCCCCTCCCCCCCCCAGTGATTCGGGATCATTAAAACAGCAATTTGAACAGCAATGTTGTCTTGGTGGACATTTCTTTCCCCTCCCTAGCTTATCGTTTCAGCCCCAGACCATTCCCAGGGAACCCCAGTCTGCGAATGTGGGGGTTTACTGCGGGCAGTGGACCCCAACAAATTATCATACTCACTGATAAATGGATATTAGCCCAGAAACTTAGAATATCCAAGATACAATTTGCAAAACACAAGAACATCAAGAAGGAAGACCAGCTCATGGACACCTCATTCCTCCTGTGAAGAGGAAACAAAATACCCATGAAAGGAGTTACAGAGACAAAGTTTAGAGCTAAGATGAAAGGATGGACCATACAGAGACTACCCCACCACGGGGGATCCATCCCATAATCAGTCATTAAACTCAGACACTATGGCATAGGACAGCTAGTGCCTACTTAAGGACCCTGATATAGCTGTCTCGTACAGAAGTGGATGCTCATAATCATCTATAAGAGGGAACACAGGGCCCACAATGGAGAAGCTAGAGATAGAACCCCAGGAGCTGAAGGGGTCTGCAACCCTAGAAGAGGATCAACAATATGAACTAACCAGAACCCCCAGAACTCTTGTCTCTAGATCCATATGTAGCAGAAGATGGCCTAGTCTGTCATCATTGGGAAGAGAGGCCCCTTGGTACTGCAATCTTTATATGCCCCAATATAGGGGAACGCCAGGGCCAAGAAGTGGGAGCGGGTGGACAGGGGAGCAGAGAGGGGGGAGGGGGGAGGGGACTTTCGGAATAGCAGTTGAAATGTAAATTAAGAAAATATCTAATAAAAAATTGGGGAAAAACATTTACAATATCAAAAAAAAAAAAAAAAGAAAGAAAGAAAAAGAAATCCACAACTGGTCAATATGCAGAGAATAAGTGACCTTTGAATGCCCCATCTCAGTTGTACAGTTAAATGTAATCACTAGCCTAAGGCTCAGGGAACATAGTGAAAGAGAGGGCAGAAGATTGGAAGAACCAGAGAATCAAGATGCCTGCTGGGAGATAGTAACTTCTAATTATGATAGGGAAACTGTATGTGTGGTCCCTGCAAGCATCATGGCAGAAAGAGAAATGAACTCTAAAGAGGTGAGAATGAAGGGTTGGCTCAGGCCAACTTTGTCAGAGCATCTCAAACTTCTAGAGCAGTGGTTCCAACCTTTCTTTTTTTTTTTTTTTTCAATTTTTTTAATTAGATATTTTCTTAATTTACATTTCAAATGCTATCCCAAAAATTCCCTCCCTCCTCCCCTTGCCCTGCTCCCCTGCCCACCCACTCCCACTTCTTGGCCCTGGCGTTCCCCTATATTAGGGCATATAAAGATTGCAATACCAAGGGGCCTCTCCTCACAATGATGGCCGACTAGGCCATCTTCTGCTACATATGGAGCTAGAGACAAGAGTTTGGGGGTTCTGGTTAGTTCATATTGTTGTTCCTCTTTTAGGGTTGCAGACCCCTTCAGCTCCTGGGGTTCTATCTCTAGCTTCTCCATTATGGGCCCTGTGTTCCATCATATAGATGACTGTGAGAATCCACTTCTGTACGAGACAGCTATATCAGGGTTTCTTCAGTAAACACTTGCTGTCCTATGCAATAGTGTCTGAGTTTAGTGACTGATTATGGGATGGATCTCCTGGTGAGATAGTCTCTGGATGGTCCATCCTTTAGTCTTAGCTCTAAACTTTGTCTCTGTAACTCCTTTCATGGGTATCTTGTTCCCTATTCAAAGGAGGAATGAAGTATCCATGTGCTGGTCTTCCTTCTTGACTTTCTTGTGTTTTGCTTATTGTATCTTGGGTATTCTAACTTGGTTCCAACCTTTCTAATGCTATGACCTTTTAATACAGTTTCATGTGTCACAGTAAGCAACAGTAAATTATTTTGCATCTATTTCATAATTGTAATGTAAATATCTAATTATGCAGAGAATCTGATATGCAGATTATCTGATATATGACCCCTTTTAAAGGATCATTTGACCCCGAAAGGGGTTGTGACCCACATACTGAGAACCCCTGTTCTAGACATTTTGATGACAGGTAGTTTATTGCCAGCATATTTAAACACAGTACAATTTGGAAAAGGTGTAATACAATCCTGGAGCTCAAAGAGGTATAATTACATTGAATTGAACTTAGTGTCCATGTCAATTCTTTCAAGAAGACAGGTTCTAGAGATAGGATACTTGTATTAGCTTAAGGGCCTAGGGAAGAATTAGGCCTACTCCCAGTCATACAGATATTTAGAGGTCATTTGGGCTATTAGCCACCTCTGGTACTGATTGTGAGAGCTTGGAAGAGCCTCTGACTCTACAGATAATGGAAGAGTCATTTTTAATCACTAGCCAAATCCAGTAATAGTTGTAAGAACTTGAAATAGCCTGGCCTAAAAGATAATGTAGATCACCAAGTTACTAATCATGTCCAATTCTGAGATTTCTGGATAGAAGAACTGGTTGTATGCCCTTTCTTTTGAGAGGACAATCATGTTTGCTTAACATTCCTAGTTTCCTTGGAGATCTGTGGTACAAGGACCTTTGTGCTCCCAACAAAGCTATACCCAAGAAATCTCAATGAAATTGTTACCTAAAAGAGCATGACAATGGCATCACATATCAATATGCCAATGTAGATATTACACAATACCTCACCACCTACATGAATAAGCTACAGGAAGCCCATGGCTGCTGAGAGAGAGAATGAGACTTTTCCAGGGCTGAGCTCCCAATAGGTTATCCAATCCCAAGTAGTCATTCCTAATCGCATGTACAAAAGAGCAATACTAAATGAGATAAGTAGGTTTTATATACATATACACATATACATATAGCAATAATTATAAAAGAATAGATAAGGAGATAGAAGAGTATAAATATTGTAAATACAGTACTCCTGTATGATACACACATACACACACACACACACACACACACAAACACCACCACCACCAACATCAAAAACCCAACCCAAATAGAAAGATGGTATAACTTCTTCTTTTAATGGGGTATAGACAGTTAAGTTTTGGGATAAGATTAAATAATTCTTCAAAAAAAATATGGTATTTTGCTTAGCTATAAGCAAAGCAAAACCTGATAAGGATGTCATGATATCACAAAATGTCCTCTTCCAACCTATTCTGGTCATTGGAATTGGTGTCTGTCAAATTTGAAAACCCCCAAACACTTAGCAGCTTATGAGAACATTTTATTAGTAATAATATATGATATAATATAATTGACAGACCCTAAGAACCAAATAATGAGATAAGGGAAACAGAGGGTTCCTGGGATTTTTGAATGATTGGCAGAGGCATTTAACTTAAGGGAACAAAAAGGGGGTGAGGTTCATTGTGAAAGGAGTTGAAACATGAGTGCAGCACCCAGGATTTACTTAGATCACCAAGCCCAAGCTCAGCAGAGATTCTCCAAGATCAGAGAGGTACGGAAGCCATCAGAATGGCATTACAGCTAGCAGGTAACCAGGTAAACTTGACTGAGAAGGAATTTAGGAATGAAGAATGTAGGACTGATGGGATGCCAACACAAGAAGGTAGGGTGGACTAACATTAAGGGATGGCAGGCAAAAGCAAATAAAGAAAACCGAGAGCTAAATGTCAGCAAAACAAGCAAACCAGGGCAAAGAAGTTACCAATGAGCTCACAGATGATGGGAACAGAAGTTAGTGTTGAGTGCAGATATCTCTTTGACCTAACTCTGCTTTCCTTTAATTGAACAAAGCACTGATTCTTTAGTGTGAGATGGGAGGTCTCATGGGAAGTTTCTGTCTTAGACTCAGCCTGTGTACTGGCTAGTTTTGTGTGTCAACTTGACACAGGCTGGAGTTATCACAGAGAAAGGAGCTTCAGTTGGGGAAAGGCCTCCATGCGATCCAGCTGTAAGGCATTTTCTCAATTAGTGATAAAGAGGGAAAGGCCCCTTGTGGGTGGGACCATCTCTGGGCTGGTAGTCTTGGGTTCTATAAGAAAGCAGGCTGAGCAAGCCAGGGGAAGCAAGCCAGTAAGGAACATCCTTCCATGGCCTCTGCATCAGCTCCTGCTTCCTGACCTGCTTGAGTTCCAGTCCTGACTTCCTTGGTGATGAACAGCAGTGTGGAATTGTAAGCTGAATAAACCCTTTCCTCCCCAACTTGCTTCTTGGTCATGATGTTTTGTCCAGGAATAGAAACCCTGACTAAGACAACCTGCATAGCTGGCTGCAATGAAAAGTAGACATTTGGCCAGAGGCTGGGTGAGCAGGAGCTGAGCAACCAACAGACACTGTGTATGCAGGTTGGCTGGCCTGACTGAGTCTAAGGATTCTCATCTCTGCTCCCAGCCTAATGTTGGTGCTCTAGGATAACAAACACACTCGATGGCAGATCCATGTTCTGGGGAGTCTAAGGCCTGTCTTCACACATGTGCTGTAGGCCCTTTATCCACTCCTCAGTCTTTGGTCTGACATTTTCTAACAGTCCACTATGGGCTTTGTCATAAACACTCTGTGTCTAAGACAGAATGGAAGCTCTCATGGCCACTTGAAGCCTAGACTCAGAGTGAGGGAGCACTGCAGTATTCTTCTGTTGCCTGTAGTGGGTTAAGAAAACAGATAATATTCAAGAACTGGAAAACAGATTCCATCTCTTAAGAGGGATATTCAAAGTCCAGTTATAGGGTTGTAGAAATAAGGGTGAAATAATGTTTGTGATCAAAGATGCATAAAGGAAAAGCATGGAACCAAGTATATGTAGAAATGTTGCCAACTATATATAAGTAGCAAGAAGTGGAAATGACTTGTAAAGAATAGAACCAATATTATATGAGTGGGGAGGGTGGCATGCCACATGCCTCCGTGTGCAGAGAAAACTGGAGGTTTGTGTAAATGAGAATCAAGATGAGATTTCAAGGATCTCTGTTCAAAATTTTAGAATTTAACATTCTCAAGTACATTTCTTTTCTCACTTGGGTAAAAAAACAAAAACCAAAGCAAGCAGCAAGAGCGGACTCTTAGCATGATTCTAAAATGCTTTGAAATCTTGGAACAATGAGAAATCCAGGGGAAGGAGTCAGAGTCATGGCATTTAACTCTTGCTAGTACACAAGCAAGGGCGCCAGTATTATACTCAGCCTCATCTTCCGCTACTCCATAGGCTCTCAAAGCCTCTACTTTGCAATAGTTGTCATGAGACAATGCATCTCATCCTCCTGGGTTACATCTCTAAACTGGTGCTTAAGACCACCCACACTTCTTGTCTGCCAGCCTCTCTCCAGTGTCACCCACTTCACTATCAGAATCACCTGCACAAAGGAGGAGATCACTGGTAACATATGATAAAGAAACAACATTGACTCTCAGCTGCGAGGACTTCTTACAAGAAAAAGCATTGAACACTTGAAGCTAAAGAAACCCCTAAGATGCAAATGTTTTGTTGTAGATGGTGGAGGATGGTGCACCTGTTATCCCCCTGTATTCTATCAAGGGGACACATTGTCTGCATAATTTATTCCTCACTTTCTCAGGAGCTGGAGTGTCAGGGAAAGCAATGGAAATCGGCGAAGCAGTTAACACACACAGTGTCTCCCTCCACCTGTGCTGCAATCAGTAGCAGAGGCAATTGCTCAGGCATCTCTCCCATGGAACTGTGGTGCAGTGAGGCTCATCTGAGACTGTGTTCCCGGGGTATCGTTTATCCGGACAAACTCAAGCTGTCATCTCAGCAGTGGAACATTTTGCTTGTGTGAAATGTGTGCAGCTGTCAGGGGAAACTTGATCAGTACTGCAAACTGAGAAAGCGGCTAGATGTGTCTGTCAGGATGCTCAGCTCCTACCTCCCGAGCCTCTGGGCAACCGTGTACTTTTCATTGCTGCCAGCCAGGCTGACTGAGGCTGAGAGATGGAGGCACTAATGCTGAGCACCCCCTGCTTCTCTGTGATGACTTTGGAAAGCTTCCCAGCTTGTGCATCTGCCTTGGCTTCTCAGCTTGTACTTCAGAGAATGAAGCTTTCAAGAGAGACACTGCAAACAACCGCATCTATTCACAGAGGGAGAGTGACATTTCTTCTTTCTTTGAGGGACAAGTGCCTGCCTCGTTACTTTCTGCCCCTGACATTGTAGCTCCTGGTGAATGTGTGGAGACAGGAAGTACTTACTTGGCACACAGGTCCTGTGACTAGTGCTATTGTCCAGCTGCTGTGTCTAAAGGACTCTACTTTTGACAGTGGGGGGGGGGGGGGGGGGGGGGGAAATGGAGCTATGAATGCAGTGGAGGTAGGCCCTTATCTGTCCTGCTCAATCCATGTTTTCTTTTTTACTTTGACTTTGGTTTTCTGAATATTATAAAATGTCAATGAGCTTTACTTGGTTATAGCTGAGGAAATTAAAATCTAATGTTTTCATTTTCCTTCGGGAATAGATAGAGCTCCTCTGGTGGTGAGTTAGTCATCTGAGTTAAGGATTAAAACACATTACAATCAAATAAATAAAATATTCAAGCTTGAGAGATTTAAGAGAGATTCTGATAGGGTATAGAAATTCTAGGTGTGTGATTTAATGTGGCATTGTTAACAAGTCTTTCTGAATATTCTTTAAGATGTGCTCTTCTGACACACATTTGGCTGAAAAGTCCTAAAGGGTCTACTTTTATAAAGGGGAGTCAGTTGGGATCAAGCACATCACCACTGAAGCTTTGGAACCTGGATTGTCAGCATGCTATGCCTGCTTTAAATGACACTGCACACAAGCAATGTTCACTGGCAGGTTCTTTCAACCAGAAGAAAAGGAGCAGGGAGAGAGGTGAAATCAGACTGATGAATGGAAAAAGGGGGAAGTGACTGTGTTCTGGGCAGAGGAGCCAAGGAACAGTTGACAGAATGCAAAATAGCAGGCTCCTTAGAGGGGATGGTGCACTGCCCTTGAAGGACTTTACTATAGCAGCAAGTTGTGAGATGCAACAGTTTCTATATAGCTTGTCGTTCATGCTCGTAAAGGGATCGATGCTGGCTTCACAGAGATAGGTTAAGTTCCTTTTAAGGCAGAATATTATATAGGGTACGTGGCCCCTCCCACACTCTCTGGTTTTCTTGCCACAGGATGGATGATTCTCTTTCAGCCTCCCAAGACTCCCTGCGTTCCTGTGCTCTCCTGTCTCTCTCACCACGTGATGTTCTGTATCTTTTGGGAGCTCTCCCACCAAGAAACCAATCACCAGATGCAGCCTGACATTGGATGAAAACTGTAAACCAAAGTAAATGCTTTCCCTTTCTAGTTAACCAGTGTGGGGAATGACATCATTAAAAATGAAAAGCAGACTAAGCCGACTGAGAAAGATCATTTGCAAACCCTATCAAGTTATCCAAATAACTTCGAACACAGGTTTCTAGAAAGAAATGAATTATAATTTCTTTGAAAACTTATTTTCCTCACAATACCACTGAAGAAGATATAACAGCGCATAAAACTATGAGAGACTGTGCAAACAGCAAAAATTTGTTCCCAATTGCAGCTGTTACTTTACTTAACATGAATAAGAATTTAAAATACCCTAAGTCCTTTGTTGCTAGGTTTAAAACTAGGTTAAAAAAAAGGTATTTTTAATGATCTTTATTTTAACAGGGAAAAAACTATCTCTTAACAGAGACTAGGACAATGGATGAAGATCTTTGAATGTTTATTCTTTATTTAACAAAATAGCACACAAAGGGTCCTCCTCCCTTCCTCTCTTGCTTCCTCCCTCTTTATCTCTCCATTTCCCCATCTCCTCCCCACACTCTTTCCCTCTCTCCTCTCCCCTTCCCTCTCTGTGTACAGTAGAAGGCACATTTCTTTATGCCTTCATGTGTATGCACTATTACTAATTGGTCATTGGAATTTTCACATTTGTTATATTTAAAGGTAATTTTGGAATAAGTGCTCAGTGGATATTTTATGAGAACACACACAATGAATAAGTTTGAATCGTTGCTGGTTGCTGAATATTGTATTTTAAGTTGTATCAAATTAGCAAACACCTATCAGGAAAAAAACACTGGGTACTTAACATGCATTCATCTCAATTCAAAATTAACTTTAAATTTAACAAATGTGAAACTTTCTATACCCGATTAGTAAAAGGACACACACATGAAGGGATCAGGAAGTCTGCCTTCTAATTCCCTACTACTTTAAAACATATATATTATCATATCTATTTTTACAGATGAAGAAATCGAAGCTTCTAGAAACTAGCTGTGCATACCTGTCTGGTGTTTTGCTCCAGGACCAGTTTTGCTCTTCATTATCCCATGATGGGGTGGATGGACTATTTGAGATCTGTAAGCCTTCTAGAGTGTACTTGATGAGGAAGTGAGTATCTGTCACTGGATTATGTAGCTTGTTTGACCATCTGTCAAGGTCATGTATCAGAGAAGACTGGAAAAGACTTAGATGAGAAACCTCTAATGTCTTCTCTCGACTTTAAAACTTCAATTAATTGTCTAGACACATGCTGAGGTGACAGAATGATATGGTCCTTCCCCTTCCTTGGTATTTTCCTTGTCTTCTTTTCCTTTAAAGCAGATGGTTTTTATGGTGCTAACTGCCTCAGGAGGAAGACACTCAGCAATCAGAAATCTTTCTTCCTTCAGCTTTTCTGTTGCAAAATGTCAGTTCTTTCGAGGGAAAACGGGGAGCTTGTGGCATAAACAAAACATGCCAGCAGAAGATCAAAACAGTTTCTGGACAAATATGAAAATGTGCTTGGACTTTTGAGAAAATACTGCTGACCTTGAGTTCAATGAATGGAGAACTTCCTGTCAAGCAAGGTGCCCCACACTCTAGGGAAAGGGGCACCTTACCACTTAAGTCAGTCACATGGAGGGCAGCAGATTTGAAAATGGGGCAAGGGTCTTGAGAATACAATATATATCTGTTCAGATAAAACCCTGGGAGACATAAAATCTCAGCATGACATGGTGAGGCAGGACTGTCCAGGGCACACAGGCAGAAAGAGTATCAGAAAATGCCAGGGTAGAAGAGACACTCCCTATTTGGATGTATTAACTCAAGAAAGAAATTATTCAAAAGATGAAAATAATGGTGCAGAATTTCATTCTGAGACCCGAAGGCTAATCAAGCCACTGTTGGAAGATTTCATTTCACCTTGTTACCTTGCTTATTTCCTGGCACCTCTCATTAATTGAAATCTAAACACACATTGCTCCAGTGCGGATTGTTTAAGGTAAATGTTTTGAACAGTCCAACTCTGCCCTTCATAGGGCTTACTTGGTCATTTTGAGAGATCATCCTCATCTATTCCCGTCAATTATTTTAAACACCCAAAAGAGTACCAAACAAACAAAAGCAAAACCCTCAAGAAATACTTTCCTATATTTGAGTCTGGCATCAATGGATCTCTTCTGTCTCCCTGGAGAATGTAGAAGTGGTAGGTACCATCGTTCCAATCCCCTTTCTAATGCCATTCTTTACCCATGGCTTGGACAGATAGCCTCATAGCAAACGGGCTCTTTCTGAAGCAGTATTATAGAGTGAGAGATTTAAGAGGGAAAGGGCCTGTGAAAGATACAGAACAAGTAAGAGAGACAGGCAGGGAGAAGTTCACTTCAAAAGAGAAGTTTGATGCTTCAGTGAGGAGAGACAGAATGAGGGTTGGGTGGAGGGGTTCTGGATTCTCTGAAGTTCTGAACAAAGGTTGAGCATGAGGCTCAGCAAAGACAGAGTGTTGGGCTTCCTGACCAAGCCAATGGCCCTGCATGTACAGCATCACTGTGCTCACTGATAAGCATGGAGCAGCCTGGGAGAGGAGGATATTGACAGGAGGTTGGGCTTGGTCCTGAGGGACCTGTAACTGCAGGATATCCACCAGAAGACTTCCTCAAATCAGGTGCTGTTCTTGGAAGAGGATTGGAGTGGTACACCACCATGGCTTTCAAAGTTACCGCTGTTTACTTTTAAGCTATAATTCTTACGTTTTTATGGATATTGATTTAGACTGGTTTCATAATTTCTCGAGATGGAAAATTGTAAAATGGTTTGGGAAGAGAAATATAAATAAGACTTGCCTGACCTAAATTATCTGCCAAATGTCTGAGAATACTTAATTTAAAAGCTTGAAAGCAGTCTTGTCAGAACAAATGACTGTGATCTAGGCCATTATATAGAGATTCTAAACGTTCCCATGTGCAGGCTGGAGGTAACTGTATAAATTCAATTAATATAAGGCTCTTAGGGAAAATATTTGAATGGCATAAATTCCATAATATCATCTGGGTTAAAACAAAATAAAATTTAGCATTTGATTAAAAGAACTGTAAAGAAAAGGAGGTTGCTGAACTCTTTTTGTGAAATGAATGACCAAAGTCTTTCTGATTTATTTAAAGAGATTTGTTATTGACCAGTTTTCCTCCAAGATGAAAGTAGTAAGCAGGGGGGTCGGAAGTGAAGAATTGTAGCTTATTAAATTCAATTTATTTACCTGTGAGGATTAGAAAGTTAAAGAAAACAAATAAAAAGGAGGCTATTTTACAAGCCAGTGCCAGAAAATGAGGACAGAACATTTTGAATATTATTTCTTTTAAGCAATTGCATAATAATAAAGACTAGAAGTTCTCACCTGAGTCTTAGTCTGTGAATCCAAATTGGTCCCCTGAGCTCTGATGAATTTAAGTTATACGTTCTCCAGACAGAAATAATACTAACTATTCTCCTGGCTTTTGTTTGTTGTAAAACTCTCTCAATAGGATAGTAAGTCTCCTTGGGAGGGATACCATCACTGGTAAAAGCCTTGCTCATGAAATGCCAATGCCATCTTTTACTACATTAGAAGAGTTCGCCAGGGTAGAATGGGACCCTACCCATTCATGAATTAGCTCAGTAAGGCCTTTGTAACACTCAGTGAGTTAAACAGTTATCTTTACAGAACTCTGGAGGCTGAAATCCAGGACAAGGATACAGGCAGAATAGTTTCTTTCTTTTCCATAGGGAATTCCATCTGTATTTGTCTGTCTTAGCCTTCATAGAAGAACATCAGTTATAGTAGATTAGAGCTCAACTAGAGGTTTCATTTATCTTTATCTATCTAGAGTATCCACCTATAAACACAGTTGTAACTGTGACTTCTTAATTAGTATGTATGAATGGATGTAGATTCATATGAGTGTGTATAATGTGAATGTATTCCTCTCCCATGTCCTGCCCCCTGCTCTGTGTGTGTGTGTGTGTGTGTGTGTGTGTGTGTGTGTGTGTGTGTATTTGCTTAGTTCTGAGATCATCAAGTGTCATATACTCCATTTTAAGTCAGGGCCTTTCACTAACCAAAGGGTCACCACATAGGTTAGACTGACTACCCAGAAAACCTCAGGAATCTGCCTTTTTGAGCCCCCATTCCCCCAGCACTGTGGTTCTGAGTTGATACAGACATGCCATCTGTACTATGAGTCAGCACTGGGGGGGGGGTGGTAAACACTGATCTCTATTGGGGAAGGGAGTACATTAATTGAGATAATAAACGCTAGTGAAAAGCTGTCCCTTTTGGCTGTGTGTATGAGTGTGTGTGCGCCTGTGTGTGCGCGTGTGTGTGTGTGTGTGTGTGTGTGTGTGTGTGTGTGTGTGTGAGAGAGAGAGAGGGAGAGAGAGAGAGAGAGAGAGAGAGAAAGAGAGATTTCCCTTATTGGGACTCTAGAAATTACATTTGTGGAGAATCTATAAGAGACTGGGTCCTCCTATACATGGCCTAGTAAAACTAGGAAAACTCATTTTGGGAATGGTTCTGGAGCACCCAGGAACTAGAAAAAGTCCATGGTCTGCCGATCAACCTAGTGTCACCTTGTCTCACAATAAACTAAAAGAAGGCTGAAGATATTGCTCAGTTATAGAGTTGCCTAAAATTCATGGCATGCTACATTAAAGCCTTTATTAAAGGCACACTTTTACACCACGG
Source organism: Mus minutoides (assembly GCA_902729485.2). Taxonomy (NCBI): domain Eukaryota; kingdom Metazoa; phylum Chordata; class Mammalia; order Rodentia; family Muridae; genus Mus; species Mus minutoides. Next base: position 1,973,245 of record LR749524.1, read on the forward strand.
TAAAAGTGAAAAACCTCCCAGGAAGAAGATTATCTTATTGTTGAATTCTCATTCCCATCTAAATTCTCTGACTGCTGGTACAAGTGTGGACTACACAACTTGAGGCCCACCTAACAAGAAGAAACCTACTCCTGACACTGTCTGGAAGGCCAGGAAGCAGATGTTGGATAGCCCAGAGACCTAGGATGGACCAACATAACCTAATGATATTCTGCTATACTCGTATACCAGAGCCTAGCCCAATGACCATTAGAGAGGCTTCATCCAGAAATTAATAGACACTTATGCAGAGACCCACATACAAAAATTAGATGGAGCTTGAATAACCCTGTAGACATAGGGGAGGGATGACTGTAGGAGGATAGAGGCAGAAACAGCAATTACAGAGTCTGTATGTGTCTGAGCTAGGTGTTTGCACATATGCTATAGTTGTGTAGTTTGCTGTCTCTGTGAGACTCCCAACACTGAAGGTTGGGTATCTGTGACTCTTTTGCCTGCTCTTGGGACCCTTTCATTGCTAGGTTAACTCGCCCAGCCAAATATCAGTATTTGTTCCTAGTCTTCTTGTAACTCATTATGGTATGTTTGATAGATATCCCTGGGAGGTCTGCTATTTTGTGCAAGGAAAAAGAGGAGTAAACCTTGAGAATAGGTAGAGGAGTGTCTGAGAGGAGTGGATGAAGGAGAAAGTGTGGTAAGGCTGTAATGATGAGAGAATATATATCATATATTATATATCATATAACAAATGTGGACTACAATGTGGCCTTGAGTCTAATATTAACTAAGTCTATTAGTCAATATTGTTCATACTTAAAACTTACTGAAAATATGACAGCTGGAAAAGTGTGGCAGAGGGAATACTCATGTGCACCCCCACACTTGGCATTAGAGTGTTCTTGAGTAGTTCCATCCACTTAATGATCTCCCTTCACTTCTTTTTTTCTACCTAGTTTCTAAAACATTGTAGCACTTGTTCCTATTGAGTCCTTCATTCTTGGACCTGGGTTCTAATCTTTGAACCCAATGATGTCTGATGTTGTAGTGCGTATCTGCAATTCTGGCACTCATATATTGATGTGCGAGTTGGATATAGGGGAATCTTTGGAAACTTGTAGGCTGCTATCCTGTTGCATATAGCAGTGAATCACAAAATGACCCCAAATCTAACAAGGTGGAAAGTGGGGGTTGATACTCTGCTTGTCCTCCTTGTGGCACATGTATCCTTGTTGTTATACACAAGAACGAGTATGCACACAAAAAATCTTGCTCATATTTATTGGTAGGCTATTACACCAGTCCCTTTTTATGTGAGGAATATTCTTTAAGATTTTTAATACATGCTTAAAATCATAGCTGGCATCTGTCCCTATATTGTATCAAACAATATTCCAGGCCTTCAGTTTCTCTTTTGCATCTACTAATTTCAATGTCAATACTCTTGGTGTTTAGTGTCATTATTAAGTAAATGGCAGATAACTGTTTAGAACCGATAAGATAAATGCTCAGAACTCTGATAACACGACCTGTCCTCTGATAACTGTGAAGAGGTTAAATCAGAGGAAAAGGTTATTGTCGCAGCACAATGTACTAACAGAGCAAATATGTCCAGGGTGGGAGGAATCTAATTGGTGTGAGATTTAACTATACTTCTCAGAAAAGTGCACAGCCTAAAGATTATGATTTTTTTTCTATAAGTTATCACTGCTGTTTCTGATTCTCAGTTGGCTATAGGTAACAACTCATAGGATGTGGCACTATGAATAAGAGGAAGGAGGATGGCTCTACTCATCAAGGGCTCTTCTCAAGTGCCTTTGTAACATCACCTCATTTAGTGTGCTTCTTAGAGGGAATGACAAGACATGTACTGTGACATTGAGTGGCAGTCCCTATTTTTGAAGAGCAAGGTAAACTTAAATAACTTCTCAAGATTGTACATTACTAACCATTACTGCCTAGACTCAAGGTGATAGCATGAAGATGACTTAAAATCATATTATCATAGTATAAAATCTGATTAGAATGAGTGTCCCTTTGGAAGTATATGAGTGAGGTAATTAATAGAAAAGGTAATAACAATAGATGGCTTCACATTGTTGTATTTTGGAAACTCATCTACCACAACCACAGTATGTCTGTCCTCACACCATTCTAAGCACTTATAATAATTAACTGTAATTGAGAAATGTAGAAGGTAAGTGTGAAAGTTGTGGTTGATAAGGGAAGATGCTAGAGTCCCTCCTTAGTGACCTTCAGACTCATGAAAGTACATGAGACCACACAAGCTAAAGGACTGATTAGTCACAATACAGTTTATAACGGCAGTGCGGGAGCATCAGCACTTGAGCTAATTTTAAAGCTGCATTCAGAGGAAGGATTATCACTGAGAATAGATGGGTACCTACTCTATCTGTGAACTGCTGGGGCACTTGAAGAAGCCAGTCCTGCAGAACCAAAGGAAGAGGATCTCCATGACACGGGGCAACAACAGAAGATCTGAGAGGAGTCTAGGTGAGAATCCAGTCTTGAAAGTGTAAAAGCCACAGGTCTCAAACCTGATGAATGCTTCATTGCAATGAACATTGGACAAAAGTGTATGAAAAACTATGGCATTCAGCAGCTTCCATGGTGAGATTTTGTTTTGTTTTGCTTTGTTTTGCTTTGTTTTGTGTTGTTTTTTCTTTTTCTTTTGTTTTCATTAGGGTCTAAGATTTAGGGTGGAGGATGGATATGGAGGGATAGGGAAATGAGTGAAGTTTGGTGCATGATGTGAAATTCACAAAGAATCAATAAAAAAGTTAAAAGGAGAATGCTTTTCCCCTTCTCTGAAATTCATCTAATTTTTTCTGTATATAAATAAACTCATGCTTAGTTGCCTCTCTTTCCAATGGTTACAGCTCTTGTGTTGCGTATGTGCTACAGCTCACCAAAAATATTTACTTCTTATTACAACTTTCTTTTAACATCCCAATTACTATAATTTGAGGCTAAATTAGTTGTAATTTGATGACAATTAGCAAAGAAATTTTATGCAATTAAGCTGAAATGTATTAACCTAAAATAATTTAATGAAGAAAATTAGTGCACTATTCTCTGTTTGTTTTTGTAAAGAGACATTAAAATGTATATACCAATACATACACACATATACATACACAGAGAAACAATCAAAACACATGTTATTAAATTTTGGGGCTCAAAATGTTAGTAAAGAGGTTGTTTCAGAGTTCTTCAAGGAATGTTCAAAGAGATTACTAAGGCCTTTCTGCCCCCTTTCTGCACAATTCTTCAGTATTGTGAGAATGTAATATCTTCTCAACAGTGAGGCAGGATGAAGGAAAGGACAGTGACCAGAATTCCTTTTATGTCATCCAAGTGTCAATAGTTAGAGGTTTCTTTCCAATCTGAGATTCCTATATCTCCTAAAATAAATTGCTACAATTTGAATGGCTTAAACACAACCAAACATTTCTTATCCCACAGTTCTGTGTGTCAGAGAACTGGTAACTTAGCTAGCTTCATAAGGCATACAACATCTGGGTCCTGTACTTAAGGCAACGCTCAGATGCAATCTGCTTCTGCTTCTAGTATTAGGACTCAGTACACTGCAGTTGTGAGACAGTAGTCCAGGTTCTGTTGCTGGAAGGTTCCGATTTTCAACTTCCATGGAACCTACTTCCTAGGGTGTGGCCTTCTTCAGCTTCAAAGCCAGCAATAGAGGTCAAATTACTCTCATGTATTAACCCACTTGACAATTGACTTTCTTTGCTTCAATTAGGGAACCCTCCATGAAGATGACAGTCTTATGAATCTAAACCAGTGGCGGTTCTTTTTATTTTATTTTATTTTATTTTATTTTATTTTATTTTATTTTATTTTTGGTTTTTCGAGACAGGGTTTCTCCGTATAGCCCTGGCTGTCCTGGAACTAGCTTTGTAGACCAGGCTGGCCTCGAATTCAGAAATCCGCCTGCCTCTGCCTCCCGAGTGTTGGGATTAAAGGCCTGCGCCACCACACCCGGCTACCAGTGGCGGTTCTTGATCTGTAGGTCCCAACCCCTTGGTGTGTGTGGGGGAATCCCATATTAGATATCTTGCATATTAGATATTTACATCACATTTATATTCATTACAGTAAAAATTACAGTTATAAAGTAGCAAGAAAATAATTTTATGGTTGGGGTCACCAGAGCATGAGGAACTGTATTAAAGGGTCAGTGCATTAGGAAAGTTCACAACCACTGTTAAAGGTTCATGGGCTTAAACAGAACTCACTTGAGTAATTCAAGTCATTCTCAGTCACATATTTTACCAAGTTTATGATCTTTGTTATAAACACAAGCTAATACCTTTACAGATTTAGGGACTTGCGATATGTGGGGAAATCAACCTGCTTATGGCACTGTTAAGAGCTAGCAATTTGTCTAGTTCCATCTTACTTGTATCAGCTACATTCTGCCACCTCTACCTGAAAACTCTGTTTCCTTCTGAATAGGGGATAAATGATGATCCCTATCAGAAGTCCTCCTCTGCAGTTTCTAAGTATTCTAGTCTAGTTGTGTGCTCCATTTCTCTTCTGCAGGTCTGCTGCCTTGCTGTAGTTTTGACAAGTATCTTCAATGGTGCTCATTCTGTCTACTAGGCTATCTGATATGCTCACTTCTCACTCCTGTACTGATTAAGCATCATAGTTTCTAAACTTGTCAGTTCCAAGCTAGGATCTCCAAATGTGTCTTTTAGGAAGATCTCCAGTCTTTCTGTGGTGTCTCTTTTGGTTCTGGTGTAATATTCCTTTATCACCACCAGGCATCACTGCCCTCCAGTCTTGTATTTTCCAAGTTACCACTTGGCATGTAATAGTACAAAAGTGCCTGTTCAACTAATAGTCATTAGATGCAGGGCATACATATCACCTGAATAGAATCCACATGTGATGTGATAAGCTACAACTAAATAAAATTGTTTATGGTTAATAGAGAAAAAGTTATACAGCTAGATCAACTGTTTTCAATATATGTTTGCCTGATAAATTATTCAACAGTGGTATACTGCAGTGATGGAATTAATGTACTTGAAATGGCAAGGTTCTAACATATTCATTTTAATAATGTAGATCATTTTAATAAATCAGTTATATTGATAAATTACATTGATATTATAATAACATAATCAGCTACATAGTACTAATTGTAGAGATGAAATGAGGTCGCTGTGGGCACTAGGTAAACATTGTCAAAGCTCAAAGCTTCCTCAAATACTACGATGCCATAAGCTAATTTACAAATAATCATTTACTGTTTATGGACTGAAGTTTGCTGCAAGGCAAATAAGATGGGTTTGGATTCCTCCTTCAAGGCAGATACGTGCCTGTTAGATGAGGTAGCTGATAAATGGATAGCTGGGATTTAAGGTAGAAAAAAATGACTGCTGCAGCAAAGACTCACACAAACACTGAAGGAGTGAGAATGGGAAAATGATTCCAGAACTGAGCATCATGCACAGATTTTTGTCCAGGGAAGGCAATTTGTAAACATTATTGAGCTCTTCCTTGCTCTGAGTCTTCATATAGACTGCATCAGATAGGGAGTGAAAGGGCAATGTTCTCAAATGGAGAAGTGTGAATGGTATGTCCGAGGCAGCCCAGCTTGCCCTCCTGCTGCCTTGCATTTCTGTTGGCTCACACTCTGTCCATTCCCTGAATGTAGCATCTCATCCATCTCTAAAGGTTCTCCTGGCACTCTCTCTCAAGCTCCCACATTGCTCGGTATGGAAGTTATATCTGTCAACATATGATCAATATTAAGTTTGCATATAGTTTGCCTATACTACATCTCTTGTTCTCTCAGTTAATAGAACTAAAGCCAGATTACCAGGTTCTTAAAGGGTTAGTATATGACATTTCATTTTATGGCCTCAAGATGATTACAAAGAAGTAAAGGGCAAGTCATAGTTTAATGAGTTGATGAGTGTCTTAATCAACATTCTATTCTTATGAAAGGACTCCATGACCATAGCAACTCTCATTTAAAAAAAAAAAAACATTTAATTGGAAAGTGCTTATAGTTTCACAGGTGTAGTCCATTATGGCCACAGTGAGATGTACGGTGGCACATATACATACAGACATGCTGCAGGAGGAATAGCTGAGACTTGTGCATTTGGATCCACAGGAAGCAAGAAGAGACAAAGAGCCCCAGAGCCTGAGTTAGGTTTCAACATCCATCCCCAGTGACACATTTTCTTCAATAAGGCCACTCCTATCCCTACAATACCATGTCTCCTAATCCTTCTAAATATTGTTATTCCCCATGACTAAGGATTCAAATATAAAAGCCTGTGGCCATTGTCACGCAAACCACTACAATGAGCTTAAATGGGTCCTTTGTTCACAAAGTTTATGTCATTTATTGTTTGATGTGGTCTAGTTGATAGGGTTATAGGATGATTTTGAGGATAAGGAATTATATTTGGGGGGGTATTAAAGATTTTTGTCAAGTATTCTGACTCCTTACCTGATATAGTGGAAGCAGAACTAAAATTGAAAACATGTGAATAGCATTGATGGCTCTATGGACACAATTGGCTTAGTTAGTTATATTTTATTGATTACACATAACATTAAGAAGCTGCACATATTTACAGACTTAGTAGACACATAGGTAAGTGTATGGGGAACTATGGGTAATCATTTAGTAACTCTTCAAGTATATTTACAATTTATACATGGAAACGGATAGTATTATTCTTGTCTTATTATTATAAAACATGGAAAATTTTAAAGTTTTTGGTGAGGGTGAAGTTCAAAGATAAAAGATCTAGTTAATTCTAAGTGCTTTCTATTGCAGAAAATTTTCTATCAGGGTATTTTTTAACACTCTGATTTTTCTTTTGGAATACTCAACAATAAGACATTCCTAAGTGGTAAATAGTTCACTTAGAAATTTCCAGTGTGGCAGAGAGTACATTTAGTATTTGCTGAAAAAAAGTGAAGTCTAAAATGGTTCATTATTATCTACTAGAAGCTATAGTGACTGTACTCTCAGGAAGACCTCACCTTGAATCCTGGCTCAGATAACAATGGCTATGTACGACAGAATAATTTAGTCCAACAACTCTCTTCTGTAAAAAGCTCTGCCTCCTTAGGGTTGTGGGAAGGATCAAATAAGAAAATGAACACAGGTACTAACAACACTTCACTCTCATTACACACCTCTCAATGTGCTAAGAGCTTAATTTTATAGCAGCCCTTTAAAGTTAGGATTGTATAAATGCTATTTTCAGAGGGAGAAATTTTCTTTCTTCTTCTTTACTAAAAAACTATCTACTTTGAAAAGTTCTTCTCTATCAAGACTTCTCTGAGCCCATTGGCAATCTTCAATTCAAACACCTTTTTCTTTCTTGCCACATAATTCTAGGAATGCTATAGTATTGGTTTTTACCTCATATTAATTGAATCTTTACTTATTAACAAAATACTTCTGTGTGTCAAAGCTTACACAATTGGAAATTGGTAGGGCCAGTATTAAAAGCCAGAGCTTGCATGAGGAATCTACATTTACTTTATGTAATCTCCAGACTGGTTCCTAAAGTCTCCAGAATAAAATGGAGAAGAAAATTAAATCAGTAAGGAACTGGGACCTGGGTTAGCACTATGCATATTAGCTTTCTGTGGTGGCTATAACTAATAACCACAATTAGTTGGCTTGATATGAGAGGCAATTTTTCTTTTCTTTTCTTTTCTTTTCTTTTCTTTTCTTTTCTTTTCTTTTCTTTTCTTTTCTTTTCTTTTCTTTTCTTCTTTTCGAGACAGGGTTTCTCTGTGTAGCCTTGGCTGTCCTGGAACTCACTCTGTAGACCAGACTGGCCTTGAACTAAAAAATCTGCCTGCCTCTGCCTCTGCCTCCCAAGTGCTGGGAATTAAAGGCGTGCGCCGCCATTGCCACCCAGTGCAATTTTTCTTTTACCCTACCTTCAACCAGTATCTGAAAACAGTGTGCCCCCCCAACCCCTCATGGGTTGATGGGCCTTTCCTGTCATTCAGTTTCAGATGTCAGGCATTCTATGAAGTTTGGCTACGACTCTTTAACCTTCAAAGTTATTATTTTCAATTTTTCCTTGGCTCCAACATGGCCTTTTCTATTATGTTTTTCGACTCTCCTGTTTTGCGTATGTTTTAAGGACACTTGTGGCAGCACTTAGAGCCTCTTAGATAGCACAGGATAAGCTCCCATCTCAAGAGCCTTAATTTAGTCTCAGCTAAAACACTTGACCATGAAAGATAACCTCTAGGAGTTTAAGAAGAAGAGCCTGGTATTTCTGGGAGGTATTGTGAGGTGCACTTCAGTGGGGCATGGGAAAATGATAGAGCCTCAGGTGCATGAATTCACAATGATATACACTGCTATTTTATGTACTGTAAAGAAAAAATGATAGCATAAGTAATCGACTAACAGATATCCCCCTGCCCCAACAAAAGCAAAAACTGTAGCTAATACCACAGGGCAAAAATAAAACAAAACCAAAATTCCATCAGACAGGAGCATTGTGTATATCTTGACCCCAAGAGTAGGCAGAGAGAATGGAATCTCTCTGAATTCGAGCACAGATTATGTCTAGTGTCTTTGTCCAGACTCAGGTTTAGAAAGAAATCTTCAGGTGTAGTGCTATGGCATAAGGAGAGAACTGAATATTGAGAGAGGCACATCTGAGCCACCCTATCTAGAAATGCATAAATGTAGGTAAAAGGTGAGAAGACTTCAGAATTGGGAGTAGTTAGCACTTCTGTGGCCTCCTGGCTACATAGAACATCAGCCTTCCAATTATAATCTATCCAAGGTCTTTGAAAGGTATAACATGCCAAATGACTTTGTCCTGTGAATTTAGTGACCTCTGAGGATACACAGGAAACTGCAGTACAAATTGCACTGGGCCTGTCCAGTTCTCTTTTCTGTCTCTGCTGGGCCAGAGGCTTCCTGGCAAGTCCTCTTCTAAGCCCTTTCCTATGTAGAATAATGTAGACTTACACCTCTCTGCAATGTGCTACTCTGTGCACAAGGTCCTGTCCTCTTGTTCTGATGGGTGACAGCGAAAGTCTTTGGCTGCTTTAGGGTTCCCTAGGTGACACAGGCATCTACTATTAGTCTGTTACATCTCACAAGGCACTTTGCTAACTCTTATGATATCCTCTGTTTATAAAAATGCATCTTAGAAGTTCTTTACCATGCAATATCCATCTTTAAGACTGTCTCTTTGAGAATCTGACTTATGAAGTATCTGAAAAAATACTAAAACAAACAAACAAAAGTATCTTCCATAGCCTAAGACACAAACAGCATCCAGGTTTGCCTTGCAGTACAACACCTTTAAGGACAGTTATCCCACAGTTACCATATATATGTGAAAAAAACTTAATCTCAATGTTAGAGTATGTATGTATATATGTATGTATGTATGTATGTATGTATGTATGTATGTATGTATGTTTATATGTATGTATGCATGTATGTGGGTATTATGTATGTAGTTAGGTTTTTTTTTAAGTTTTTTTTTTCTTTTTTAGTTTTTAGAACCATTGAGTATTTGACTAGACTCCCAAGACAACAAATTTTCAATCTGTGTTCTAACTTAAGCTTTTAACCACGATACACACTTGGATATAAATTTCTGTATCTTCTACAATTCAGCCTATCTGATTTCTTGTAATAGAAGATTGGCGTCCTTGTCACCTCTCAAGGTGGTTATGAAATGAATTATGCTCTACAGGGAAAACCTGCCTAGCATGAAAAGGCAATTTAGGAACACTACTTCCTTTTCATTCCCCATAGGATACCCCAGAGCCTGCTTTTTCCCTTGTAGCCATCCTCAGAGAATAATGGCAACAGGAGAGCAGGGAATTTGCTCTCTGTATGTGATTACTTTAAATAAGTAAAGATAAGACACAGAGGAGTAGGAAAGCCAGTATCAAATTAATCCTCCCCCCACCTTTTTTTTTCTAATTTAAAAAAGGATCAAAATACCAATGTCCATATGTGTTTTCTAAAAAGCACAGTTGGTTTAACTGTGGTCTATACATAATCTAGGGGACCTGGTAAGCTAGAAATGGCAAGTAACCACTTGATTCCATGGGGAAATTCCTGCCAGGATTGTCCTGAGAGTTTGGTCTATAATGTTGAATGAGGTAGGAAAGAATGAATGGATGTTACAGGTCTCCCTCTTCTAGCTGCAACCTTAGAACCTAGGACCTTCTTTTCCATAGTGCCTATTTGGAAGACACTTATTCTAGGTGCACAGAGCTACTCTTCCAGATTAGAAGGAAGAAAACTTGACCTGCTTTTGCTAATTTTAGTTGCTTGCATAAATTGGGCTATCATAAATTTTAGATGAATTTTTCATGTTTTAGAAAAATATATATAACCTAAATAGAAAGGTCATAGAAAAAATATTAACTTTGATTTGTGATAAATTATTCAATTATTTTGGTCAATATCCATTGGGAGGTTTTAAAAATAGTAATGTAGAGATCATGAAAAAGATCTGAATTCAGTGGTATTCGGTGGTTCATAGGTCATCTAAGATTTAATAAAACTGACACAAGATAGAAGTCTTGCTATAGATAGAAAAAATCAAAACCTTACTTTTCATTTTTACATCACTTTGCAGTTTACAAAACTCTTTTGCATATTTTAATGGAATGGTAATCTTTTGAGATATAGGTTACATATCTGTAACCTCATTTTGCAAATGATCAAACTGAAACTCAGAAGCATTAACTGAAAAAATAATTAACTTTTGTGCTTCCAGACAAAAGCTCTGCACAGCCCACTGTGTTCCTCAGCTCTTAAGGGAGGCTGAGCAGAAGCTGTATACAGTAAACTACAGTACAATGTCCAAGTAAGGAGCAGATACCTGAGCTGCATGAACCTCCCTGATTAACTGTCCTTATCTAGAACCTCTAGAATTGGTCGTCGATGTCATGGCAAGGAATTTGATCTGTTCTTGAGGTTACAGCATTAAAGGATTCTCACAGCCTTCCCCTGCAAATTAGCCTCTGGAGCTGTCTTCCACAACTGGAATTTCCAAACATCTCTACCTGCTTGTGTGACTGATAATAAAATTAATCTGCAGAGATAGTATTATTGCTTCTCCACATGTTAAGCTAATTGGTAACAAGGCACCAATCACTTAATTATATTTAAACTGGCAATACCTTTCTTGTCCTCATTTGAGCACATGGTCCGTTTAAAGAAAGAAATTCTTCATTTTATTGGGTAAAACAGACTTCTTGAGTTGTCTAATGGTCTTATGAAGTCCAGTCATATAAATAGAATTTCTTCATCTACTTCTAGGTCATTTTTAAGTATAGCAATCTAAGACATTCAGATCCATGCCACATTAAACAGCTATTCCATAGTAAAGTACAGTTATGTTGCTTAACATGTGTAAGAGATGGATGAACTCACATCGGCTACAGGAATGTGTGTAACTGGCCACGTGTTCATTACCTGTGCCATGTCATTTTCCTCCTTTCCCTTTTTCCAAAGACTCTGTCTAGAGATTCATGTGGTTTTGGAGATCTGACCCCACCCCAACTTCAGCACTAGGACATATGACTCACAGAAAACACCTAACACATCCTATAACTTATGATAGGTATTCTATCCAGTCCAACAGTCTGTCTGAGAAATGGGGTATCTTAGAAAATTGTGTTACCATTTTCTATCTAATTTGTATGAATGACTCACATTTAAGACATCTACTTCCTTTTAGTTTCAGTGTTTGTTTGTCTGATTCCTGCTATCAGGAAAACTATGCCAATAAAAATATCATTGTCATAGGGATTAGGAAAAATATAATGAGGCAGGTACATATCACAATAATATTATCTCAAGAATTAATGGTGTCTGATGTTTGAGCCATATATGCAAATATATTAGGGTACAGAGTTGAGTTTGTTGTATTTCTTATAAAATGAAATGTTCATATGTAAAAAATTACCTCACAGAATCATTGTAATTTTTACTTTCTCATTAAAAAAAAATGAAGAACACATTATTCGGGAAGAAAGGCCCTTGGTCTAGCAATGTTTATAGGCCCCAGTACAGGAGAATGCCAGGGCCAAGTAGCGGGAGAGGGAGGGTAGGGGAGCAGGGCGGGGGGAGGATATAGGGGACTTTTGGATAACACGTGAAATGTAAATGAAGAAACTCTCTAAAAAAAAAAGAACACAGAAAGAAAAGATAAAGGTATAAGCTATGTTGTTTCCTAGTATAATTTCACATCTGAATTTATATTTTTATTCTTTCAGGTGCATCTGCACCATCACATTAAACACCTCTCTGTGGTTAAAAGGCACATGTGCCTGGAGGAAATGGACAACTTCCTAGACAGATACCAGGTACCAAAGTTAAACCAGGATCAGATTAATGATCTAAATAGTCCCATTTCCCCTAAAGATATAGAAACAGTCATCAATAGTCTTCCAAACAAAAAAAGCACAGGACCAGATGGGTTTACTGCAGAGTTCTATCAGAACTTCAAAGAAGAGCTAATTCCAACTCTCCTCAAACTATTCCACAAAATAAAAACAGAAGGTATTCTACCCAATTCATTCTATGAAGCCACAGTTGCTCTGATACCTAAAGCATACAAAGATCCAACAAAGAAAGAGAACTTCAGACCAATTTCCCTTATGAATATTGATGCAAAAATACTCAATAGAATCCTCGCAAACTGAATCCAAGAACACATCTGCTACGCACCTCCCTCGACCAGAAGAAAGTCACGCCACCACTGGGATATTATCAGTCAGCTTTATTCTGGAGCATCTAGATTCCCAGGACCCTGGACTGCAGCAGAGCTGCTGCTTTTATACTCTCCCAGGGTAGGGGGAGGGTGTCGTAGTGGTTGTGGATTGGTGCACCAAGCTACAACTCATTAGCATATGGCCCGTTCATTGGTGCAACAAGCCATGCCTCATTAGCGTATTCGGGAGGGGTTATTGCCTGAGGCGAGCCTGAAGAGACCTGCACATACTTTCTAGGCTCTCTTCTCTGACAGCCAGCTGGTCCCCTGCTATCTTGTAATGGCAGGGAGCCGGAGGCTCCCAGAGCCGGAAGCTTTCCCGGAGCCCGGGCGGCTTTGCCAGCAGGAGAGCCTGGGTGGATGCCTACACACATCAAAACAATCATCCATCATGACCAAGTAGGCTTCATCCCAGGAATGCAGGGATGGTTTAATATATGGAAATCCATCAATGCAACCCACTATATAAACAAAGTCAAAGACAAAAACCACATGCATCTCGTTAGATGCTGAGAAAGCATTTGACAAAATCCAACACCATTTCATGATAAAAGTCTTGGAAAGATCAGGAATTCAAGGCCCATACATAAACATAATAAAAGCAATATAAAGCAAACCAGTAGCCAACATAAAACTAAGTGGAGAGAAACTCAAAGCAATCCCACTAAAATCAGGGACTAGACAAGGCTGCCAACTTTCTCCCTACCTGTTCAATATAGTATTTGAAGTCTTAGCCAGAGCAATTCGACAACAAAAGGAGGTCAAGGGGATACAAATTAGAAAGGAAGAAGTCAAAATATTACTGTTTGCAGATGATAGTATATATAAGTGACCCCAAAAATTCCACCAGAGAACTCCTAAACCTGATAAACAGCTTCAGTGCAGTAGCTGGATATAAAATTAACTCAAAATGGCCTTTCTCTACACAAAGTATAAATGGGCTGAGAAAGAAATTAGGGAAACAACACCCTTTACAATAGTCACAAATAATATAAAATACCCTAGTGTGACTCTAACTTAGGAAGTGAAAGATCTGTATGACAAGAACTTCAAGTCCCTGAAGAAAGAAATAGAAGAATATCTCAAAAGATGGAAATATCTCCCATGTTCATGGATTGGCAGGACTAATATAGTCAAAATGGCTATCCTGCCAAAAGCAATCTACAGATTCAATGCAATCCCCAACAAAAGTTCCAACTCAATTCTTCACTGAGTTAGAAAGGGCAATTTGCAAATTCATCTGGAATAATAAAAAAAACCTAGGATAGCAAAAACTATTCTCAAAAATAAAAGAACCCCTGGAGGAATCACCATGCTAGACATTAAGCTGTACTGCAGAGCAATTGTGATAAAAACTGCATGGTACTGGTACAGCGATAGACATGTAGATCAATGGAATAGAATTGAAGACCTAGAAATGAATCCACATACCTATGGTCACTTGATCTTTGACAAGGGAGCTAAAACCATCCAGTGGAAAAAGGACAACATTTTCAACAAATGGTGCTGGCTTAACTGGCAGTTATCATGTAAAAGAATGCGAATTGATCCATTCTTACCTCCTTGTACAAAGCTCCAGTCTAAGTGGGTCAAAGAACTTGACATAAAACCAGAGACACTGAAATTTATAGAGGAGAAAGTGGGGGAAAGCCTTGAAGATATGGGCACAGGGGAAATTTTCCTAAATAGAACAGCAATGGCTTGTGCTATAAGATCAAAAATTGGCAAATGGGATCTTATAAAATTGCAAAGCTTCTGTAAGGCAAAAGATACTGTCTATTAGACAAAAAGACCACCAACAGATTGGGAAAGGATTTTTACCAATCCTAAATCTGATATGGGACTAATATCCAATATCTACAAAGAATTCAAGAAGCTGGACTCCAGACAAATGAATAACCCCATTAAAAAATGGGGAACAGAGCTAAACAGAATTCTCAACTCAGGAATACGAAATGGCTGAGAAACACCTGAAAAAATGTTTAACATCCTTAATCATCAGGGAAATGCAAATCAAAACAACCCTGAGATTCCACCTCACATCAGTCAGAATGGCTAAGATAAAAAATTCAGGTGACAGCAGATGCTGGCGAGGATGTGGAGAAAGAGGAACACTCCTCCATTGCTGGTTGGATTGTAAGCTTGTACTCTGGAAGTCAGTCTGGCGGTTACTCAGAAAATTGGACATAATACTACTGGAGAATTGAGCAATACTTCTCCTGGGCATATGCCCAGAAGATGTTCCAACTGGTAATAAGAACACATGCTCTACTATGTTCATAGCAGCCTTATTTATAATAGTCATAAGCTGGAAAGAACCCAGATGTCCCTCAACAGAGGAATGGATACAGAAAATGTGGTACATTTACATGATGGAGTACTACTCTGATATTAAAAACAATGGGGATAGCATTTGAAATGTAAATTAAGAAAATATCTAATAAAAATTGGGGAAAAAATAAAGACAATCTGAAAAAAAATTAAAAAATAAAATGTAAACAAATAAAATGATTAATAAATTTTAAAAAATGGAGAGAAAGAAAAAAAAGGCACATGTGCGGGCTTTCTATAGTGAGAACATGCTTCTATTCTCAAGGCACAAAATCTTTAGTTTTCAGTAATTAAGTCTGAAGCTATTGGCAGGAAGACTTGAGAGACAGCAGGATGTTGTTGTGCTGGTCTAGGCCATTTTGTCCTATTGACAGTGTCATTTGCCTTACAGATGCCTTGCAATGGTATGAGGTCCTATCTGTCAATTCTTAATCTTACAGCATAAGCCATTGGTGTTCTGTTCAGGAACTTTTCCCCTGAGGCCATGTGATCATGGCAATTCCCCATTTTTTTCTATAAGTTTTAGTGTATCTGGTTTCATGTGGAGGTCCTTGGTCCAATTAGACTTGAGCTTTGTACAAGGAAGTAAGAATGGACTGATTTGCATTCTTCTATATACTGACCTCCCCTTGAGCCAACACCATTTGTTGAAAATGCTGTCTTTTTGTATTGGGTAATTTTAGCCCCTATGTTGAATATCAAGTGACCATAGCTATGTGCTCTTATTTCTGGGTCTTCAATTCTATTCCATTGATCTACCTGCATGTCACTATAACAAATACCATGCAGTTTTTAATCACTATTGTTCTGTAGTACAGCTTGAGGTCAGGAATGGTGGTTCCCCGAGGTTATTTTATTGTTGAAAATACTTCTTGCCATTCTGGTTTTTGTTATTCCAAATGAATTTGAGAATTGCTCTTTCTAATTCTATGAAGAATTGAGTTGGAATTTTGATGGGGATTGCATTGAATCTGTAGATTGCTTTCAGCAACATAGCCATTTCTACTATATTAATCCTGCCAATCCATGAGCATCGGAGATCTTGGAAAAGATCTTTATGAATCCTACCTCTGATAGAGGGCTAATATCCAATATATTCAAAGAACTCAAGAAGTTATACTCCTGAGAACCAAATAATCCTATTAAAAATGGGGGACAGAGATAAACAAAGAATTCTCAACTGAGGAATAGCGAATGGCTGAGAAACATCTACAAAAATGTTGAATATCTTTAGTCAACAGAGGAATGCAAATCAAAACACCCTGAGATTCCACCTCATACCAGTCAGAATGGCTAAGATTGAAAACTCAGCTGACAGAAGATGCTGGTTAGGATGTAGAGAAAGAAGAACGCTCCTCCATTGCTGGTAGGATTGCAAGCTGGTACAACCACTCTAGAAATATGTCTGGTGGTTCTTCAGAAAATTAGAAATAGTTTTATCTGAAGATCCATATATACTGCTGGGAATACTCCAAAAAGATTGGGTAGGGAGTTCCCAGTAGTGAGTTCTGGAAAGGAGATAACATTTGAAATATAAATAAAGAAAATATTCAATAAAAAAAGCAAAAAACAAAAATGGTTAAAAGTTGTCAGGTTGTTTCTCAAAACTCTCAACTGACCCAGGCAGGAAAATAGTAGGAGGTGAGGTGGCCTGTCTTCTTCCATTTCTGACTCATTTCCCAGAGAAAATGAAACTTTTCAAATGTGTGAGAATGAAGAAAACATGGAGCTTAAAAGCATCAAGATCCTTCAAGAAGCAATGCACACATTGAAAGCTATTAGACATGCTCTGCATATAAGTAGCAGGGGAGACTCAGTACTTGATGAATCCTAAGGATTTTTCTGAGCTTTGCTTCTTTGCTTTGTGTATGTAATATATAACATTATTAGTCATATATCTATATATTAATATAATATCATACATCAATACAATTTCATTACATATTTCTAAGCAAGTGAATGAAAATCATATTTTATAAGTATATATAGAGAAGTTTGGAGAAAGTAAGCCCATTGTGAGTACATGTGAGGCGTATGAGACAGGTGTCACTCTGGAAATGCTGCTTAAAAGAAACATTGGAAATGAGCGAAGCTACAGATGAATGGTCACAAAGCAAGTCAAAACAGAAGTCAGGTTCTACCATATAGACTTTCATTGCTAGGGTTAAACAAATGTGGAACATTGGCATTTTCAAGGCTCAAGGTGATTGTTCTAAAGTCCCAGCAAGAATTGCTTTTGACCACAGGATTGCTGGTGGCCTCTAGTTCCTTTAGTGGATTCTGAAGCTTCTGGAGTTGACTTGTAAAGAGGACCATATGGAATACTGGAATAAGCCAACTTCCCAAAGGAAACTGTGGCCATTAAGAAGGGATTATTCCTCACCAGTAAAACCCACTTACACAGCAGTAGCTAAAGATCTAGGATCCTTGATAATGTTTCCTGGCTGTCTAAATGAAGAAGCATGTTAGTGGAGTTAATTGTGTTAACTATTATAGTCAGAGTAAAACAAGGCAATCAAATTTCTCATCAAGAGAATGCAATGTCTATCATGGGTGGAGACATAATCCTCCAGCTGTATACTTCAATACCCTGGCCAAGGAACCAACCCTAGGAAGGTAGGCTCACCTTAAGCCATGCTAAAGGGTTAGGCAAAGGCAACCCTTTTGGTATTTAAAGATAATTGCCTTTCCCTTCCAAAGCCCCTGCTCCTGGCATAGTAGGTTGCTGGGCTGTAGCCATGTCATTTGTAAGTCTGCCATTCCTCTGATTTATTCAGAAAAGCTTAGTTTCCCCTTTTATTTATTTTTTTTGTAAGTATGGTTTCTTTAATAGTTTGTGTTTTTCTTAACATTTAGGCTTCTTTACTCTTTTTTTTTAAGCCTCTATTCCCCTGCCACATACTTGCTTGCTTAGTATGTGATATGTGCCAGCTTAAATGACATATCCCCACCCCCACCCCCTTCTCTTCTTCATTCTTCTTTGGCCAGTTGCTGAGTTTTAAAGCTTTACTGCCTAAATTTTTAGAACTTTAATAAACTTGTCCTTGAACTTCTATTATTCTTAAATTCTTTTAAGATAAAAAAAATCCCAAGAGGGAACCCTAATTACCCTGAACCAACAGTATAACCAACTGATTTCTGTGTCATGTCCCAAAGTTTAAAGTACAGATCAGGAATAAACATCTCAGGGATAAAGCTCTAATACTCTTGCAGGTATGAGTGAGGATGGGCATTTTTCAAAGAGAGAGTCTAGGGTAAAATGTTCTTCAGAGTGCAGGATACTGCTTGAGGATATCAGACTTGGTCCACTTAAAAGAGAAGGAGTATCTTTAAGCCCTGAGGAAGAAATGAAGTTTGGTGGTTTTATCAGTATTCACTTTCTTTATTTCCTGAGCAATATTATTTTTGTTATTTTTCATAATATAGATTTAATACACATAATAACATTCTTAATTTGGATTATATAAGTAGTTCAAAAACAACACTCAGTTATTAGATTAAAAATTTGTTGTATAGAAAAACACTGACAATTTGCTTCCATCACTGCCTTGTAGAAAGAAGAAAGGGCAATCTACTCTTGTTTTTCAGAGGAAGTGACTCCTTAGCCACTGACTCCCTTATCAGGCAGAACACACAGAATAAGGCTCAATCATACTTTTCTGAACAGAGCTATTTGTAAATATCATGCATCAGTGAAATGTCTAAAAAACCCAGTAGGTTTTGACAGTCTCATGTATCATAGTACAATGTTCACCATGGCGGGGCCTAGATGAATAACTCCAAAGGCAATGTCCTTCTAATAACTCAACCATGGTACAGAAAAGTAGATGGCCTTCAAATCCATAGTGGTCACTGGAATCACTCTGAAATGAGTGTCCTTACCTTTGTATTATTTTTCTTTTTACCCTATAATCACAGCTATGTATTGCACAATTATTGTACACCAAACACAAAATTGCTTGGCACAATACATTTATCACAAATGGAAGAATGAAAAGAGTTTAGAAAACCTAGCATTTTGATTCTTTTGGAAGCAGATTCTGAGACAATGGTAGGAATTCATGAGCAATGGTCAGTATCTGGGAGGACACTGGATAAGGAAAGGATTCAAACTGAAATTCAGGTCTCATAAAATATATTTGATTTGAGTTCACCTTGGAGAATATCAGTCATACACAGAGTAGAAGTCAGATGGCTCATGCAGTTAGGGACATGAAACACGGTTACCCTTCTTTCCACTAAATCCTTTAGTCTAAGGACTAGTTGATATGGTCTCAATAACTGGTAAGCTCTAATGAGGCTTCAGTCTCATAGATAGGAAATTTAACCGAGAATCTCTAACAATGTTAATGAGCAATAAGGGAAAAATAAAGCAGTGTTTTCAAGGATATTAAAATGGAAATGTTTTCAGCTGGAGAGATGGATCAATCAGAAAGCTTTAGGATTTAAGCTAGGATGTCTACCACCAGGATGAGAAGACATATGCAGAGGCATATTTTGATAGCATAGTGCTGGGGTAAGGCGGCAAGACAGGCAGATCCTCAAAAAGCAGGGGCCAGGCAGTTTAGCTGAATACACACAACTCAGGTTCAGTGATAGATCCTATCTCAAAAAGTACAATAGACATTGACTGAGGAAGACAACAGATATTAGCTTTGTTTCCCACAGGCACATGCACATAAACCCATATGCACACATGTTTACATACCAAAATGTATACACCCATACATCTCTCACTCAGATACGCATAGAAGAATTTAAATGGTTTGAAATGTTTTATTCCAATGCATGTCGAACCTACTTGTGCATACACATTTCTGGGAATCTTGTTAAAATCTTGATTCTGACTCAGTTTTGAGCCGGGCCTTGGGATTCTATATTTATAACATGATTCTAGGTGTGCCAGAGCTGATCTATTCATGAGCATATGCACAAAGGACGTCAAATCTTACGACAGATAGTTGTGCATCCACATCTATTGATGCACTATTTAAGACAGCTAAGAAACAGAACCAACCTACTACACATGAATGGAGAAAGAAAATATGGCATGTATACAGAATAGAATGCTATTCAGCTGCAGAGAACAATCTCAGTCATAACATTTGGGGGGAAATGGATAGAACTCGAGATTCCGTGAATTAGCCCAGTTTTAAAAAGACAATGCTAGCCCGGAGTGGTGGCACATGCCTTTAATCCCAGCACTTCAGAGGCAGAGGCAGGTGGATTTCTGAGTTCGAGGCCAGCCTGGTCTACAAAGTGAGTTCCAGGACAGCCAGAGCTACACAGAGAAACCCTGTCTCAAAAAACAAACAAACAAACAAACAAACAAACAAACGACAATGCTGCATGCTTTCATCCATATGACAATCATGGATTTTTCCATATATGCATCCATATGCATGTGTATGTTCTGTAATTATAGGTCATGAAACTATAAAGCTGACTGTTAGATATGAATGGGATGAGAAGTGGGGGAAATGTAAGAAAATTCATGGAAAAGAAAAAAGAGCAAGAAGCCAGAGGTCGGAGGGCCTCAGGACAGGAGAGGGAGGTGAATAAAAACAAACAGAACAAAGTCTGATAAAAATGTAATAAAACACATTGCTTTAAATTGCAACTTTAAAACTAATAAAAGAAAATTGAGAAATGATAAGCCACATCAATATATTAATTTTAAAGTTAAATTATGTTTATAGTTTGTGAGGTGTTCATGTGTGTAAGTGCATGACTATGCATGTAGATGCAAATGAACATGTGTGTTGCTATGGAGGCCTCTGGTTGATATTTAGGTGTGTTTTTAAATCATTTCCCAGTTACATCTTGAGATAGGTCTCTTGATTGGCTTCAGAGCTTGACAGCACTGTCAGAAGCTAGTTTTGCTTAAAAATTAGTTCTGGGGATTTGGTATCTGCTTTCTGAGTTTTGAAATAACAGTCAGGGGCTAATGACATCTCAGCCCCTGGGGATCCAATATCTATTTCTCCCTCTTATGTTACTACTGCTTTGACCACAGAGGCATCTCTTCAGCTGGTCCCAATATTTTAAAAGTATTTCAGGGTCCATGAGATTGCTCATCCTTATCATATACTTCCTATCTAAGGATGCTGCCTATCAAACATTCCAGATGGCTATGGAATTTTGTATCCCTTTGGACCTTAGGGTTTTATATTCCAGGAAACTTTGTCTGAAAAGGGGTGACAAAGAGAAATAACTCTTTTTAGACCTTGAAGCAATTTTTTATGAGTTTGATTGCCAGAACCCTTGGAAGCAAGAGAGAACTCATGACTGAATGGAGCCAATGACCTCCACATATTCACATATACATCGCAGCATGCACATTTCCAACACAAAGACACCCCCGCCCCCCCTCTCTCTCTCATGCACACACACACACACACACACACACACACACACACTCACACACACAAAGGCATACATGCACAGGGACAAACACAACAACATGACCATCATAACTACCACGACCATCAGCAACAATAAAACAGTAACAGCAACGACAACAATAATGACAAGTAGTAGCTCATATTGAGATGACAAATGTCACTAAAATTCAGAGTAGGTTCTGGGTGTAAAGCAAATCTTTGGGGTGTCGTCAGCACATGACCACCTGCATTACAAGGTGAGTAGGAGGTGAGCCAAGAGTAAGAACTGACCACCAGGGAACCCTGACATTTATCGTGGTCCCTTTCCTTGGAACTACCCAACATCACCTAGCAACCACTCCAGATGGACAAGGAGTGCACATTTCTAGATTCTTTTGGGCCTTGAGTGTTTATACCTGGGGAATTTTCCCTGAGAAAGGTTAAGAGGGAGAAAGGAGTCATCATTGTCAGTATTCTGACAATGAGTGGTTGGGATGTTGGAGCAATGTTAGGAGCCTAGAGCTTCATTAATAAATGAATCAAGAAGTAAAGAGGATTGAGCCATATTTAAAACTTAAGAGGTCAAAAAAATTGAGAAAGTTTTCATGATTGTCCCTTCCTCCTAAATGGCCATGACCAGATAACATTTCTGAGGAGAACAGGAAAGGAGATTTAATTTACGTAAGGTGAGCAATACAATAAGATTTTTAGGTGAAAAATAACAGCATTCTCTAAAAATTGGAGAAATTGGCTTTGGGTGAAATTGAAACAGTTTTGAAATATTTGTTTGAAAGATGTAACACCTTTAAAGGTATGTGAACCAAAATGGTCCATTAGAGGAGACTTCAGCAATTCATAATTGGGAAGATGTAATCTTTAACGTTTTAGCTTGGAGACAGGTGATCTATTAATATTACCTAGGCAACAAAGAGATTGGTCTTAGAGAAGAAATAAATGAGTGTTTCCCTCACATTTTTTTTCATTTTTTATTAGATATTTTCTTAATTTACATTTCAAATGCTATCCTGAAAGTTCCCTATACCCTCCTCCCACCCTGCTCCCCTTCCCACCCACTCCCACTTCCTGGCCCTGGTGTTCCCTCACTTTAACAAAAAAGGAGGCTAGCATTTTGAATAGTGATTCCTTATTGTTTGCTGAAACTCAGAAGAGTACCATTAAAAGTTGCCTTTCATAGAAACTTTACTTTTGATATGTGGGCTCAGGTACATGGCCCAGGTCTCCAATGAAGACAATGAAAATATAAGATAAGAAATGTATTGTCACCAAGATCCAAATGTTTAATATATGTTGCATTCTTTAGTCTGTTGGTGGAACTCATGTAACTAGATCCTCTTGTTAAGTAACTTCAATACATTCATTTAGCAAATACTTGCACAGGATTATCTGATAGGACACATTTCTGCTTTATATAGTTGATTGGACTCATCCATTGACAACCGTTTTCTCTTAGTACTCATTGAGGTTATTTTGTAATATATCATGGAAAAAGCTAAAAGGACAAGTGTAAACATAACCTCACAGTACTAGTTACGAACAAGATGAAATTACTCAAGATTTGATCTCATTATCCTGGAATCAAGAAAGAATGGATAGCCTTAGGGTATTCAGAGTTGGTTTAGCCAAGATATTTACATCCAACATTGAGCAGAAATACAGGCAGGACTTTATTTGGCTATTTGAGTGACTTGTGATAGCTCTTTATCCAAGCACATGAACTTCCCATACATCCCCAGGTGGAAAACACCTTGATACTCTTGACCTTCCTTCAGCTTCTTATTGAGCTAATACACCTTTATTATAAGATATAGTCCTCTTACTTTACTGTTAATTTTTATATATATTTTCATTTTTTGCCTGTTTCCATTTCTCATAACTTATCATCTGAATTTCTGAGATGGTGACTGGCATACTGACACTTTGAAACAGCAATTACACTCCAATACTGGAAGTAACTGGGACCAGCGGGACCTGGGCATCCAGGAACTATGCCCAACCAGTAGCACTGGTTCCTTCCTGTCTGGGCCAGTCCCCTGAGCAGACCTCGGGCACAAACTCTGCAGCAAGTCCCACAACTCAGAGAAAGATCCAGTCCCAGGGTCATCGGACCAGAGGTGAGGAGGACACAACATCTGCCCCAACACCTGAAGTAACTGGGACCAGCAAGACCTAGGCACCCAGGAACTCCATTCAACAAGTGGCACTGGTTCCTTCTGGTCTGAACTGGTACCCTAAGCAGTCTTGAGCTTGAACTGCACAGCTGTCCCACAACACCCAGAGGAAGCTCCATTCCCAGGGGCTCTAACATGCCCAGGATCATAGAATCAGAGGTGTCCTGAGCAGAACTTGGGTGTTAACTCTGCAGCCAGTCCCACAACACCCAGAAGAAGCTCCAATTCCAGGTGCTGTAACATGCCCATGATCACATGATTACAGGATCCCAGAATTCAAGGAGCTTGGTCACACCAGAATTTCAGGGCCGCAGAGGCAGCTTGACTCCCAGGAGCTCTGATACACTTAGGATCCCAGGATCCCAGGATCCCAGGATCACAGAGACAGCTGAACTCTGAGGAGCTCTGAAACAACCAGGATCACAGGAAGGACAGGCTCCAGTCAGATATAGCAAGGGCAGGTAGTACTAGAGATAACCAGATGGCGGGAGGCAAATGTAAGAACATAAGCAGCAGAAACCAAGGTTACTTGGTATCATCATAACCCAATTCTCCCACCCCACCACAGCAAGTCCTGGATATACCAAGACACTGGAAAAGCAAGATTCAGATCCTCTCATGATGGTGATAGAGGAATTTAAGAAGGCCATAAATAACTCCCTTAAAGAAACGCAGGAAAACAAAGGTAAACAGCTAGAAGTCCTAAAAGAGGAAACACAAAAATCCCTGAGAGAATTATCAGGGTACACAATCAATCAGGAGAAGGAAATGAACAAAACAATCCAATATCTAAAAATGAAACTAGAAACAATAAAGAAATCACAAAGGAAGACAACCCTGGAGTTAGAAAACCTAGGAAAGAGATCAGGAGTCATAGATGCAAGGATCACCAACAGAATACAAGAGACAGAAGAGAGAATCTCAGGTATATAAGATACCATAGAAAACATTGACACAACAGTCAAAGAAAATGCAAAATGCAAAAAGCTCCTAACCCAAAACATCCAGAAAATCCAGGACACAATGAGAAGACCAAACCTAAGGAAAATAGGTATAGAAGAGAGCAAAGATTCCCAACTTAAAGGGTCAGTAAATATCTTCAACAAAATTATAGAAGAAAACTTTCCTAACCTCAAGAAAGAGATGCCCATGAACATACAAGAAGCCTACAGAACTACAAATAGACTGGACCAGAAAAGAAATTCCTCTTGTCACATAATAATCAATACTCCAAAAGCACTAAACAAAGAAAGAATATTTAAAGCAGTCAGGGCAAAATGTCAAATAACATATAAAGGCAGACATTTTAGAATTACACCAGACTTCTCACCAGAGACTATGAAAGCTACAAGATCCTAGGCAGATGTCATATAGTGCCTAAGAGAACACAATTGCCAGCCCAGGCTACTATACCCAGCAAAATTCTCAATTACCATAGAGGGCAAAATGAAGATATTCCATGACAAAACCAAATTTACAAATATCTTTTCATAAATGCAGACCTACAAAGGATAACAGATGGAAATCACCAACACAAGGAAAGAAACTATACCCTAAAAAAAGCAAGAAAGTAATCTTTCAACAAACCCCAAAGAAGATAGCCATACAAACATAATTCCACCTCTAACAACAAAAATATCAGGAAGTAACAATCACTTTTCCTTAATATCTCTTAGCATCAATGAACTCAATTCCCCCCAAAAGACATACACTAACAGACTTGATATGTAAACATGACAAAGCATTTTGCTGCATATAGAAAACACACCTCAGTGACAAAGACAGACACTACATCAGAATAAAAGGTTGAAAAACAATTTTCCAAGCAAATGGTCCCAAGAATCAAGCTGGAGTAGCCATTCTTATATCGAATAAAATTGACTTTTCTCCAAAAGTTATCAGAAAAGATAAGGAAGGAAACTTAATACTGGTCAAAGCAAAAATCTACCAACATGAACTCTCAATTCTGAACATCTATGCTCCAAATTCAAGGGCACCCTCATTCATAAAAGAAACTTTACTAAAGCTCAAATCACACAATAATAGTGGGAGACTTCAACACCCCACTCTCATCAGTGGACAGATCATGGAAACAGAAACTAAACAGATACACAGGGAAACAAAGAGAGGGTATGAACCAAATGGATCTAACAGATATTTATAGAACATTTTATCCTAAAGCAAAAGAATATACCTTCTTCTTAGCACCTCACGGTACCGTCTCCAAAATTAACCACATAATTCTTCACAAAATAGGGCTCAACAGATAAAAAAAGAATGAAATAATCCCATGCACAACAGACTAAGGCTGGCCTTAAATAGCAACAAAAACTATGGAAGCACACATACACATGGATCCTGAACAACACTCTACTCAATGATAACATGGTCAAGGAAGAAATAAAGAAAAAATTAATGGCTTTTTAGAATTTAATGAAAATGAAGACATATCATACCAAAACCTATGGGACACAATGAAAGCAGTGGTAAGAAGAAAACTCATAGGTCTAAGTGCCTCCATAAAGAAACCGAAGAGAGCTTACACTAGACACTAGCAGCTTGACAGCACACCTAAAAGCTCTAGAACAAAAAGAAGCAAATCTACCCAAGAGGAGTAGATGGCAGGAAGTAATCAAACTCAGGGCTGAAATCAACCAAATAGAAACAAAAAGAACTATTCACAGAATCAACAAAACCAGGAGCTGGTTCTTTCAGAAAATCAACAAGATAGATAAACCCTTAGCCAGATTAATCAGAGGGCAAAGGGACAGTATCCAAATTTAAAAAATTAGAAATGAGAAGGGAGACATAACAATGCAATATATCTTAAAATAATTATTCTGTTCGTTGAATATTAACAGTTGAAAATATTAAAATCATGTTCTATAAATATCATGGAAATACTATTGATAATTTTTCTCACTGTACTTGAAATTAGCATTTTCTCAGTGTTTTACTTCAAAGAATATTTGCTATTTTGAAATGTTTAAAATATACTTACTGATAAAATAAATTCTCTCCTACAAACACTGATAATATTTTTAAAGTAAACTTATTGTTAGACAATGTACACAGATATATAATGCATTTTTTTAAGATTTATTTATTTATTATATGTAAGTACACTGTAGCTGTCTTCAGATACTCCAGAAGAAGGCATCAGATTTTGTTACAGATGGTTGTGAGCCACCATGTGGTTGCTGGGATTTGAACTCGGGACCTTCAGAAGAGCAGTCGGCGCTCTTAACCACTGAGCCATCTCACCAGCCCATATAATGCATTTTAAATATTCTCTCACTATGTTAGGTGGTTTCATGAAAGGGTTCTTGAATATTTCTTAAGGATCAATTTTTAATATTTTATGATTTTACTATGCTTAATTCCCAAAGAATATTTTGTATGTTTTGAAACAATTTAATATTCAACATTAGATATAGGATCTTCAGTTATGGATAGTATTAAATATTCATTAATGATATTTTTAGGGTATGAAAGGATATGAATACAAAAGTTGAACAAACTTTTATGTATTATTTTAATCTCAAAATACTCAATATTATTAATATGCTTGATGTATAAAATGCTTTTAAATAATAAGTATTAAGAAAAAATAAATAAAATTTTTTTAACATTTAATTGGGGTAACATTTAATTGGGGTTGGCTTACAGGTTCAGAGGTACAGTCTATTATCATCAAGGTGGGAGCATGGCAGCATCCAGGCAGGCATGGTGCAGGAGGAACTGAGAGCTCTACATCTTCATCTGAAGGCTGCTAGCAGAATACTGACTTCCAGACAGCTAGGATGAGGGTCTTAAAGCCCACACACACACAGTGACACACCTACTCCAACAGGGCTATACCTTCTAATAGTGTCACTCCCTAGGCCAAGCAAATACTAACCCTCACAGGGATAGAGAAAAAAATCTTTCATTTTACTTACTTTAATGTTATTTAATAAATTGAAATAACCTCATAAGGTCAGTGGCCACCATATCAGATAAATATCACGGAAGAAAACTTCTCTAGAAGCCAGGCTACAGTAGGATGGAAATACAAGAGGCCTTTAATATAGTATATAGTTTGCTTCAGTATAGTTTAGTGATTGAGATATTTAACCTTGGTGCTAGAATGAGGGGTTCAAATATCACCTCTGCTGTTTGGAATTGTGACACTGTAGGAGTTACTTTCTTTCAATTATGCATGCCTTCATTTTTACATCATGAACTAGGGTATAATCATGCCCTTCTAACATGCTTATGTAGTAGTTTATTAACTGGTCCACATGAAACACTTAGATTTGTATCTGACATGCCAAGAACCAGATTTCAAAGCAGACAATGTCAATAATACACTGCAGGGACAGTCTCTGGAAGTAACCAGATGAACTAGGATGACTGAACCCAATCATAGCATATAGGTGAAAATTTATGAGCATATTACTTCCTATCACATTATTTGTGTATATATACACAAATTATATATATATATATATATATATATATATATATATATATATATATATATATATATACACACACACACATCTGTGTGTAATTAGATATTTTCATTATTTACCCTTCAAATGATATCCTCTTTCCTGGTTTCCCTTCCAAAAACCCCCTATCCATTCCCCACTCCCCTTGCTCACCAACCTACTTCCTGGTCCTGACATTCCCCTATATTGGGGCATATCGCTTTCATAGGACCAAGTGACTCTCCTCCCATTGATTACTGAATAGGCCATCCTCTGCTACATATGCAGCTGGAGCCATGAGTCCCTCCATGTGTACTCTTTGGTTGGTGGCTTAGTTCCTGGGAGCTCTGGAGTTACTAGTTGGTTCATATTGTTCCTCCTATGGGGCTGCTAACCACTTCAGCTCCTTAGGTCCTTTCTCTAGCTCCTCCATTGGGGACCATGTGCTCAGTTCAATGTTTGGCTGTGAGCATCCACTTCTGTATTTGTCAGGCACTGGCAGAGTCTCTCAGAAGACATCTATATGAGGCTCCTGTCAGAAAACATTTGTTAGCATCCACAATAGTGTCTGGGTTTGGTGATTGTGTATGAGATGAATTGCCATGTGAGGCAGTCTCTGGATGGCCTTTCCTCCAGTCTCTGCTCCACACTTTTTCTACGTAACTCCTCTCATGGGTATTTTGTTCCTCCTCCTAAGAAGGACTGAAGTATCTGCAATTTGGTCTTCCTTCTTCTTGAGCTTCATGACTTTTATCTTGGGTATTCCAAACATCTGGGCTAATATCCCTTATCAGTGAGTGCATATCATGTGTGTTCTTTAGTGTTTGGGTTACCTCACTCAGGATGATATTTTCTAGTCCCATCAATTTTCTTAAGAATTTCATGAAGTCATTGTTTTAAATAACTGAGTAGTACTCCATTGTGTAAATGTACCATATTTTCTGTATCTACTCCTCTGTTGAGGGACATCTGGGTTCTTTCCAGCTTATGGCTATTATAAATAAGGGAGCTATGAACATAGTGGAGCATGTGTCCTTATACATGTTGGAGTATCTTCTGGGTATATGCTTAGGAGTGGTATGGCTAGGTCTTGAGATGTTACTATATACAATTTTCTGAGGACCTGCCAAACTGATTTCCAGAGTGGTTGTAACAGCTTGCAATCCCACCAGCAATGGAGGAGTGTTCCTCTTTCTCCACATCCTTACTAGTATCTTCTTTCACCTGACTTTTTGATCTTAGCCATTCTGATTGGTGTGAGGTCGAATCTCAAGGTTGTTTTGATTTGCATTTCCCTGATGACTAAAAATGTTGAACATTTCTTTAGGTGCTTCTGGAATTCAGTATTCTATTACTCAGTTGAGAATTCTTTGTTTAGCTCTGTACCCCATTTTTAATAGGGTTATTTGGTTCTCTGGAGTATAACTTCTTCAGTTCTTTGTATATGTTAGATATTAGCCCTCTATCGATGTATGATTGGTAAAGATCTTTACCCAATCTGTTGGTTGCTATTTTGTCCTATTGACAGTGTCCTTTGCCTTACAGGAGCTTTGCAATTTTATGAGGTCCCATTTATCAATTCAAGATCTTAGAGTATAAACTATTGGTATTCTGTTCAGGAAATTTCCCCTGTGCCCATGTGCTCACGGCTCTTCCCCACTTATTTTCTATTAGTTGCAGTGGATCTGGTTTTATGTGGAGGTCCTTGAGCCACTTGGACATGAGCTTTGTACAGAAGATAAGAATGGATCAATTCGCATTCTTCTGCATGCTAACTGCTAGTTGAACCAGCACCACTTGCTGAAAATGCTGTCTTTTATTCAGTGGATGGTTTTCACTCCCTTGCCAAAGATCAAGTGACCATAGGTGTGTGGATTCATTACTGGGGCTTCAATTCTATTACATTGATCTTCCTGCCTGTCTCTGTTCCAATATCATGCCGTTTCTATCACTATTGCTCTGTAGTACAACTTGAGGTCAGGGATGGTGATTCCACCAGAAATTCTATTATTGTTCAGAATAGTTTTTGTTATCCTGATTTTTTTTTTTTGTTACTTCAAATGAATTTGCAATCTTCTCTTTTTAACTCTATGATGAATTGAGTTGGAATTTTGATGGGGGATTACACTGAATCTGTAGATTGCTTTCAGCAAGATGTCCATTTTTACTATATTAATCCTACCAATCTCTGCGCATGGGAGATTTTACCATCTTCTGAGATCTTCAGTTTCTTTCTTCAGAGGCTTGAATTTCTTGTCCTACAGATCTTTCACTTCCTAAGTTAGAGCCACACCAAGGTATTTTCTATTATTTGGGACTATTGTGAAGGTTGCTGTTTCCCTGAGTTCTTTCTCAAACTGTTTATCCTTTGGGAGGAAGGCCACTGATTTGTTTGAGTAAGTTTTATATCCAGCTACTTTGCTGAAGTTGTTTATCATGTTTAGGAGTTCTCTCATAGGGTCACTTAAATTTACTAACATATCATCTGCAAATAGAGACATTTTGACTTCTTCCTTTCCAATCTGTATCCCTTTGACCTCTTTTTGTCCTCTAATTGCTCTGGCTAGGACTTTGAATACTATATTGAATAAGTAAGGAGAGAGTTGGTAGCTTTGTCTAGTCCCTGATTTTAGCAGGATTGCTTCAAGTTTCTCTCCATTTAGATTGATGTTGGCTACTGTTTGCTGTATATTGCTTTTACTATGTTTAGGTAAGGGCCTTGAATTCTTGATATTTCCAAGACTTTTATCATGAAGGGGTGTTGGATTTTGTCAAATGCTTTCTCAGCATCTAATGAAATGATCATATGTGTTTTTTCTTTGAGTTTGTTTATATAATGGGTTATGATGACAGATTTCTCTATATTGAACCATCCCTGCATCCCTGGGATGAAGCCTACTTGATCAAAATGGATGATCATTTTAATGTATTATTGGATTTGGTTTGTGAGAATTTTATTGAGTAGTTTTGCATTCATATTCATAAGGGAAATTAGTCTTAAGTTCTCTTTCTTTGTTGGGTCTTTGAGTAGTTTAGGTATCAGAGTAATTGTGGCTTCATAGAACTAATTGGGTAGAGTACCTTCTGTTTCTATTTTGTGGAATAGTTGGAGGAGTATTGGTAGTAGGTCTTTTTTGAAGGTCTGGTAGATATCTGCACTAAACTCATCTGGTCCTGGGCTTATTTTTGATTGGGGGACTATTAATGACTGTTTCTATTTCTTTAGGGAACATGGGACTGTTTAGTTTATCTGATCTTGATTTAAGTTTGGTATCTGGTAGCTGTCCAGAAAATTGTCCATTTCATCATAAATAAATCTTAAAAAAAAAAGAAAGAAAGAAACAGCAATTACATTGTTTGCTAAAGCACAGGTCCATCTTCTCAAAAGTTGACATTTAAAGTAACTCTTTATGTTCAACATCATATGTATAAGGAACAGGTCTAAGATTATTCAACTTTATCTCTTCTTTGATATATGAAACCATCTTATGCTATAGCAGTACATATATACTTGCCCTGTTTGAATTCAATTCCTAGACCTTAAGTGTCTTCATCGCTGTCTACATTACTTTTTCATATTTGAAATACAGTACAATCTAATCTTGGTTAATATTTCAGGGATTCATCATCAATTCTATATTAAATGCAAAAGTATCAAGTCAGAATGAACTGTCACTTTTTTTCAATCTCCATATGAGATAAATCATATAGTCATTACAGTACTAATATTTTTTTCCAACTTTTATTAGATAATTTCTTCATTTACATTTCAAGTGTTATCCAGAAAGTTCCCTATACCCTCCCCCCTCCCGGCCCTGCTCCCCTACCCACCCGCTCCCACATCTTGGCCCTGGCGTTCCACTGTACTGGGGCATATAAAGTCTGCGTGACCAAGGGGCCTCTCTTCCCAATGATGGCCAACTAGGCCATCCTCTTCTATATATACAGCTAGAGACATGAGCTCAGGGGGTACTAGTTAGTTCATGTTATTCTTCCACCTATAAGGTTGAAGACCCTTTCAGCTCCTTGGGTACTTTCTCTAGCTCCTTCCTTGGGAACCCTGTTTTCCATCTAATAGCTGACTGTGAGCTTCCACCTCCATGTTTGCCAGGCATTAGTATAGTCTCCCATGAGACAGCTATATCTGGGCCCTTTCAGCACTATCTTGCTGGCATATGCTATAGTGTCTATGTTTGGTGGCTGATTGTGGGATGGATCCCTGGCAGCCGCAGTCATTGGGTACATCCTTTGGATTCAGCTTCACACATGATCTCTGTAACTCTTTCAATGTGTGCTTTGTTCTTAATTCTAGGAAGGGGTGACGTGTCCACATTTTGATCTTCCTTCTTCGTGAGTTTCATGTGTTTAGTAAATTGTATCTTGGGTAGTCTAGGTTTCTGGGCTAATATCCACATATCAGTGAGTACATGTTATGTGAGTTCTTTTGTGATTGAGTCAGTACTAATATTTTGTGCAATAGATAATATTATTTTCTATGTGTTCCCCATACTTAATTATTCATTTTTATATAATAGAAAGATGGATTTTACTCACCATTAAATG
Organism: Mus minutoides; assembly: GCA_902729485.2. Taxonomy (NCBI): domain Eukaryota; kingdom Metazoa; phylum Chordata; class Mammalia; order Rodentia; family Muridae; genus Mus; species Mus minutoides. Next base: position 2,005,986 of record LR749524.1, read on the forward strand.
ATCTCCCTAACATATTTATATAATGTCCTCTCAAGTGCCTTGTTCAAATATATTTTAATGAATGTTATCAACCAACTATTAGATAACTCATAAAAAGTGACAAAGAAATTTTGGAGTCATTTACTAGATTATATAAAATACAGGACAGAGACTTTTATAAACTTCTAAAAAATATAGAATGCTCTGGTTTGAGTATGATTTGTCTCCACTAAAACTCATGGCATGGCTAAATCCATTTTCAGAAAAGTTGGGAGGGGGCTCAGTGGAAGATGTCTGATCATTCAGCAGGAGCTCTCATACATGATTCTGTTTTCCCTTTCGTATTGAGTTCTCACTCCCATGGTACTTGACTGGTTGTCTTAGTAGACTTATGAAGCAAATCTATTTGTGTTTGCATGGTTCTGAACACATCTGCTGCCTTCCTTCTTTCTGCCATAAAGTGAAGTAGGATAAGACTATCACAAAATATAGCTGTCCAATACGGACAGTACATGATCTCACAAATGTTGGCTCTTTTAACTTATAAAGGACTTGGCTTATTCTATTATATACATAGGTAAGGAAGCAAGGCACAGTACTAAGAACAAAGTTCAACTCAACAAGAGATACATGAATGTGAACAATGTTCAACTCAACAAGAATTACATGAATGATGGACCTTGACTTCTTTGAACTGTCTGGGGGAAGGTTAAGAAACAATGCTGTGACTTTCAGAAACTACCATGAGTGATATGGTAGCTTCTCATTGCCACTTAGGAATTATCAGGGGTTAGGAGATAGAAAGCTTGGATAACAGCCTGTTGGAAGGGTTAAATGAACACAGGTTAAAGAATACCCTGGTCTCTTCTGTCTCATAGAATGCTTTAGAAGGGTGAAATATATTAGCTTCAGGCAGAGATGAACCTACCCAGCTCAGAGATGCTGAGCTCTTCCTGAATAATAAATTTGGATGAGGGTGAAAACAGTCAGCCCTTGTTCAGTAATACAGGCAGGATTTCTTCAAGAAGGCTGGGCCCACCAGCTCTCAAAGGACAATAATAAGCAACAAACTTCATATTCAGGGAACATGCACCAAATTTCAGAGGAGATCAGATCTACTGCAAACCTGGTATTAAGAGAAAGTTTCCTTTCCTTCCAGAAATACCTGAAGTAAGAAGTAGGGTAAAAAGATGGCAGAATAGGACTTTAAGAAGAAGAGGCTTCGTCCTTGAACCAGTACTCTGTAGAGACTGCCTGAATGAAACAAACAAGTGATGGCTAAGTATGATCACGGCTGGCTTCATTGTTTCTGCCCCAGATCAGAAAAGGAAATCCTGGTAGAACAGAACAGATCAGATCAATGCAGTAAATCTTTCTAGCCAGAAAGATATGTACTCATGCCCCCAGCGTTTCTACTGATAGAACACCATGTGATCTCTACACCATTCTTGGGAAAATCTGAAAATGCACTGAAAGCTTGCAAAGATACTTTGCATAGATAAATCACTTTACTGCAGGTAGTCTTGCAGGCAGAATCAGGTGGAGTTGCGTTATAAAAACAGTAAGTGCCCAAGTACCATGGGGACTCCAGTGAATTGATCCAGTGGACCCACAGTCCATACACACACTCTCTTACTGCTCAGGGTTTTCCTATTCATTTTTTGTTTAGCTGAGAGATGTGGACATAGAATGCACACATGGAGTCTTGATAGGATTCTCAGAGTTTTTTAGTCTTTAATTTTATCTTATGATATGTCCATATCCAGAATTAGATTATGAACCTAAATATCACCTCCCTAACAACCTTGGATTAGAAGTCTTTATTTTTGTTATTCAAAAAACAGTTTTGTACCTCTATGTGGAGTCCTTGTCTGGCTGATCACATTTAATCATTTCATCAATGCCTAGGGTGTTAAGGTCACCATATGTATCATGTCTTCCATTACTTTACTTAATCCACTGAGATTTCTCAAGTCACCATTTATACTTATATGAATCGAAGTATAGTTGAATTCTTTTCTCTTCTTAGAGAGGAAAAATATACTTTACTTCTTGAATTTTTAATTCTGAGGTAGATATCTCGGTGTTATTCAGACTTATAGATTATAGAACTAATTATGTACTGCATAGAGATCTTACTTGAAGCTGCTTTAATTGTATTCCACTCATCTTCATTACATCTTTGTGAAGTATGACCACAAGATCAATTAGTTTTCTTTAATAGGGAGAAGAGGAACAAAGTGGTTTGCTCAAGGTCACTTACTAAATAAGCACTGGGACCAGGTATCAGAAAGAGCAGGTCTCTTGATTCCTGCTTCTGTGTTCAACCCAGGAATCATGTTGCCTCTAAACCATAGCATGATATCAGGAGTGGTTTCATTTCATGCTTAGCAGGGAGAATACCCACCCCCCAGCCCTTGCCTCCTGAGTTGTTCAGCTATCCAGGGAGGATACAACAAAAGGTGAACATATTTCTTCTACTCCTCTGTCCAGAACACAGCATACATATAATGACTGGACTACAAAAGACAGGAAGCTGGCTATTTAACTTCATTTAGTGACATGAACCATGTTAGAGCACCTTAGGTTTACATCTATATTCCCCCTTTCTTTTATAATGACATTAAAGCAGAACTATAGTGTACCCATCCACCACAATCTAGTTAAACACAACCCCCAACAAACACTCCCAAAGAAAACAGGTTTTAATAAATCCAGAGACCTAAGTACTTCTTATGTATTTTCCCACTTTCTGATAAGCATCATGCACGTCCTATAATAATCTTAACACAAAACTGGCGAGAGCCAGAGCTGGCCTCTGAGTCCAAGTCTGCCTCATTCCTAATTTCCTTTATATAAGAGACTTAATGAAGGTGAGTCTTTGCAGAACACATCTTTGCTCCTCAGGGGACAGGAGAGACAGACCTGAGTAAATCATTTTTTGCGGGGTGTGATTGTTTGTATATTCTTGGACCAGGGAGAGCACCATTTGGAGGTGTGGCATTGTTAGATTAGGTGTGACCTGGTTGGAGTAGGTATGTCACTGTGGGTGTGGGCATAAGATCCTCACGCTAGTTGCCTGAAAGTTGTCAGTCTTCCACTAGCAGCCTTTGGATGACGACATAGAACTCTCAGCTCCTCCTGTACCATGCCTCCCTGGATGCTGCCATGGTCCCACCTTGATGATAATGGACTGAACCTCTAAACCCGTAAGCCACCCCCAATTAAATGTTGTTTTTATAAGCCTTGCCTTAGAGAGCACATAAAAATGCCATTTCCTATAGAGGAGTCCACTGAGGACATACTCTTCCCCCTGGATTGGATCTCTCTCTCTCTCTCTCTCTCTCTCTCTCTCTCTCTCTCTCTC